>NC_069437.1:8837982-8977982 GCF_026875155.1 Cherax quadricarinatus | reverse complement strand
CCACCCAGTCTGGTCACCTCCACTCAAGGAAGGAGCACGGCACCAGACCCAGCAGCACAAGCTAGTCAGGTCCAACTCACACCAACTCATGTGTTTATATTACCTATTTTTAAAACTACACAACGTTTTAGCCTCAATAACTGTACTCGGGAGTTTGTTCCACTCATCCACGACTATATTACCAAACCATTGCTTTCCTATATCCTTCCTGAATCTTAATTTTTCCAACTTGAAACCATTGCTGCGAGTCCTGTCTTGGCTGGAAATTTTCAGCACGCTATTTACATCCCCTTTATTTATTCCATTTTCCATTTATACACCTCGATCATATCCCTCCTAATTCTACGCCTTTCGAGAGAGTGCAGATTCAGGGCCCTCAGTCTATCCTCATAGGGAAGATTTCTGATACATGGGATCATCTTTGTCATCCTCCTCTGTACGTTTTCCAGAGCATTTATATCCAGTCTGTAATACGGTGACCAGAACTGAGCAGCATAGTCTAAATGAGGCCTAAGCAAGGATATATAGAGTTGAAGAATAACCATGAGGACTTCTATTATTTATACTTCTAGATATGAAGCCAAGAATTCTGTTAGCTTTATTGCGAACACTTATGCACTGTTGTCTTGGTTTTAGATTACTGCTAACCAGAACTCCTAAATCCTTTTCGCAATCAGTAGTATTAAGATCTACATTATTTAGTTTATATGTCGCATGGTTATTTTCCTGTCCTACATTTAGAACTTTGCATTTGTCTATATTAAACTGCATCTGCCACTTCTCCGACCATTGCATCAGTCTATTAAAATCATCATGGAGTGCTCTAGTGTCCTCATAAGAATGAATTGGACGGCCTATTTTGGGGTCATCAGCAAATTTGCTTATGTCGCTATTTATTCCCTCGTCTATGTCGTGTATGTAAATTGTGAACAACAACGGGCCCAATACTGACCCCTGAGGAACACCGCTTGTGACGTGCCCCCATTCTGATTTCTCCCCATTTATGCAAACTCTCTGCTGCCTATTTGTCAGCCATGCCTCTACCCAGGAAAAAATTTCTCCTCCTATTCCGTGTGCCTTAAGTTTCCTCAATAGCCTCTGATGTGGAACTCTATCGAAAGCCTTACTGAAGTCCATAAACACAATATCATATTCATTATCATGATCTACCTCCTCAAACACCTTAGTGAAAAAAGTTAGTAAATTCGTAAGACAGGAACGCCCCTTTGTAAAACCGTGTTGAGATTCATTAATCAGTCTGTGCCTATCAAGATGGCTACGAATTGCTTCGGCAATTATTAATTCCATAAATTTTCCCACTATGGAGGTAAGGCTTATTGGTCTATAGATCGAAGCCAGGGACCTGTCACCTGCCTTGTAAATAGGTATTACATTTGCCATTTTCCACTTATCAGGCACTATACCAGTTTGTAGTGATATGTTAAAAAGATTAGCCAAAGGTATGCTAAGGTCCTCTTTACATTCCTTTAACACCCTTGCAAACAGTTCACCAGGGCCTGGGGATTTGTTAGGTTTTAGTTTCTCTATTTGTCTGAGGACCATGTCACTAGTTACCGCAATCGTGCATAGTTTATTATCGTCCTGTTCTACATAATCTATTATTTCAGGAATATCGCTAGTATTTTCCTTGGGTGAAAACTGAGAGGAAGTAGGTATTGAGAATTTCACACATATCCTTATCACTGTCAGTGATCTGACCAGAATTACTCTTAAGTGGGCCAATCTTGTCCCTAATATTACTTCTGTATACCTGAAAGAACCCTTTTGGGTTAGTCTTTGAATCCCTTGCGACTTTAGCCTCATAATCCCATTTTGCTTTTCTTATTCCTTTCTTTATTTCTCTCTTTAATTGAATATATTGATTTCTTAACTGCCCATCCCCTCTTTTGATACGCCTATATATGTCTCTCTTTTGACCAATGAGATGTTTTAATCTATTGTTCATCCATTTGCGATCATTTTTGTTAGATCAATTTTCCTACTCGGAACAAAAGTTGTCTGGGCAGCTAGAACTATGCTCTGAAAAACGACAACCAAGATCTACCTGACCCATAGTCAGGACATCCCAGTTTAGCCCACCCAGGTAATTTTTCAGTCCCATGAAGTCGGCCAAGCGAAAGTCTGGGACAGAGATTTGATTGCAGTTATCTTGGTAATTCCATGATATATTGAAACTAAGTGATTTGCGATCACTTTCCCCAAGCTCATCATTAACCTCAAGATTATTAATTAGTGATTCTATTGGCAAGAGCCAAGTCAAGCAGATTGTTTCCTCTAGTTGGTTCTGTCACAACCTGTTCTAAAAAACAATCCTGAACCGTATCAAGAAAGTCACTAGACTCAAGATTTCCTGTCATATTGTTCCAATCAATTTGTCTAAAGTTAAAATCTCCCATTATCACAACATTTTCATATTTAGATGCCTTATGAATTTCGTTCCATAACAGCTTACTGCACTCCCTATCAAGGTTTGGGGGGCCTATAAATCACACCCAAAATTAATTTGTCACGACCCTCGAGAAACTGTAGCCAAACAGATTCTGTGTTCGATGTTTCGAATCTTATATCATGTCTAAGACAGCAATTAAAATTCTCTCTGACATATATCGCCACCCCACCACCCTTCCTGTTGACCCTATCAGTGTGGAATAGTTTATAACCCTGTATGTTGCATTCAGAAGGTATTTCTCTATCTTTCAGGTTGAACCAGGTCTCTGTTATACCAATAATATCTATATTACCTACACTTGCAAGTAATCTTAGCTCATCTATCTTATTTCTTAGACTCCTACTATTTGTATAGTAAACCTTAAGGGAGCTAGATTAAAATTGCTTCACTGACGGTGAATCAAGAGGTGAAGCGCTGCAGTAACAACCGCTCTCACTCACCTGCCTCTCATCCGTGTGACGCTCCAAAATGAAGTCAGAAATCACCAATGCGCTGGGAACTACACTATTTTTTTTCGTAGTTGTTATTTTGAAGGTAACAGTAAACAGGGGATTTACTGTTACCTTACTGCATGAAGCAGAGGAATATGAGGTAGGTATATGAAGGAAGATTTATTTCCTTGAAAAGGTGAAGATAGTGTAGTATAACAAGATTACAGGGAGACAGTACATCTCGTCTCGTAAAACTCCAGGCCAGCAAGTAAGCCACTGGACCAGCTGGTAAGCCACTGGGCCAGCTGGTAAGCCACTGGACCAGCTGGTAAGCCACTGGACCAGCTGGTAAGCCACTGGACCAGCTGGCTACAATAAGATTCATCCAATTAGGCATATTTATACACCATAGAGAGGTTAGTATAGGCACCACTGTGACCACAAATGTAAGTTTTTACAGATGAATCTCCCGCCAGCGTCGCCGTGACGAACTCTAGCTCTAGTCCCCTCAAAGCCGTCATCATGCCCCCTCTCTCTTTCTCTCACTCCTTTCATTTTGCACTGTTTCCTTGCTGATGTTTCCTCATTCTCTCCCTGGTTCCGTCTTTCCTCCGCCCCCTCCTTGCTTCACTTTCGCCCTCCCTCCCATTCTCCCTTTCGTCCTCCTTCCTTCCTTCCCTCCCTCCGTCTTTCAGTAATGGAATTCCCCCCAACTCTTCCTCTTCTTCTCTACTGTTTACCCTTACACTGGTGTTACACCCTCCCCTCCTCCACTCCCCTCTCCTCCCTTCCCCTCCCCTCCTCTTCCCTATTCTTCCTTTACATCCCTCCCCCTCCCATCTAGTACAACAACCTTGTGTGTTTGCAGCTCAGGGAGGAAATTGCTACACACTTATTATATTACCCACACATGTATCGTATTACCCACGTTTATTACCCACACAAGCATTGTATTTCCCACACACGTATTGTATATCCCACACACGTATTACCCACACGTATTTTATTACCCCACGCACGTATTGTATATCCCACACACGTATTGTATTACCCCACACGTATTTTATTTCCCACACACGTATTGTATAACAAGTGGTGGTGACAACAGCTGGAGTTATGCTCAAGGGTTCACATGATGTATTTGCAGGTTGTGGGAACAATTAAGTGAACAATACTGTCTCACCAGTGCTGACACTTGCGCTCCACCTATCTCCAGCGGTAGGTCGAAACGTCTTGGACGATGGTTCGAAACCTCTTGGATGCTAGTTTGATGTGTGCCAAAATATTTCAGGCACCAGTTCGATACAGAAAGGAGTGAGGTACAAGATACATAAGTTTATGTATCATGCCAGGTACATAATACAGACACCTGCACGAAGTGAACGCACGTTTCGCTCGTCAGGAGCTTTTTTACTGCACTGATAAAGCTCCTGGTAAGCGAGAAGTGTTTCAAAGAGCTCAGAAACGCTGTACGTCCGTCTAAGTACATAGGCAACACAGGAAGCAGATTTGCTATGTATACTGTCATAGGACCATTGAAACTAGAACCTAGTGTGACTTTGTAAATGGTCCAAATCGGACCGAAACGTCGTCGTAAGCTCCTCTCTCCTATGTGCGGGTTATTTGTATATTCCAGTCACCGTATTGTGCCTTTTCGTTCTTCAGAACCTAGTTCTAACCTTACTAGAACCCAAAACTAACATTACTAGGACCTGACTGTGGTGTTAGTTAATTCTACAAGTGTCAGATGAAATTAGCCGTTACCGTCCGTGCTGAACCATCATAAGTAATAATAAGATCTTCATTACTACAAGTACATGCACAAGGTATACAGGCCTAGCTGACATCAATGACATCCTACAATATAGAAAGCCGTTTGTTATGCAGACCTATTACGAACACAGGTAATGTTGGCCTGTGTTTGGGTTATCCCAGGTTCTCTACACATATGCTGCTATGTATGATAATCTATGTAGATGTATTTGTGTATACCTGAATAAACTTACTGACCCGGTCGTTATGGGTTGGAGCAAAACAAACTCAGCAGTAATATTTAATTTGTATTTTCCTTCACCAAATGTTTTTATACAGATATGTACACTTATGTACACTATGTACAGGAGTGGAATATAAGTGTATCACATGGTGATAAGGCAAAGACAGAAGCCTGCGAGAGAGCACCGTGCTTCAACCAGATAGAAGCAAGGCTGGCAAATGCTGACTGCTAGTAAACCACGTCACCTCAGCATTTGGCGGGATCGTATGTGATTGGACAATGAACCAATGTACTGATTTAACGATGGGTACCCTTACCGTTAAACCTTACTACCTGGTTCGCTGGTTGGGAGGTAGCCTATATGGGAGTGTGTACATATGCCGAACAAAGTGTAGCGGACTCTTTGCAAGCCACAAGAGCATTTCGGGAAAATTAAGTCAGTTTTGTCCTAGGATGCGACCCACACCAGTCGACTAACGCCCAGGTACCCATTTTACTGATGGTGAACATAGACAACCGGAGTAAGGAAACACGCCCAATGTTTCTACCCTCGCCGGGAATCGAACCCGAACCCTCAGCGTGTGAAGCAAGTTCTTTAGCCACCATGCCACGAGCACACACGATGTTAAAAGGATCCGGGACACACTGTAACGTTAGGTAAAAGGGCACAAGTGCAACTAATGCGACATTTTATTATGGCAACGTTTCGCTCTCCAGGAACTTTGTCGGCTTGACAAAGCTCCTGGAGAGCGAAACGTTGCCACAATAATATGTCGCATTAGTTGTACTTTTGTCTTTTTGCCTAACACACTGTCGGTAATTCTACCAACATTATCACACATTGAAACCTATTTTAATTTCCGTCTCGGAATTGTGGGTTACTAGTGAATTGTGGCAGCCACGATATTGTGGGTTAATAGTGAATGTGGCAACCACGGTATTGTGGGTTATTAGTGAATGTGGCAACCACGGTATTGTGGGTTATTAGTGAATGTGGCAACCACGGTATTGTGGGTTATTAGTGAATTGTGGCAACCACAGTATTGTGGGTTATTAGTGAATGTGGCAACCACGGTATTGTGGGTTATTAGTGAATTGTGGCAACCACAGTATTGTGGGTTATTAGTGAATGTGGCAACCACGGTATTGTGGGTTATTAGTGAATTGTGGCAACCACAGTATTGTGGGTTATTAGTGAATGTGGCAACCACGGTATTGTGGGTTATTAGTGAATTGTGGCAACCACGGTATTGTGGGTTACTTGTGACCTGTGTCAGATGTCTTATTATGTGCCAGCGTGACCTTTGACCTTTAAAGAAGTGTATTGGGCCATAATTCCTGGTGTTTCTGGTCTCCCTGGCCTTACTAGACTCCTTGATTTATTTAGCAACGATGAGAGACGAGGAAATTAGGTGTGTGAGCACAGGCTTTAAGGAACCTGCAGCGGGGCGTAAAATACTGGCATCCATTTACGATTGTGTTGGCTGATTGTAGGTTTAAGTGAGGAAAAATTGTTGGTAAAACAAGAGAAACTGATGGTGAACCGGACACTCCGATGAACCGGACACTAATGAACCGGACACTGATGAACCGGACACTGGTGCACAGGACACTGGTGAACTGGACATTTGTGAACTGGACACTAGTGAACCACATACTCATATGTATTGTGAATTTGTCTCTTATTACCCCATCTGTGATGAGTGCACTTGGTGATGAGTGCACTGGGTGATGAGTGCACTGGGTGATGAGTGCATTGGGTGATGAGTGCATTGGGTGATGAGTACACCGGGTGATGAGTGCATTGGGTGATGAGTACACCGGGTGATGAGTGTACTGGGTGATGAGTGTACTGGGTGATGAGTGTACTGGGTGATGAGTTTACTGGGTGATGAGTTTACCGGGTGATGAGTGTACTGGGTGATGAATACACTGGGAAGTGTGAGACTGGCAGGCGTGTTAGAGGAGATCGTGTACCTGCCACTTCAGTCTCTCAGGCTAAACAACAACAAGACAAGTACAAATTCACTGGTCTTAACATTTAAGACGGACACGTCCTGGTGAATTATAATACTGTAAACCTCTCAACATTTCTCTCTTGTGTTCCACTTGCTCTCGGAGTTTACACTCACCATGTAGTATACTCAATGATACTTTTGACTCTTTTATATTCTTTCATAGTTTTTTTTTTTTTTTTTTGCAGAAGCCTGTGTCCCAGTGTGTGTGTGTGTGTGTGTGTGTGTGTGTGTGTGTGTGTGTGTGGTGTGTGTGTGTGTGTGTGTGTGTGTGTGTGTGTGTGTATGTAACTCACCTATTTGTACGCACCTATTTGTGGTTGCAGGGGTCGAGTCATAGCTCCTGGCCCCGCTCTTCGCTGATTGCTACTAGGTCCTCTTTCTCCCTGCCCCATGAGCCTTATCATACCTCGCCTTAAAACTATGTATGGTTCCCGCCTCCACTACGTCACTTTCTAGGCTATTCCACGGCCTGACTACCCTATGACTGAAGAAATACTTCCTAACATCCCTTTGATTCATCTGAGTCTTCAACTTCCAATTGTGACCTTTCGTGTCTGTGTCCCTTCCCGTGTGTGTGTGTGTGTGTGTGTGTGTGTGTGTGTGTGTGTGGTGTGTGTGTGTGTTGTGTGTGTGTGTGTGTGTGTGTGTGTGTACTCACCTAGTTGAGGTTGCGGGGGTCGAGTCCGAGCTCCTGGCCCCGCCTCTTCACTGATCGCTACTAGGTCACTCTCCCTGAGCCGTGAGCTTTATCATACCTCTGCTTAAAGCTATGTATGGATCCTGCCTCCACTACATCACTTCCCAAACTATTCCACTTACTGACTACTCTGTGGCTGAAGAAATACTTCCTAACATCCCTGTGATTCATCTGTGTCTTCAGCTTCCAACTGTGTCCCTTGTTACTGTGTTCCAATCTCTGGAACATCCTGTCTTTGTCCACCTTTTCAATTCCTCTCAGTATTTGTATGTCGTTATCATGTCCCCCCTATCTCTCCTGCCCTCCAGTGTCGTCAAGTTGATTCCCTTAACCTCTCCTCGTAGGACATACCTCTTAGCTCTGGGACTAGTCTTGTTGCAAACCTTTGCACTTTCTCTAGCTTCTTTACGTGCTTGGCTAGGTGTGGGTTCCAAACTGGTGCCGCATACTCAATATGGGCCTAACGTACACGGTGTACAGGGTCCTGAATGATTCCTTATTAAGATGTCGGATGCTGTTCTGAGGTGTGTGTGTGTGTGTGTGTGTGTGTGTGTGTGTGTGTGTGTGTGTGTGTGTGTGTGTGTGTGTGTGTGTGTGTGTGCGCGTGTGTGTGTGCGCGTGTGTGTGCTGTTTGGCTATGCAACGACCAATTATTTAAGCAACAAAGCAAGCGTATGACACACTCAAAGGGTATGCCAAAAATTTTGCCTCGCTAGAACTACGCAAAATTAGCGGCTATAAACCTGATTACTTCGACGGAGATTCCGAGAAGAAAAGACAGTATACCGACACGACTAGTGTTGTGTGTCTGTGTTGTGTGTCTACCTATATTGTGTGTCTACCAGCGTTGTGTCTACCTATATTGTGTCTACATATATTGTTTGTCCACCAGTGTTGTGTGTCTACCTATATTGTGTGTCCAACAGTGTTGTGTGTCTACCTATATTGTGTGTCTACCAGTGTTGTGTGTCTACCTATATTGTGTGTCCAACAGTGTTGTGTGTCTACCTATATTGTGTGTCTACCAGCGTTGTGTCTACCTATTGTTGTCTACATATATTGTTTGTCACGTGTTGTGTGTCTACCTAATTGTTGTCAACAGTGTGTGGTCTCCTAATTGTGTGTCCACCCCCCATGTGTGTTCTACTATATTGTGTGTCCTACCAGTGTTGTGTGTCTACCTATATTGGTGTTTTTTCAAATGTGTTGTGTGTCTACCTATATGTGTGTCTACCAGTGTTGTGTGTCACCTATGATGTGTGTCTACTAAATGTGTGTCTAGAGTGTGTGTGTCTACCTATATGTGTGGTCCACAGTGTTGTGTGTCTACCTATATTGTGTGTCTACCAGTGTTGTGTGTCTACCTATATTGTGTGTCTACCTATATTGTGTGTCTACCAGTGTTGTGTGTCTGTGTTGGGTGTCTACCAATTGTCTGGCTGTCAGGTATTTGTCTGTCAGGTGTCTGTCTGTCAGTTGTCTGCGTGTCTATCTCTCTGTCCCCCCCCCCTCCTGCTTTAACAAATTCAGAAAAAAAAGAGTAAGACAGACAAAATAAAATTCAATAAATAAAATATTTACTAATTGGAGTATTTTATTTCGTATTAATGATTAACTGTGAAATATTATTACTGTGAAGAGTGAAAAGTGAAGAGTGAAAAGTGAAGAGTGAAAAGTGAAGAGTGAAAAGTGAAGAGTGAAATGTGAAGAGTGAAAAGTGAAGACTGAGAGTGAAGAGTGAAAGTGAAGAGTGAAAAGTGAAGAGTGAAAAGTGAAGAGTGAAATGGAAGAGTGAAAAGTGAAGAGTGAAATGTGAAGAGTGAAATGTGAAGAGTGAAAAGTGAAGAGTGAAAAGTGAAGAGTGAAATGTGAAGAGTGAAATGTGAAGAGTGAAAAGTGAAGAGTGAAAAGTGAAGAGTGAGAAGTGAAGAGTGAAATGTGAAGAGTGAAATGTGAAGAGTGAAAAGTGAAGAGTGAAAAGTGAAGAGCGAAATGTGAAGAGTGAAAAGTGAAGAGTGAAAAGTGAAGAGCGAAATGTGAAGAGTGAAAAGTGAAGAGTGAAAAGTGATGAGTGAAAAGTGAAGAGTGAAAAGTGAAGAGTGAAGTGAAGAGCGAAATGTGAAGAGTGAAAAGTGAAGAGTGAAATGTGAAGAGTGAAAAGTGAAGAGTGAAAAGTGAAGAGTGAAATGTGAAGAGTGAAAAGTGAAGAGTGAAAAGTGAAGAGTGAAATGTGAAGAGTGAAAAGTGAAGAGTGAAATGTGAAGAGTGAAAAGTGAAGAGTGAAAAGTGAAGAGTGAGATGTGAAGAGTGAAAAGTGAAGAGTGAAAAGTGAAGAGTGAAAAGTGGAGTGAAATGTGAAGAGTGAAAAGTGAAGAGTGAAATGTGAAGAGTGAAAAGTGAAGAGTGAAAAGTGAAGAGTGAGAAGTGAAGAGTGAAATGTGAAGAGTGAAATGTGAAGAGTGAAAAGTGAAGAGGAAAGTGAAGAGGAGAATGTGAAGAGTGAAAGTGAAGAGTGAAAGTGAAGAGTGAAATGTGAAGAGTGAAAAGTGAAGAGTGAAAAGTGATGAGTGAAAAGTGAAGAGTGAAAAGTGATGAGTGAAAGTGAAGAGTGAAAAGTGAAGAGTGAAATGTGAAGAGTGAAAATGTGAAGAGTGAAAAGTGAAGAGTGAAAAGTGGAAGAGTGAAAAGTGAAGAGTGAAAAGTGAAGAGTGAAAGTGAAGAGTGAAATGTGAAGAGTGAAAATTGAAGAGTGAAATGTGAAGAGTGAAAATGTGAAGAGTGAAAGTGAAGAGTGAAATGTGAAGAGTGAAATGTGAATAGTGAAAGTGAAGAGTGAAATGTGAGAGTGAAAGTGAAGAGTGAAAGTGAAGAGTGAAAAGTGAAGAGTGAAAAGTGAAGAGTGAAAAGTGAAGAGTGAAATGTGAAGAGGAAATGTGAACAAGTGCATATTGATGCTAGTAAATCCCTGACACTTTGAGCCTTCAACCAACATGTATAATGAACCACCATATAAATGAAAATAACTAATGAACAAACATGAACCACAAATGTGAACCACGCAACACTACATGAACCACCAACACTACATGAACCACCAACTACTGAAACCACCAACACTACTGAATCCAAAACTACATGAAACACACCAACACTACATGTGAACCACCAACATACATGAACACAAACTACAGACACCAACACTACAGAACCACAAATTGACCAACCAACAATAAGAGACCACCCCAATGAACACAACACTACATGAACCACCAAACATGAACCAAACATACATGAACCACAAACTCATGAAACAACATACATGAACCACCAACACTACATAACCATCCAACACTACTGAACCACCAACACTACATGAACCACAACACTACATGATCACCAACACTACATGAACCACTGAACACTATGATGAACAACCAACACTAATGAACACCAACACTTACATGAACCACCAACACTAAGTGAACACCAACTGAAATGAACCACCAACACTAAAATGATGCCACCAAATACATGAACACCAACAACTACATGAACCACAACACTACAGAACATCAACACTACATGACCATGAACACAACACTACATGAACCACCAACACTACATGAACCACAACACTAAAATGAACCACCAACACTAATGAACCACCAACATACATGAACCACCAAACACTGAGATGAAACCATAACACTACATGAACCACCAACACTACATGAACCACCAAATACATGACACCAACACTACAGATACCACCAACACTACATGAACCACCAACACTACATGAACGACCAACATACATGACCAACCAACACTACATGAACACCAACACACATGAACCACAACACTACATGAAACACCAACACTACATGAAACCAACACTACATGAACCAGCCAACACTACATGAACCATCAACACTACATGAACACAACACTGAAAAATGAACACCAACACTAACATGAACCAACCAACACTACATGAACCACAACACTACTGAAACCACCAACACTACATTGACACCAACACTACATGAACCACCAACACTACATGAAAGCATCAAACTAAATGACCAACCAACACTACATGAACCACAACACTACATGAAACCACCAACACATGAACCACCAACACTAAATGAACCACCTAACACTACATGACACAACACTACATGAACACCAACACTACATGAACCACCAAACACTAAAATGAAACACCAACACTACATGAACCACCAAACTACATGAACCACCAACATACATGAAAAACACAAAACTACATGAACCACCAACACTACATGACCAACCAACACTACATGAACCACCAACACTACATGAAACCCAACACTACATGAGACCTACCAACACTACAAGAACACAACACTACATGAACCACCAAACTACATGAATCAACCAACACTAAAATGAACCACCAACACTACATGAACCACCAACAACTGGACATGCCAACATACATGAACCACCAAACTACATGAAACCAACACTAATGAACCACCAACACTAAATGAACCACCAACATACATGACCACCAACACTACATGAACACCAACACTAACATGAAACACCAATACACTACATGAACACCAACACGTACATGAACCACCAACACTAACATGAACCACAACACTACATGAAACCAACACTACATGAACCACAATCATACATGAACACCAACACTAATTGACCAACCAACATACATGAACCATCCAACACTCATGAACCACACAAACTGAACACCAACACTACATGAACCACCAACACTACATGAACACCAACACTACATGAAACCCAACACTACATGAACACCAACACTACATGAACACCAACACTTTCATGAACCACCAACACTACATGAACACTCAACACTACATGAACCACCAACTACATGACCACAACACTACATGAACCACCAACACTACATGAAACCACCAACACTACATGAACCACCAACACTACATGAAACCAACACTACATGAACCACCAACACTACATGAACCACCAACACTACATGAACCACCAACACTACATGAACCACCAACACTACATGAACCACCAACACTACATGAACCACCAACACTACATGACCACCAACACTACATGCCAACCAACACTACATGAACCACCAACACTACATGACAACCAACACTACATGAACCACCAACACTACATGAACCACCAACACTACATGACCAACCAACACTACATGTCCAACCAACACACATAAACACCAACTACATGACCAACCAACACTACATGACCAATCAACACTACATGAACCACCAACACTACATGACCAACCAACACTACATGAACCACCAACACTACATGACCACCAACACTCATGAACCACCAACACTACATGAACCACCAACACTACATGAACCACCAACACTACATGAACCACCAACACTACATGAACCACCAACACTACATGAACCACCAACACTACATGAACCACCAACACTACATGACCAACCAACACTACATGAACCACCAACACTACATGAACCAACCAACACTACATGAACCACCAACACTACATGACCAACCAACACTACATGAACCACCAACACTACATGAACCACCAACACTACATGAACCACCAACACTACATGTCCAACCAACACTACATGAACCACCAACACTACATGACAACCAACACTACATGAACCACCAACACTACATGAACCACCAACACTACATGAACCAACCAACACTACATGTCCAACCAACACTACATGAACCACCAACACTACATGACACCAACACTACATGAACCACCAACACTACATGTCCAACCAACACTACATGAACCACCAACACTACATGAACCACCAACACTACATGACCACCACACTACATGAACACACACTACATGAACCACCAACACTACATGAACCACCAACACTACATGAACCACCAACACTACATGACCACCAACACTACATGAACCACCAACACTACATGAACCACCAACACTACATGAACCACCAACACTACATGAACCACCAACACTACATGAACCACCAACACTACATGTACCAACCAACACTACATGAACCACCAACACTACATGAACCACCAACACTACATGAACCACCAACACTACATGAACCACCAACACTACATGTCCAACCAACACTACATGAACCACCAACACTACATGAACCACCAACACTACATGAACCACCAACACTACATGAACCACCAACACTACATGAACCACCAACACTACATGAACCACCAACACTACATGAACCACCAACACTACATGAACCACCAACACTACATGAACCACCAACACTACATGAACCACCAACACTACATGAACACCACACTACATGACCAACCAACACTACATGAACCACCAACACTACATGAACCACCAACACTACATGAACCACCAACACTACATGAACCACCAACACTACATGCCAACCAACACTACATGAACCACCAACACTACATGACCAACCAACACTACATGAACCACCAACACTACATGAACCACCAACACTACATGAACCACCAACACTACATGAACCACCAACACTACATGAACCACCAACACTACATGAACCACCAACACTACATGAACCACCAACACTACATGAACCACCAACACTACATGAACACAACATACATGAACCAACCAACACTACATGAACCACCAACACTACATGAACCACCAACACTACATGAACCACCAACACTACGTGAACACCAACACTACATGAACCACCAACACTACATGAACCACCAACACTACATGAACCACCAACACTACATGAACCACCACACTACAGAACCACCAACACTACATGAACCACCAAACTACATGAACCACCAACACTACATGACCAACCAACACTACATGAACCACCAACACTACATGAACCAACCAACACTACATGAACCACCAACACTACATGAACCACCCAAACACTACATGAACCACCAACACTACATGAACCACCAACACTACATGAACCACCAACACTACATGAACCACCAACACTACATGAACCACCAACACTACATGAACCACCAACACTACATGACCAACCAACACTACATGAACCACCAACACTACATGAACCACCAACACTACATGAACCACCAACACTACGTGAACCACCAACACTACATGAACCACCAACACTACATGAACCACCAACACTACATGAACCACCAACACTACATGACCAACCAACACTACATGAACCACCAACACTACATGAACCACCAACACTACATGAACCACCAACACTACATGAACCAACCAACACTACATGAACCACCAACACTACATGACCACCAACACTACATGAACCACCAACACTACATGAACCACCAACACTACATGACCAACCAACACTACATGAACCACCAACACTACATGAACCAACCAACACTACATGACCAACCAACACTACATGACCAACCAACACTACATGAACCACAAACACTACATGAAACCAACACTACATGAACCACCAACACTACATGAAACCACCAACACTACGTGAACCACCAACACTACATGACCAACCAACACTACATGAACCACCAACACTACATGAACCACCAACACTACATGAACCACCAACACTACATGACCAACCAACACTACATGAACCACCAACACTACATGACCAACCAACACTACATGAACCACCAACACTACATGAACCACCAACACTACATGCCAACCAACACTACATGAACACCACACTACATGACCAACCAACACTACATGACACCACACTACTAACCACCAACACTACATGACCAACCAACACTACATGACCAACCAACACTACATGAACCACCAACACTACATGAACCACCAACACTACATGAACCACCAACACTACATGACCAACCAACACTACATGACCACCAACACTACATGAACCACAACACTACATGAACCACCAACACTACATGACCAACCAACACTACATGACCACCAACACTACATGACCAACCAACACTACATGAACCACCAACACTACATGAACCAACCAACACTACATGACCAACCAACACTACATGACCAACCAACACTACATGAACCACCAACACTACATGAACCACCAACACTACATGAACCACCAACACTACATGACCAACCAACACTACATGAACCACCAACACTACATGACCAACCAACACTACATGAACCACCAACACTACATGAACCACCAACACTACATGACCAACCAACACTACATGACCAACCAACACTACATGAACCACCAACACTACATGAACCAACCAACACTACATGAACCACCAACACTACATGACCAACCAACACACATGACCAACCAACATACATGACCAACCAACACTACATGAACCAACGAACACTACATGACCAACCAACACTACATGAACCACCAACACTACATGAACCATCAACACTACATGACCAACCAACACTACATGACCAACCAACACTACATGAACCACCAACACTACATGAACCAACCAACACTACATGACCAACCAACACTACATGAACCAACCAACACTACATGAACCACCAACACTACATGACCACCAACACTACATGAACCACCAACACTACATGACCAACCAACACTACATGACCAACCAACACTACATGACCAACCAACACTACATGACAAACCAACACTACATGACCAACCAACACTACATGAACCACCAACACTACATGAACACCAACATACATGACCAACCAACACTACATGAAACCAACACTACATGACCAACCAACACTACATGACCAACCAAACACTACATGAACAACCAACACTACATGACCAACCAACACTACATGAACCAACCAACACTACATGACCAACCAACACTACATGAACCACCAACACTACATGACCAACCTACACTACATGACCACCAACACTACATGAACCACCAACACTACATGAACCACCAACACTACATGAACCACCAACACTACATGACCAACCAACACTACATGAACCACCAACACTACATGAACCACCAACACTACATGAACCACCAACACTACATGACCAACCAACACTACATGAACCAACCAACACTACATGAACCACCAACACTACATGACCACCAACACTACATGACCAACCAACACTACATGAACCACCAACACTACATGACCACCAACACTACATGACCAACCAAACACTACATGACCACCAACACTACATGACACCAAAACTACATGACCAACCAACACTACATGAACCACCAACACTACATGACCAACCACACTAAACCACCAACTACATGAACCACCAACACTACATGAACCACCAACACTACATGACCAACCAACACTACATGAACCACCAACACTACATGAACCACCAACACTACATGAAACCAACACTACATGAACCACCAACACTACATGAACCACCAACACTACATGACCAACCAACACTACATGAACCACCAACACTACATGACCAACCAACACTACATGAACCACCAACACTACATGACCAACCAACACTACATGAACCACCAACACTACATGACCAACCAACACTACATGACCAACCAACACTACATGAACCACCAACACTACATGAACCACCAACACTACATGACCAACCAACACTACATGAACCACCAACACTACATGAACCACCAACACTACATGACCAACCAACACTACATGAACCAACCAACACTACATGACCAACCAACACTACATGAACCACCAACACTACATGAACCACCAACACTACATGAACCACCAACACTACATGACCAACCAACACTACATGACCAACCAACACTACATGACCAACCAACACTACATGAACCACCAACACTACATGAACCAACCAACACTACATGACCACCACACCATGAACCACAACACTACATGACCAACCAACACTACATGAACCACCAACACTACATGAACCACCAACACTACATGAACCACCAACACTACATGACCAACCAACACTACATGACCACCAACACTACATGACCAACCAACACTACATGACCACCAACACTACATGAACCACCACACTACATGAACCACAACACTACATGACCAACCAACACTAAAATGAACCACCAACACTACATGAACCACCAAAAACTACATGAACCACCAACACTACATGAACCACCAACACTACATGAACCACCAACACTACATGACCAACCAACACTACATGACCAACCAACACTACATGAACACCAACACTACATGACCAACCAACACTACATGAACCACCAACACTACATGAACCACCAACACTACATGACCCACCAACACTACATGAACCACCAACACTACATGAACCACCAACACTACATGAACCACCAACACTACATGAACCACCAACACTACATGAACCACCAACACTACATGAACCACCAACACTACATGACCAACCAACACTACATGAACCACCAACACTACATGACCACCAACACTACATGACCAACCAACACTACATGAAACCAAACCAACACTACATGAAACCAACCAACACTACATGAAACCAACACTACATGAACCACCAACACTACATGAACCACCAACACTACATGAACCACCAACACTACATGAACCAAACCATACTACATGACCACCAACACTACATGACAACCAACACTACATGACCACAACACTACATGAACCACCAACACTACATGAACCACCAACACTACATGAACCACCAACACTACATGACCAACCAACACTACATGAACCACCAACACTACATGAACCACCAACACTACATGACCAACCAACACTACATGAACCACCAACACTACATGACCAACCAACACTACATGACCAACCAACACTACATGAACCACCAACACTACATGAACAACCAACACTACATGAACCACCAACACTACATGACACCAACACTACATGAAACCACCATACTACATGACCAACCAACACTACATGACCAACCAACACTACATGACCAACCAACACTACATGACCAACCAACACTACATGACCAACCAACACTACATGAACCAACCAACACTACATGAAACCAACACTACAGAACCACCAACATGACAGAACCAACACTACATGAACCACCAATCACTACATGACCAACCAACACTACATGACCAACCAACACTACATGAACCACCAACACTACATGAACAACCAACACTACATGAACCACCAACACTACATGAACCACCAACACCACATGAACCATCAACACTACATGACCAACCAACACTACATGACCAACCAACACTACATGACCAACCAACACTACATGACCAACCAACACTACATGACCAACCAACACTACATGAACCACAACACTACATGAACCAACCAACACTACATGACCAACCAACACTACATGAACCAAACCAACACTACATGAACCAACCAACACTACATGACCAACCAACACTACATGACCAACCAACACTACATGAACCAACCAACACTACATGACCAACCAACACTACATGACCAACCAACACTACATGACCAACCAACACTACATGAACCAACAACATACAGACCAACCAACACTACATGACCAACCAACACTACATGACCAACCAACACTACATGACCAACCAACACTACATGACCAACCAACACTACATGACCAACCAACACTACATGACCAACCAACACTACATGAACCAACCAACACTACATGACCAACCAACACTACATGAACCAACCAACACTACATGACCAACCAACACTACATGAACCAACCAACACTACATGACCAACCAACACTACATGAACCAAACCAACACTACATGAACCATCAACACTACATGAACCACCAACACTACATGACCAACCAACACTACATGAACCACCAACACTACATGACCACCAACACTACATGACCAACCAACACTACATGAACCACCAACACTACATGACCAACCAACACTACATGACCAACCCAACACTACATGACCCAACCACACTACATGACCAACCAACACTACATGACAACCAACACTACATGACCAACCATCACTACATGAACAACCAACACTACATGACCAACCAACATACACCAACCAACACTACATGACCGAACCAACACTACATGACCAACCAACACTACATGAAACAAACCAACACTACATGACCAACCAACACTACATGACCACCAAACTACATGACCAACCAAACTATAATGACCTAACCAACACTACAGACCAACCAATCACTACATGGGCAAAAACACTACATGACCACCACACTACATGACCAACCAAAACTACATGACCCAAACAACACATGACCAACCAACACTACATGACCAACAACATACATGACCAACCAACACTACATAACCAACCCACTACTACATGACCAATCCAACACTACATGACACCAACATACATGACCAACCCACATACATGAACCAACAACACTACATGACCAACCAACACTACATGACCAAACCAACACTACATGACAACCAACAACATGACCAACTCACACTACATGACCACCACACTACATGAACCACCAACTACATGACCAACCAACACTACATGAACAACCAAACTACATGACCAACAACACTACATGACCACAACCTACATGACACAAAACTACATGACCAACCACACTACATGACCAACCAACACTACATGAACCCAACAACACTACAGACCAACCAACACTACATGAACCACCAACACTACATGACCAACCAACACTACTGACCAACCAACACTACATGACCAACCAACACTACTGACCAACCAACACTACATGACCAACCAACACTACATGACCATACCACACTACATGACCAACCAACACTCATGAACCACCAACACTACATGACCACCAAACTACATGAACCATCAACACTACATGACCAACCAACTACATGAACCACTCAACACTACATGACAACCAACACTACTGAACCACAACACTACATGAACCATCAACACTACATGATCCCCAACACTACATGACCAACCAACACTACATGAACCACCAACACTACATGACCACCAACATACATTGAACCACCAACAAATACATGACACCAACACTCATGAACCACCAACACTACAGGACCAAACACTACATGAACCACCACACTACATGAACCACCAACACTACTTGAATCCACAACACTACATGGAACCCCACACTAACTATGAACCACCAACCTTACTTGAACCACAAACCTACGGACAACAAATACATGAACCACCAACATAAATGAACCACCAAAAACTACATGAACCATCACATACTAACCATCACACTACATGAACCACCAACACTACATGAACCACCAACACTACATGACCAACAACACTACATGAACCACCAACACTACATGAACCACCACAACTACATGAACCACCAACATACATGACCAACCAACACTACATGAACCACCAACACTACATGAACCATAACACTCATGAACCACCACACTACAGGACCAACCAACACTACATAACACCAAACTACATGAACACCACACTACATGACCAAACAACACTACATGAACCACCAACCTACATGAACCACCAACACTACTGAACCACCACACTACATGAACCACAAACGATGAACCAAAAACTACGGACAACGACACTACATGAACCAGCCAACAAATACATGAACCACCAACACTACTGAACACCAACATAATGAACAGGACACTACAATGAACACCAACACTATCATGAACTCAACACTACATGAACACCAACACTACTGAACCACCAACACTAATGAATCTAACATACAGACCAACAACACTACATGACCACCAACACTACATGAACACCAATTCACTCAGGACCAACCAACATACATAACACAACACTACTATGATACCAACACTACATGAACCACCAACACTTACATGAACCACCAACACTACATGAACCACCAACACTACAGGACCAACCAACACTACATGAACCACCAACACTACATGAACACCAACACTACATGAACCCCAACACTACAGGACCACCAACACTAACATGAACCACCAACACTACATGAACCACCAACACTACATGAACCACCAACACTACATGAACCACCAACACTACAGGACCAACCAACAATACATGAACCCCAACACTACATGAACCACCAACACTACATGAACCACCAACACTACAAGAACCACCAACACTACATGAACCACCAACACTACAAGAACCACCAACACTACATGAACCACCAACAGTACATTACCAACCAACACACGTGACCTACATCACTTCATTACATCACTTCTCTACATCACTTCTCTACATCAATTCACTACATCACTTCACTAATACTCGCCACAGTCCTAAACACACGACGCAGTTTTCCCAAAACATCACAGAGACGGAAAATCATGCACACGCAGATATGTTTAATTTATTTGGAGAGCCGCTAATTTTGAGCGAGGGAAATAGTTGACTGGATATATATCGTAGCTTGACTCTCTGATGATGATGACTTAATGACATCAGAGAGCAGGATATATATCATGGCTTAGTTAATTACATCAGAGAGCAGGATATATGTCATGGCTTAGTTAATTACATCAGAGAGCAGGATATATATCATGGGTGAGTTAATGACATCAGAGAGCAGGATATATATCATGGCTTAGTTAATGACATCAGAGAGCAGGATATATATCGTGACTTAGTTAATGACATCAAAGAGCTGCATATACATATCATAGCTTGACTCTGATGAGGATGAGTTAGTTGAGAACATCAGAGTGAACATCTCTGATGCACCAGTTAAGTGAGAGTTGTAGCATCCCGGAAACTGCGCCTCACTCTTGCCACAATATCCGCTTTTCTGCTGACATATTCTTAAATATTAGTATTACATATGTTATCTTCAAAGACTACGTTATTTATTCTCGCCTCTAATTTTTGCATATAGCTGTAAATATTGTGCTGACGACCTCCCAACCTTGTGGCAGCTATTAAGCTGCCAGGCGAGGAGAGACTCTTGAGAGGTGACCAGCTCGTATTTGCCTGGAAAGACTCTTGGGACGTGTAAGAACCAATCAGGCCGCTGCTTACTTTTTTGGTTTCACTTATAAAGAATCTCATTACTATTTTCAGACATACATAATCTCAACTTTTCAGGTTTTCTTAACAGTGAACTCTAGAGAATATTTGGTAATTAAAGTTGCGTAGTGGTTTATCAGAGGTGGTGGAGTTGGTGCCTCTGGAACAGCTGGTGCTTCTGGAACAGCTGGTGCCTCTGGAACAGCTGGTGATTCTGGACCACTTGGTGCCTCTGGAACAGCTGATGTTCACACTAAGAGAGCAGTTAGTTGTCATATCAGAGTCAATGTTTCAGACTGTATAAGTCTTTGGCAATCACTCGTCAAATTTCATTATGCTGGAGATTTGTGCTGATGAAAGTGTTAGTCAGGAGGTGGTGGTGCCTGCTGCTGCTGCTGCTGTTGGTAATAGCAGTGAGTGTTGTGGTGGTGGTGGTTGTGGTGGTGGTGGTGGTGGTGGTATTACAATACATAATACCAGGCACATTAAATACCCCTGCAAAATCTCAACGGTGTTATCCGATGCTACCCGGTGTTATCAGATGTTACCAAGTGTTACCAGATACTACCAGGTGTTACCAGATACTACAAGGTGTTATCAGATACTACCTGGTGTTACCAGATACTACCAGGTGTTACCAGATACTACCAGGTGTTACCAGATACTACCAGGTGTTACCAGATACTACCAGGTGTTACCAGATACTACCAGGTGTTACCTGATACTACCAGGTGTTACCAGATACTACCAGGTGTTACCAGATACTACCAGGTGTTAATTCTTGGTAAGAGAAAGAAAGGTTTTATCAAGTCTGGAGAGAAGCTATATCACACCTATGGAATTACCATTAATTAAGAGTATAAAGGGAGGAGGTGAATGAAAGGGGAAGTAGGAAGGGGAGATGAAAGCTCTTAAGAGATACAGAGAAGTTAATAACGGAGAAGAGAATATGAGAAGGGTAGAGGAGAATGGCGTTCACCAGACTATGTAGTAACTTATAATACTTGTGTACTCCTCTCTCTCTCTCTCTCTCTTAGTTTTTATACAAAGTCTTCTACACACTAATAAACTAGAGTTAATATATTCTGTGTCAATACACATCACAACCTGTGTGTTGTCTCAACACATCACAACCTGTGTGTTGTCTCAACACATCACAACCTGTGTGTTGTCTCAAACACATCACAACCTGTGTGTTGTCTCAACACATCACACAACCTGTGTGTTGTCTCGACACATCACAACCTGTGTGTTGTCTCAACACATCACAACCTGTGTGTTGTCTCAACACATCACAACCTGTGTGTTGTCTCAACACATCACAACCTGTGTGTTGTCTCAACACATCACAACCTGTGTGTTGTCTCAACACATCACAACCTGTGTGTTGTCTCAACACATCACAACCTTGTGTGTTGTCTCAACACATCACAACCTGTGTGTTGTCTCAACACATCACAACCTGTGTGTTGTCTCAACACATCACAACCTGTGTGTTGTCTCAACACATCACAACCTGTGTGTTGTCTCAACACATCACAACCTGTGTGTTGTCTCAACACATCACAACCTGTGTGTTGTCTCAACACATCACAACCTGTGTGTTGTCTCAACACATCCAACCTGTGTGTTGTCTCAACACATCACAACCTGTGTGTTGTCTCAACACATCACAACCTGTGTGTTGTCTCAACACATCACAACCTGTGTGTTGTCTCGACACATTAAAACCTGTGTGTTGTCTCAACACATTAAAACCTGTGTGTTGTCTCAACACATCACAACCTGTGTGTTGTCTCAACACATTAAAACCTGTGTGTTGTCTCAACACATCACAACCTGTGTGTTATCTCAACACATCACAACCTGTGTGTTGTCTCAACACATCACAACCTGTGTGTTGTCTCAACACATTAAAACCTGTGGTGTTGTCTCAACACATTAAAAACCTGTGTGTTGTCTCGACACATTAAACCTGTGTGTTGTCTCAACACATCACAACCTGTGTTGTTGTCTCAACACATTAAAACCTGTTGTGTTGTCTCAACACATTAAAACCTGTGTGTTGTACTCAACACATCACAACCTGTGTGTTGTCTCAACACATCACAACCTGTGTGTTGTCTCAACACATTAAAACCTGTGTGTTGTCTCAACACATCACAACCTGTGTGTTGTCTCAACACATTAAAACCTGTGTGTTGTCTCAACACATCACAACCTGTGTGTTATCTCAACACATCACAACCTGTGTGTTGTCTCAACACATCACAACCTGTGTGTTGTCTCAACACATTAAAACCTGTGTGTTGTCTCAACACATTAAAACCTGTGTGTTGTCTCGACACATTAAAACCTGTGTGTTGTCTCAACACATCACAACCTGTGTGTTGTCTCAACACATTAAAACCTGTGTGTTGTCTCAACACATTAAAACCTGTGTGTTGTCTCAACACATCACAACCTGTGTGTTGTCTCAACACATCACAACCTGTGTGTTGTCTCAACACATCACAACCTGTGTGTTGTCTCAACACATCACAACCTGTGTGTTGTCTCAACACATTAAAACCTGTGTGTTGTCTCAACACATTAAAACCTGTGTGTTGTCTCAACACATTAAAACCTGTGTGTTATCTCAACACATCACACCTGTGTGTTGTCACAGCGTGGAGGTGCAGCTGTCATAGCGTGTAGGTACAGCTCTCATAGCCTGTAGATGCAGCTGCCATAGCGTGTAGATGCAGCTGCCATAGCGTGTAGGTACAGCTATCACAGCGTGAAGGTGCAGCTGTCATAGCGTGTAGGTACAGCTGTCACAGCGCGTAGGTACAGCTGTCACAGCGTGGAGGTGCAGCTGCCATAGCGTGTAGATGCAGCTGCCATAGCGTGTAGGTACAGCTGTCATAGGGTGTAGATGCAGCTGCCATAGCGTGTAGGTACAGCTGTCACAGCCCGTAGGTACAGCTGTCACAGCGTGGAGGTGTAGCTGTCATAGCGTGTAGGTACATGTTGCAACCCCTGAATGGGTTACAATGATTATTATGTATATATATAATGTATATTATCTTTTCATATAATTTTATATTGCTTATATTTGCGATAATAGCTAAATCGTAAATATATTGCTTTATATTCTTATTTGACTTATGTTGTTAGGATGTACATAATATGTGCTCAGTTCAAGTCTTGATTGTCAAACTACTGTAATTATCGCTTGTCGCTCGTTATACTGCCGGCTTCTGAGCTGTGCTGTCCACGGGGCTATCACGTGATCGAGGGGGGGGTGTCCTCACCTCTCGTGAAGTATTCAGTCTGCTCTAGACTCTCTTGGTGGTTGGACAGATTGTCTCATTATTCTTGTTAGTTATGTAGAACTCTGTTCACAGAACATTGTATAGACTTAGTGATTTTCGACGTTGTACTGAGGTTGTGTGTCACATAGACACTCTGAGCATCTCAGGTCCTTAGCTATAGCTTCTGACCTAATTTTGTACTGGTTTCTGTGTATTGTCACAGTCAGGGTTTTTCCTATGCTGAACTTAGATTCAGTAGTATGGGAGTTTTGTAACTTTTGTGGAGGATCTGCTGATGGTCCCTACTTAGTGTCGTTATATTATCTCCTTGATCCTGATTGTGTCGCAGTCGCTTGTTATATGGCTATTGGGCTTAGCATTCTTTTCATTGTTCAAGCAGACTGTTCTGGTTGCCAGTCGGTCAAGAAGTTAGTTTATGAGAGGACTTTGTTAGTCACTTGTTTAAGTCTAGTCGAGTCGTGAGACATAGCGAACTACTTAGAGCACTTACACACATACACACTTACTTGTACATATTTGTAATATCTTATTAAATGTTAATGTACCAGAAGGTACTTAAGAATTATAAATGTGATATGTGCTTTCAGCACAATAATATTGAACTCGAGAGATTGATTTTATTTTGATTGCTGTGATTAATTTAATTTGATAATATACCTCTAGACAACTTAATGATTAATAAATTTATTAAATTTTAATTTCTCTAGTTAGTAGCCTACCAGTTGTAATCCTGAAGCACTATTGAATAATACTGAATTTTAATGGATAATTGGACAAGGATACTGACTACTTGTTACGAGAACCCAGTAACAGGCTGGATGCTAAAAGGGCAGTCCTTTCTAGTATTCACTGGAGATCTCTAAGCTTTTAGAATCGCGTTTTTTGTAACAGTACAGCTGTCACAGCGCGTAGGTACAGCTGTCATAGCTTGTAGATGCAGCTGTCATAGCGTGTAGGTACAGTTGTCACAGTGCGTAGGTACAGCTGTCACAGCGTGGAGGTGCAGCTGTCATAGCGTGTAGGTACAGCTGTCATAGCGTGTAGGTACAGCTGTCATAGCGTGTAGATGCAGCTGTCACAGCGTGGAGGTACAGCTGTCACAGCGTGGAGGTACAGCTGTCACAGCGTGGAGGTGCAGCTGTCACAGCGTGGAGATGCAGCTGTCACAGCGTGGAGATGCAGCTGTCACAGCGTGTAGATGCAGCTGTCACAGCGTGGAGGTGCAGCTGTCACAGCGTGTAGATGCAGCTGTCATAGCGTGTAGATGCAGCTGTCACAGCGTGGAGGTGCAGCTGTCACAGCGTGGAGGTGCAGCTGTCACAGCGTGGAGGTGCAGCTGTCACAGCGTGTAGATGCAGCTGTCACAGCGTGGGGGGTGCAGCTGTCACAGCGTGTAGGTGCAGCTGTCACAGCGTGGAGGTGCAGCTGTCACAGCGTGGAGGTGCAGCTGTTACAGCGTGGAGGTGCAGCTGTCACAGCGTGTAGATGCAGCTGTCACAGCGTGGAGGTGCAGCTGTCATAGCGTGTAGATGCAGCTGTCATAGCGTGTAGATGCAGCTGTCACAGCGTGGAGGTGCAGCTGTCACAGCGTGGAGGTGCAGCTGTCACAGCGTGGAGGTGCAGCTGTTACAGCGTGGAGGTGCAGCTGTCACAGCGTGTAGATGCAGCTGTCACAGCGTGGAGGTGCAGCTGTCACAGCGTGTAGATGCAGCTGTCATAGCGTGTAGATGCAGCTGTCACAGCGTGGAGGTGCAGCTGTCACAGCGTGGAGGTGCGCTGTCACAGCGTGGAGGTGCAAGCTGTCACAGCGTGGAGGTGCAGCTGTCACAGCGTGGAGGTGCAGCTGTTACAGCGTGGAGGTGCAGCTGTCACAGCGTGGAGGTGCAGCTGTCACAGCGTGTAGATGCAGCTGTCACAGCGTGGGGGTGCAGCTGTCACAGCGTGTAGATGCAGCTGTCATAGCGGTAGATGCAGCTGTCACAGCGTGGAGGTGCAGCTGTCACAGCGTGGAGTGCAGCTGTCACAGCGTGGAGGTGCAGCTGTCACAGCGTGGAGGTGCAACTGTCACAGCGTGGAGGTGCAGCTGTTACAGCATGGAGGTGCAGCTGTCACAGCGTGGAGGTGCAGCTGTCACAGCGTATAGATGCAGCTGTCACAGCGTGGGGGTGCAGCTGTCACAGCGTGTAGATGCAGCTGTCACAGCGTGGAGGTGCAGCTGTCACAGCGTGGAGGTGCAGCTGTCACAGCGTGGAGGTGCAGCTGTCACAGCGTAGAGGTGCAGCTGTCACAGCGTGGAGGTGCAGCTGTCACAGCGTGGAGGTGCAGCTGTTACAGCGTGGAGGTGCAGCTGTCACAGCGTGTAGATGCAGCTGTCACAGCGTGGAGGTGCAGCTGTCACAGCGTGGAGGTGCAGCTGTCACAGCGTGGAGATGCAGCTGTTACAGCGTGGAGGTGCAGCTGTCACAGCGTGGAGGTGCAGCTGTCACAGCGTGGAGGTGCAGCTGTCACAGCGTGGAGGTGCAGCTGTCACAGCGTGTAGATGCAGCTGTCACAGCGTGGGGGTGCAGCTGTCACAGCGTGGAGGTGCAGCTGTCACAGCGTGTAGATGCAGCTGTCACAGCGTGGGGGTGCAGCTGTCACAGCGTGGAGGTGCAGCTGTCACAGCGTGGAGGTGCAGCTGTCACAGCGTGGAGGTGCAGCTGTCACAGCGTGGAGGTGCAGCTGTCACAGCGTGGAGGTGCAGCTGTCACAGCGTGTAGATGCAGCTGTCACAGCGTGGGGGTTGCAGCTGTCACAGCGTGGAGGTGCAGCTGTCACAGCGTGGAGGTGCAGGTGTCACAGCCGTGGAGGTGCAGCTGTCACAGCGTGGAGGTGCAGCTGTCACAGCGTGGAGGTGCAGCTGTCACAGCGTGGGGGTGCAGCTGTCACAGCGTGGAGGTGCAGCTGTCACAGCGTGGAGGTGCAGCTGTCACAGCGTGGAGGTGCAGCTGTCACAGCGTGGAGGTGCAGCTGTCACAGCGTGGAGGTGCAGCTGTCACAGCGTGGAGGTGCAGCTGTCACAGCGTGGGGGTGCAGCTGTCACAGCGTGGAGGTGCAGCTGTCACAGCGTGGAGGTGCAGCTGTCACAGCGTGGAGGTGCAGCTGTCACAGCGTGGAGGTGCAGCTGTCACAGCGTGGAGGTGCAGCTGTCACAGCGTGGAGGTGCAGCTGTCACAGCGTGGAGGTGCAGCTGTCACAGCGTGGAGGTGCAGCTGTCACAGCGTGGAGGTGCAGCTGTCACAACGTGGAGGTGCAGCTGTCACAGCGTGGAGGTGCAGCTGTTACAGCGTGGAGGTGCAGCTGTCACAGCGTGTAGATGCAGCTGTCACAGCGTGGAGGTGCAGCTGTCACAGCGTGGAGGTGCAGCTGTCACAGCGTGGAGATGCAGCTGTTACAGCGTGGAGGTGCAGCTGTCACAGCGTGTAGGTGCAGCTGTCACAGCGTGGAGGTGCAGCTGTCACAGCGTGGATGTGCACTGTCACAGCGTGGAGGTGCAGCTGTCACAGCGTGGAGGTGCAGCTGTCACAGCGTGGAGGTGCAGCTGTCACAGCGTGGAGGTGCAGCTGTCACAGCGTGGAGGTGCAGCTGTCACAGCGTGTAGATGCAGTGTCACAGCGTGGGGGTGCAGCTGTCACAGCGTGGAGGTGCAGCTGTCACAGCGTGTAGATGCAGCTGTCACAGCGTGGGGGTGCAGCTGTCACAGCGTGGAGGTGCAGCTGGTCACAGCGTGGAGGTGCAGCTGTCACAGCGTGGAGGTGCAGCTGTCACAGCGTGGAGGTGCAGCTGTCACAGCGTGGAGGTGCAGCTGTCACAGCGTGTAGATGCAGCTGTCACAGCGTGGGGTGCAGCTGTCACAGCGTGGAGGTGCAGCTGTCACAGCGTGGAGGTGCAGGTGTCACAGCGTTGAGGTGCAGCTGTCACAGCGTGGAGGTGCAGCTGTCACAGCGTGGAGGTGCAGCTGTCACAGCGTGGGGGTGCAGCTGTCACAGCGTGGAGGGTGCAGCTGTCACAGCGTGGAGGTGCAGCTGTCACAGCGTGGAGGTGAAAGCTGTCACAGCGGGAGGTGCAGCTGTCACAGCGTGGAGGTGCAGCTGTCACAGCGTGGAGGTGCAGCTGTCACAGCGTGGGGGTGCAGCTGTCACAGCGTGGAGGTGCAGCTGTCACAGCGTGGAGGTGCAGCTGTCACAGCGTGGAGGTGCAGCTGTCACAGCGTGGAGGTGCAGCTGTCACAGCGTGGAGGTGCAGCTGTCACAGCGTGGAGGTGCAGCTGTCACAGCGTGGAGGTGCAGCTGTCACAGCGTGGAGGTGCAGCTGTCACAGCGTGGAGGTGCAGCTGTCACAGCGTGGAGGTGCAGCTGTCACAGCGTGGAGGTGCAGCTGTCACAGGTGGAGGTGCAGCTGTCACAGCGTGGAGGTGCAGCTGTCACAGCGTGGAGGTGCAGCTGTCACAGCGTGGAGGTGCAGCTGTCACAGCGTGGAGGTGCAGCTGTCACAGCGTGGAGGTGAAAGCTGTCACAGCGTGGAGGTGCGGCTGTCACAGCGTGGAGGTTCAGCTGTCACAGCGTGGAGGTGCAGCTGTCACAGCGTGGAGGTGCAGCTGTCACAGCGTGGAGGTGCAGCTGTCACAGCGTGGAGGTGCAGCTGTCACAGCGTGGAGGTGCAGCTGTCACAGCGTGGAGGTGCAACTGTCACAGCGTGGGGTGCAGCTGTCACAGCGTGAGGTGCAGCTGTCACAGCGTGGGGGTGCAGCTGTCACAGCGTGGAGGTGCAGCTGTCACAGCGTGGAGGTGCAGCTGTCTGTAACCTAAATGTTTCATGTGGACATTTGATGGTAATATATTAACTGGTGATTTGTTTACTCAATACTTTCTAAATGTTACTCACTCTGAGGATGAATACTTGCCCGTTGAGTATTACCATTCAATTGCCGCGAGAGGGAGTGAAGAGCAAGAAGAGAGCCTTCTGTTTTACACTGCTGACCCTCACTGTCTAGACAAGCCTGGTAGTGGTATCTGGAAAGTGATTTACTTTTTCCTCCTCTGAAGGTAACCTCGGTATAGACCATATGGTCTTGTGTTATCTGCGTTTCCCATCTACGCTCTCTCATTCTTCCTCCCTCCCTCCCTTCAACTTTATTCTCCCCTAACTTATTTCCCCCTGACTCTTTTCCTTCCTCCCTCCCTCCCTCCCTCTATTCTTTCTTTCCTAGCGAAAAAGTGCACATTAACCAGTGTTTCCTTAGCTTGTGCAGCATCCGAGGTCCGCTTTACGGGTAATTCCTCTTATCTTATGAGTAATTTGTATCCAGACTGGTCTCATCAACTGTGCTTGTAACGATACACACGCAAATCATTATCATGCAAATCACCTCACCATAAGTGGACTTATTAACACTAAAATCTCGCTATACCACAATCATATATGCCCTTGCATTTATTGGTGTGCTTAGCAATGGGAGAGAGAGAGAGAGAGAGAGAGAGAGAGAGAGAGAGAGAGAGAGAGAGAGAGAGAGAGAGAGAGAGAGAGTTCTATCACATGGTAAATGGCTTTGACACAACTTCAGACACTCTTTTCCGGTGTATTATAATTCTGCAATAAGCTGCCACCTACATTCGTGTTGCGCCTCTTGCCTCAGAGTTTCAAGATGTTGTTTTGCGTTATTGTATCTCTTCGAACCTCAAATAGTTGGTCGTCTTAAACGTTTGAATGGGATCTTGAATTCTGTTTCGTAAGAAAGACCTTACTAACTGCTTTGAGTTGCTCTTGTCTGTGTGGTAACACAGCTACGAAGTACGTGAAATGCATTTTATGAGGGAAGAAGAGCAATATACCTGATAATATATTACTGGAAAACATTTGAGAGCCTTATCTACATCTACGCTGACCTTAGGAAGGACCAATAAATAATCCAGCGAAATGCTGGGGTGCCAGGGACAAAAAAGAACCGTGTAAATCGTATCCACGACTTAACAGATATATCATGGTAAATGTATTGACACAACTTCAGACCTCTTTTCCGAGTGAATTAATAATACTCCGCAAAGTGTCCAAACACATCGATGAGCCTCTGTGCTCAGACTGTTATCAACAGTTGTTTGAACGTTATGATCTAACAGTAACCTGTCAAATGAGTACTGAGTCATACTCGAAAGTCACAGTTATTGAATGATCTTTGACACTTGTTTCCAAAACAGATCTATACTGATACTGTTATGAGTCAATCTATGATTGTTTAACCACTCGAAGTACGTTGAAATGTTATTTTCCATGAGTCTCGATACTGTACCAGACTATATTCACCTTGATACAGATATCATCTCCGACCTCTGTACAGAACTATCCTCTCGAACCTCTGTACCGACTATCCTCTCGACCTCTGTACCAGACTACCCTCCGACCTCTGTACCAGACTAATCTCCGACCTCTGTACGACTATCCTCTCCGACCTCTGTACCAGACTATCCTCTCCGACTCTGTACCAGACTTATCTCTCGACCTCTGTACCAGACAATTTACCTCTCCGACCTCTGTACCAGACTATCCTCTCGACCTCTGTACCAGACTACCTCTCGGACTCTGTACCAAATACCTCTCCGACTCTGTACCAGGGACTATCCTCCGACTCGTACCAGACTATCCTCTCCGACCTCTGACCAGACTATCCTCTCCGAACCTCTGTACGACTATCCTCTCGACCTCTGTACCAGACTATCCTCTCCGACCTCTGGTCACCAGGACTATCTCTCGACCTCTGTACCAGACTATCCTTCCGACCTCTGTTACCAACTATCCTCTCGACTCTGTACAGACTTCCTCTCGACCTCTGATACAGACTATCTCCGACCTCTGTACCAGACTATCTTCTCGACCTCTGATACCAGACTATCCTCTCGACCTCTGTACCAGACTTCCTCTCCGACCTCTGTACCAGACTATCCTCTCCGACCTCTGTACCAGACTATCCTCTCCGACCTCTGTACCAGACTATCCTCTCCGACCTCTGTACCAGACTATCCTCTCCGACCTCTGTACCAGACTATCCTCTCCGACCTCTGTACCAGACTATCCTCTCGACCTCTGTACCAGACTATCCTCTCCGACCTCTGTACCAGACTATCCTCTCCGACTTCTGTACCAGACTATCCTATCCGACCTCTGTACCAGACTATCCTCTCCGACCTCTGCACCAGACTATCCTCTCCGACCTCTGTACCAGACTATCCTCTCCGACTTCTGTACCAGACTATCCTATCCGAACTCTGTACCAGACTATCCTCTCGACCTCTGCACCAGACTATCCTCTCTGACTACTACCCCAGACTATCCTGGTGACTACTACTACACAGGACTACAGGTGTCGGATTTTGTCCTACATTAAGGTCATTAGCGAACTTGACAATTTTAAATGTTAATCTGATTCAGATCATTAATGTTACTTAGTTTATATATAAGCTGGAGTCTGAGCGCCGCTCACTGAGGAAACTTCATAGTGTCACTCAGACACTTCCCCAGTTAAGAACAAAATGGCACAGTACCGTGACTGGAAAATACATAAATAACCCGCACATAGGTGAGAGGAGCTTAAGACGACGTTTCGGTCAGACTTGGACAACTGACATGTTATAAGCTTCTCTCTTCCACAGTTACAGCTTGTAGTTGTTGCCTAGCAGTGAGTCAGTCACTGATCTAAACGTAGAGTTTGTTTACCATCAGACTTCAGTATGGTAACCTTAGAGTGAGGGGAAGGGATGAAAAGAGGGGAGTGGTAGTGATGGGAGGAGAGAAATGCACGGATCAAAGTGAGGAAAAAGGGAAGTGTGAGGTGGGGGGAGTGTCATGAGAGCAGGATCAGGGGTAATCACACAACATTCACCCTCCGTGACTATCCAAGTAAAAAATATATTTACGTGCCACTAGCCACCTACTACTGTCTCCCTCCCTCCCTCTCTTCTTCTCTTACTCTCTCTCCTTCCCTCTGTTACGAACTCCTTTCCCCTGCCTCCCTCCCTCCCTCTCTCACTAACTCCCTGACTTCTTACCTCTTACCTCCCTACCTCTCTCTCTCTCTCTCTCTCTCTCTTCCTCTGTATTTTTTATTGCCACAAATCTTTGATGCAGAGATAAACAAAGCACTTACCTTGTAGTTGTAGTGTGGCTGCCACAGCCTCTCTGGTTCACCCTTCCATCGATTGCCGACTGTGGTCCTCGTGTCTGCCTGCAAGAAAAATAGTCTATGGAACTAGAGATTTTCCCCCAAACTATTATTTACAACAACAGTTCTGATTATCCCAATTTTCATTAAGTGAACGTGAGCTTACGTGTTTTGGGTGGTAAGTTCTGCCTATAACTACTCCAGTAAGTACTCATCTGATGACTGATAACCCGACCTAATAGAATGCTGTATAGGTTCTTTGACAGATGAGTACTAGGCAACAAGATTTATCATACCTATTACACTATACCTATTACACCTATATCTATTACACTGATACCTATGATTAACAATTAATATGCTTATAACTACTGTGTTCCTTAAGTAATATAAGTCTCAATATATACCTCAATTAAAGACTTATGATATATTTTATATAATAACTTGAAACTTATAATTTACACTGCAATATAGTCATGGAGGTTGTCATGTGTGTGTGTGTGTGTGTGTGTGTGTGTGTGTGTGTGTGTGTGTGTGTGTGTGTGTGTGTGTGTGTGTGTGTGTGTGTGTGTGTGTGTTGTAGTATGTTACTCTTCCTACCTTGCTCGTTTGATGTAGATTCTTTCCTACCCTCCCTCCATTTTTTATTCTCTCTCTTCCTCCTTCCTTCTTCTCTCCCAACCTTTCTTGCTTATTCCCTCCTCTCCTGTCCTTCCCTCCCTCCTCCTTCTAATCACACATGTGTACCTGATTATTCCTACAAACTATTACTTTCACGTTCACTCAAAATACTTGTCAAAAAATACATTATTCTTTTCATCTGAATATTTTGTGCCGGTGGAGAAGATCTCTTTGAGGAGAGAAGACTCACGAAGACCTCACATGACTTATTGCCTCGCGCACCTAAGAAAAATCCATTTTTTCGTCCCAATTGACAGAACTAGAAATTGGATATCTTGTGATTGATAAAACTCAGGTGTGGAAAATTTAATTTTATTTTTCCTTGTAAGAAAATTGTCACGTTGTTTGATGGAGGGTGAAGATTATTGCTGGAAAAATCTCTCTTTCTCTCGGAAATTTCAGTTTCTGGTATGTGGATTTTTTTTTCTCTTTCTCCAATAATCAATGATTTGTCGTAATATAATTTGAATTGGCCCCTTCAGTGAATGTGCAATAGTTGAATGAATATTTACTGTGGTGCCTTTAATATATAAATGCCGAGGCGAACAGACACACATCTGGATTTGTTAGTTTGCTGAAAAGTATCTGAGAGAAAAATGACTTGAATAGCCAGGATTTGGTCTCGTTTCACTGTATTTTTAGCCAAGAAATGTCTCTGTGCTCAAATTTTGGGAAAACCCACTGAAAGATCTGAGGACACTGTTTTCAAACTGACTTGTTTAATTGTGGTTACGTTATGAGCCATCTATAATTCATATTATTGAAAGAGGCGGAAGTTAACGTTACACGAAGTGTGTGTTTTATTAATGTTCAGTAACAACCAAGAAAGATCTTGCAGCCACTGGTGGCAGTGTTTCTTACACTGGTGGCAGTGTTTCTTACACTGGTGGCAGTGTTTCTTACACTGGTGGCAGTGTTTCTTACACTGGTGGCAGTGTTTCTTACACTGGTGGCAGTGTTTCTTACACTGGTGGCAGTGTTTCTTACACTGGTGGCAGTGTTTCTTACACTGGTGGCAGAGGGTCTTACACTGGTGGCAGTGTTTCTTACACTGGTGGCAGTGTTTCTTACACTAGTGGCAGTGTTTCTTACACTGGTGGCAGTTTCTTACACTGGTGGCAGTGTTTCTTACACTGGTGGCAGTGTTTCTTACACTGGTGGCAGTGTTCCTTACACTGGTGGCAGAGGTTCTTACACTGGTGGCAGTGTTTCGTACACTGGTGGCAGAGGTTCTTACACTGGTGGCAGAGGTTGTTACATTGGTGGCAGTGTTTCTTACACTGGTGGCAGTGTTTCTTACACTGGTGGCAAAGTTTCTTACACTGGTGGTAGTGTTTCTTACACTGGTGGCAGTGGTTCTTACACTGGTGGCAGAGGTTCTTACACTGGTGGCAGTGTTTCTTACACTGGTGGCAGTGTTTCTTACACTGGTGGCAGTGGTTCTTACACTGGTGGCAGTGTTTCTTACACTGGTGGCAGTGTTTCTTACACTGGTGGCAGTAGTTCTTACACTGGTGGCAGAGGTTGTTACATTGGTGGCAGTGTTTCTTACACTGGTGGCAGTGTTCTTACACTGGTGGCAGTGGTTTCTTGCTCTGGTATCAGTGTTTCTAACACTGGTGGCAGTGTTTCTTACACTGGTGGCAGTGGTTCTTACACTGGTGGCAGTGTTTCGAACACTGGTGGCAGTGTTTCTTACACTGGTGGCAGTGTTTCTTACACTGGTGGCAGTGTTTCTTACATTGGTGGCAGTGTTTCTTACACTGGTGGCAGTTTCTTACACTGGTGGCAGTGTTTCTTACACTGGTGGCAGTGTTTCTTACACTGGTGGCAGTGTTTCTTACACTGGTGGCAGTGTTTCTTACACTGGTGGCAGTGTTTCTTACACTGGTGGCAGTGTTTCTTACACTGGTGGCAGTGTTTCTTACACTGGTGGCAGTGTTTCTTACAATGGTGGCAGTGTTTCTTACACTGGTGGCAGTGTTTCTTACATTGGTGGCAGTGGTTCTTACACTGGTGGCAGTGTTTCTTACACTGGTGGCAGTGTTTCTTACACTGGTGGCAGTTTCTTACACTGGTGGCAGTGTTTCTTACACTGGTGGCAGTGTTTCTTACACTGGTGGCAGTGTTCCTTACACTGGTGGCAGAGGTTCTTACACTGGTGGCAGTGTTTCGTACACTGGTGGCAGAGGTTCTTACACTGGTGGCAGAGGTTGTTACATTGGTGGCAGTGTTTCTTACACTGGTGGCAGTGTTTCTTACACTGGTGGCAAAGTTTCTTACACTGGTGGTAGTGTTTCTTACACTGGTGGCAGTGGTTCTTACACTGGTGGCAGAGGTTCTTACACTGGTGGCAGTGTTTCTTACACTGGTGGCAGTGTTTCTTACACTGGTGGCAGTGGTTCTTACACTGGTGGCAGTGTTTCTTACACTGGTGGCAGTGTTTCTTACACTGGTGGTAGTAGTTCTTACACTGGTGGCAGAGGTTGTTACATTGGTGGCAGTGTTTCTTACACTGGTGGCAGTGTTTCTTACACTGGTGGCAGTGGTTCTTGCTCTGGTATCAGTGTTTCTAACACTGGTGGCAGTGTTTCTTACACTGGTGGCAGTGGTTCTTACACTGGTGGCAGTGTTTCGAACACTGGTGGCAGTGTTTCTTACACTGGTGGCAGTGTTTCTTACACTGGTGGCAGTGTTTCTTACATTGGTGGCAGTGTTTCTTACACTGGTGGCAGTTTCTTACACTGGTGGCAGTGTTTCTTACACTGGTGGCAGTGTTTCTTACACTGGTGGCAGTGTTTCTTACACTGGTGGCAGTGTTTCTTACACTGGTGGCAGTGTTTCTTACACTGGTGGCAGTGTTTCTTACACTGGTGGCAGTGTTTCTTACACTGGTGGCAGTGTTTCTTACAATGGTGGCAGTGTTTCTTACACTGGTGGCAGTGTTTCTTACATTGGTGGCAGTGGTTCTTACACTGGTGGCAGTGTTTCTTACACTGGTGGCAGTGTTTCTTACACTGGTGGCAGTGTTTCTTACACTGGTGGCAGTGTTTCTTACACTGGTGGCAGTGTTTCTTACACTGGTGGCAGTGATTCTTACACTGGTGGCAGTGTTTCTTACACTGGCGGCAGTGTTTCTTACACTGGTGGCAGTGGTTCTTACACTGGTGGCAGTTTCTTACACTGGTGGCAGTGTTTCTTACACTGGTGGCAGTTTCTTACACTGATGGCAGTGTTTCTTACACTGGTGGCAGTGTTTCTTACACTGGTGGCAGTGGTTTTTACACTGGTGGCAGTGTTTCTTACACTGGTGGCAGTGTTTCTTACACTGGTGGCAGTGTTTCTTACACTGGTGGCAGTGTTTCTTACACTGGTGGCAGAGGCTCTTACTCTGGTGGCAGTGTTTCTTACACTCGTGGCAGAGGTTCTTACACTGGTGGCAGAGGTTGTTACATTGGTGGCAGTGTTTCTTACACTGGTGGCAGTGTTTCTTACACTGGTGGCAGAGGTTCTTACACTGGTGGCAGAGTTTCTTACACTGGTGGTAGTGTTTCTTACACTGGTGGCAGTGGTTCTTACACTGGTGGCAGAGGTTCTTACACTGGTGGCAGTGTTACACTGGTGGCAGTGTTTCTTACACTGGTGGCAGTGGTTCTTACACTGGTGGCAGTGTTTCTTACACTGATGGCAGTGTTTCTTACACTGGTGGCAGTGGTTCTTACACTGGTGGCAGTGTTTCTTACACTGGTGGCAGTGTTTCTTACACTGGTGGCAGTAGTTCTTACACTGGTGGCAGTGGTTCTTACATTGGTGGCAGTGTTTCTTACACTGGTGGCAGTGGTTCTTACACTGGTGGTAGTGTTTCTTACACTGGTGGCAGTGTTTCTTACACTGGTGTCAGTGGTTCTTACACTGGTGGCAGTGTTTCTTACACTGGTGGCAGTGTTTCTTACACTGGTGGCAGTGTTTCTTACACTGGTGGCAGTGTTTCGTACACTGGTGGCAGTGTTTCTTACACTGGTGGCAGCGTTTCTTACACTGGTGGCAGCGTTTCTTACACTGGTGGCAACGTTTCTTACAGTGGCGGCAGTGTTTCTTACACTGGTGGCAGTGTTTCTTACACTGGTGGCAGTTTCTTACACTGGTGGCAGTGTTTCTTACACTGATGTCAGTGGTTCTTACACTGGTGGCAGTGTTTCTTACACTGGTGGCAGTGTTTCTTACACTGGTGGCAGTGGTTCTTACACTGGTGGCAGTGTTTCTTACACTGGTGGCAGTGTTTCTTACACTGGTGGCAGTGTTTCTTACACTGGTGGCAGTGTTTCTTACACTGGTGGTAGTGTTTCTTACACTGGTGCCAGTGTTTCTTACACTGGTGGCAGAGGTTCTTACACTGGTGACAGTGTTTCTTACACTGGTGGCAGTGTTTCTTACACTGGTGGCAGAGGCTCTTACTCTGGTGGCAGTGTTTCTTACACTCGTGGCAGAGGTTCTTACACTGGTGGCAGAGGTTGTTACATTGGTGGCAGTGTTTCTTACACTGGTGGCAGTGTTTCTTACACTTGTGGCAGTCGTTCTTACACTGGTGGCAGTGTTTCTTACACTGGTGGCAGTGTTTCTTACACTGGTGGTAGAGGTTCTTACACTGGTGGCAGTGTTTCTTACACTGGTGGCAGAGGTTCTTACACTGGTGGCAGAGGTTGTTACATTGGTGGCAGTGTTTCTTACACTGGTGGCAGTGTTTCTTACTCTGGTGGCAGAGGTTCTTACAAGGGTGGCAGTGTTTCTTACACTGGTGGCAGTGTTTCTTGCACTGGTGGCAGTGGTTCTTACACTGGTTGCAGTGTTTCTTACACTAGTGGCAGTGTTTCTTACACTGGTGGCAGAGGTTCTTACACTGGTGGCAGTGTTTCTTACACTGGTGGCAGTGTTTCTTACTCTGGTGGCAGAGGTTCTTACATTGGTGGCAGTGTTTCTTACACTGGTGGCAGTGTTTCTTGCACTGGTGGCAGTGGTTCTTACACTGGTGGCAGTGTTTCTTACACTGGTGGCAGTGTTTCTTACACTGGTGGCAGTAGTTCTTACACTAGTGGCAGAGGTTCTTACATTGGTGGCAGTGTTTCTTACACTGGTGGCAGTGTTTTTTACACTGGTGGCAGTGGTTCTTACACTGTTATCAGTGTTTCTAACACTGGTGGCAGTGTTTCTTACACTGGTGGCAGTGGTTCTTACACTGGTGGCAGTGGTTCTTACACTGGTGGCGGTGGTTCTTACACTGGTGGCAGAGGTTCTTACATTGGTGGCAGTGATTCTTACACTGGTGGCAGTGTTTCTTACACTGGTGGCAGTGTTTCTTACACTGTTGGCAGTGTTTTTTTTATACTGGTGGCAGTGGTTCTTACACTGGTGGCAGAGGTTCTTACATTGGTGGCAGTGTTTCTTACACTGGTGGCAGTGTTTCTTACACTGGTGGCAGTGGTTCTTACACTGGTGGCAGTGTTTCTTACACTGGTGGCAGTGGTTCTTACACTGGTGGCAGTGGTTCTTACACTGGTGGCAGTGGTTCTTACACAGGTGGCAGTGTTTCTTACACAGGTGGCAGTGTTTCTTACACTGGTGGCAGTTGTTCTTACATTAGTGGCAGTGGTACTTACATTGGTGGCAGTGGTTCTTACACTGGTGGCAGTGGTTCTTACATTGGTGGCAGTGGTTCTTACACTGGTGGCAGTGGTTCTTAAATTTGTGGCAGTGGTTCTTGCACTGGTGGCAGAGGTTCTTACATTGGTGGCAGTGGTTCTTACACTGGTGGCAGTGTTTCTTACACTGGTGGCAGTGGTTCTTACATTGGTGGCAGTGGTTCTTAAATTTGTGGCAGTGGTTTTTACATTGGTGCCAGAGGTTCTTACACTGGTGGCAGTGGTTCTTACACTAGTGGCAGTGGTTCTTTCACTGGTGGTAGAGGTTCTTACACTGGTGGCAGTGGTTCTTACACTGGTGGCAGTGGTTCTTACACTGGTGGCAGTGGTTCTTACACTGGTGGCAGAGGTTCTTACACTGGTGGCAGTGGTTGTTACACTGGTGGCAGTGGTTACACTGGTGGCAGTGGTTCTTACACTGGTGGCAGAGGTTCTAACATTGGTGGCAGTGGTTGTTACACTGGTGGCAGTGGTTACACTGGTGGCAGTGGTTCTTACACTGGTGGCAGTGGTTCTTACACTGGTGGCAGAGGTTCTTACACTGGTGCCAGAGGTTCTTACACTGGTGGCAGAGGTTCTTACACTGGTGGCAGTGGTTCTTACACTGGTGGCAGAGGTTCTTGCACTGGTGGCAGAGGTTCTTACACTGGTGGCAGTGGTTCTTACACTGGTGGCAGAGGTTTTACACTGGTGGCAGAGGTTCTTACACTGGTGGCAGTGGTTCTTACACTGGTGGCAGAGGTTCTTACACTGGTGGCAGTGGTTCTTACACTGGTGGCAGAGGTTCTTGCACTGGTGGCAGAGGTTCTTACACTGGTGGCAGTGGTTCTTACACTGGTGGCAGAGGTTCTTACACTGGTGGCAGAGGTTCTTACACTGGTGGCAGTGGTTCTTACACTGGTGGCAGAGGTTCTTACACTGGTGGCAGTGGTTCTTACACTGGTGGCAGTGGTTCTTACACTGGTAGCAGTGGTTCTTACACTGGTAGCAGTGGTTCTTACACTGGTGGCAGTGGTTCTTACACTGGCAGCAGAGGTTCTTACACTGGTAGCAGTGGTTCTTACACTGGTGGCAGTGGTTCTTACACTGGCAGCAGAGGTTCTTACACTGGTAGCAGTGGTTCTTACACTGGTGGCAGTGGTTCTTACACTGGTGGCAGTGGTTCTTACACTGGCAGCAGAGGTTCTTACACTGGTAGCAGTGGTTGCTACACTGGTAGCAGTGGTTCTTACACTGGTGGCAGTGGTTCTTACACTGGCAGCAGAGGTTCTTACACTGGTAGCAGTGGTTCTTACACTGGTGGCAGTGGTTCTTACACTGGCAGCAGAGGTTCTTACACTGGTAGCAGTGGTTCTTACACTGGTAGCAGTGGTTCTTACACTGGTGGCAGTGGTTCTTACACTGGCAGCAGAGGTTCTTACACTGGCAGCAGAGGTTCTTACACTGGTAGCAGTGGTTCTTACACTGGTGGCAGTGGTTCTTACACTGGCAGCAGAGGTTCTTACACTGGTAGCAGTGGTTCTTACACTGGTAGCAGTGGTTCTTACACTGCTGGCAGAGGTTCTTACACTGGTGGTAGTGGTTCTTACACTGGTGGCAGAGGTTCTTACACTGGTGGCAGTGGTTCTTACACTGGTGGCAGTGGTTCTTACACTGCCACACTGATATATTTCGCATGTCGCTATAAATGAGATGAGTCCAGATTATTTTTAGTGGACGTGATATAACGGTCCAGGAAGATGCTTGTAGTGTATCTGTTGCGTGTCAACTCTACCTAATGGAAACCTGATTACACACACACACACATAATTAGTTTACCACTGTGTTGACATTCCTGTGACCTGACCATGTTCGTGAGGTCATCACATAACCTGGCTCTTGCCTGTGTTGTTGTGATAGTGGGTACGACCACTTGCTGTTCTTGTGGTAGTGGGTACGACCACTCGCTGTTGTTGTGGTAGTGGGTACGACCACTCTCTGTTGTTGTGGTAGTTGGCATGACCACTCGCTATTGTTGTGGTAGTGGGTACGACCACTCGTTGTTGTGGTAGTGGGCACGACCAGTCGCTGTTGTTGTGGTAGTGGGCACGACCAGTCGCTGTTGTTGTGGTAGTGGGCACGACCACTCGTTGTTGTGGTAGTGGGCACGACCAGTCGCTGTTGTTGTGGTAGTGGGTAAGACCACTCTGTTGTTGTGGTAGTGGGTAAGACCACTCTGTTGTTGTGGTAGTGGGTACGACCACTCGCTGTTGTTGTGGTAGTGGGTACGACCATTCGCTGTTGTTGTGGTAGTGGGTACGACCACTCTCTTGTTGTGGTAGTGGGTACGACCACTCGCTGTTGTTGTGGTAGTGGGTACGACCACTCGCTGTTGTTGTGGTAGTGGGTACGACCACTCGCTGTTTTTGTGGTAGTGGGTACGACCACTCGCTGTTGTTGTGGTAGTGGGTACGACCACTCGCTGTTGTTGTGGTAGTGGGTACGACCATTCGCTGTTGTTGTGGTAGTGGGTACGACCACTCTCTTGTTGTGGTAGTGGGTACGACCACTCCTGTTGTTGTGGTAGTGGGTACGACCACTCGCTTGTTGTTTGTGGTAAGTTGTGGGTAGCGACCACTCGCTGTTGTTGTGGAGTAAGTGGGCACGACCACTCGCTGTTGTTGTGGTAATGGGCACAACTACTAGCTGTTCTAGCTGTTGTTGTGGCAGTTGTGATGATAGTAGTAGTGGTTGTGGTGGTGATGACAGAGGTTGTTATGGGTGAAAATAGCATTGATGGCGTGGATGGTGGTGGTGATGGCAGCAGTTGTGGTTGTAGACTGTGGTGGTGGTGATCATTCAGAGTAATGTCCTATTTACAATTATAAACATTCGCATAAATTCTCCTATATACATCCCTGACACACTGTTTGGTTAGTATATCTCGCACTTTATTGCCAGAAATTTCTAACTTGGCTTCCCGGAAAAGATACAAATTCACTATCATTCATTCAATATCTTTCTTGCTAGTCACAATTCAACTGACCCTCTCAAGTGTATAATATTTTCTTTCCGGAGGAAATGACCTGTTAAGAACGCTTCCAAGAAACCCAATATACACACTATCAACTCGTGTATATGTTGTGTTTACTATGTGTTATGTTTACTAATTTGCTACGTAATGTTTGATACATGATGCACACTACACAATGTTTGCTACGTAATGTTTGATACATGATGCACACTACACAATGTTTGCTACGTAATGTTTGATACATGATGCACACTACACAATGTTTGCTACGTAATGTTTGATACATGATGCACACTACACAATGTTTGCTACGTAATGTTTGATACATGATGCACACTACACAATGTTTGCTACGTAATGTTTGATACATGATGCACACTACACAATGTTTGCTACGTAATGTTTGATACATGATGCACACTACACAATGTTTGCTACGTAATGTTTGATACATGATGCACACTACACAATGTTTGCTACGTAATGTTTGATACATGATGCACACTACACAATGTTTGCTACGTAATGTTTGATACATGATGCACACTACACAATGTTTGCTACGTAATATGTGTTCGCTGAAGTGATGAACTCTCTTCATCTGTTTGATCTAGATCATCTATTTTCTGTTGACTGGGGGTAACCATGACAACATCTCATGCAGCACCAGGATGACGAACTAAAACAAGCAGAAATCTTTCGTATGCATGTAAAGGTTGTAAAATATTATTCCATACCAGATTGTCGTCTTACAACTGACAAGTAATGTTCCTTACTCTCATCGTACAACTCATCTCACAATTTACAACTTCGTCTTCATTATAAACCCCAGACATATCAGTAACATTATTACTGCCAACATAAATGATAAAATTCTGGATACATGTAACTGTGTAAATAAATTTTGTGTGGATACCATCTGAAAATGAGAGGGTTGATAAATTGGCAGAAACTGGCGACAGTGCAGAAAAATGAACATTTGCAGAATCAGCTGTTATTAGGATTACGTTTCCCCCTGTGTACATCATTATATCAATGATATGATTAAGATGTATTTGGAATGATACTTATCAATGACCTGATAAAGTTACCAATGACATGACAAAACTTTACAAAGAGTGAAACATTGTCCATAAAAGTTTGTTGTACAAGGTGTCTCTTCGTCACAATTATCATCAATCTGGCATTAAGATCGAGGAAGCAGCAAGGCGAGAGACAGTATGGATCACACTCTACCTTAAATATATCATCAGACTGAATGGGAAATACTACATAGATCATAACTGTTGAATATATAAGGATATATTTTAAGACACAGTGAGTCTGTACATTATTACAATCTCATAGATTTAGATGAAGCAAATGGTTATATTAAGATGGAAATAAAAACGTACAAACTGGTTCGGTTAGCTTATTTGTGTAAGTGACAGGCTGGAGAAGTAACTCCAGGATATGACAGACCAAAGTGTACAGAAAGCAGGATATGGTTACTTGGTTAACTAGGCCAAAAGCTTGTCGACTCTCAGAGGGTTTGTTTGAAAATCATATAAGGTAAGATATTTTAGTGCCCCATACACCACAGCAAGAGTATTGCTGTTCGCTGCTGATAACACAACACATAATGTCGAGCCTGAGCCTCCAGTTGTCTCATTTCCACCTCTGTGTCTCAAGAGGGAATCACCTTACCCCTTCACATCCCCCGTGGTGAGGCAATGCTTATTGCTGACTCTCCCTTTACCCCCTCCCCGCAAAAACTCTAAGTAAGTTTATTAAGGTACAGGGTCACACTAACAGAAAGGAGAGAAGGAGGGAGTATATATAGGCCAGCAGACAGGGACGGGACAAGAGAGGTAGTAGGAAAGGAAGAAGAGAGGTAATGGTAGAGGTAGTGGTAGTAGTGGTGGAGTCTGTCAAATACTAAGAAAGAAGAGCACTGAAAGGGAGCTTAGGGGCCCACAAGGAGCTAGGGGCCCACAAGGAGCTAGGGGCCCACAGAGGATAGGAGCAAGAATACAGAGGGGGGGGGAATAATAAAGGACAAATACCCAAGGTTTAACCTGATTCTTTTTTCCCCTTCTCCCTCTTCCTTTTCTTCTTTCTCCTTTGGGTTTTATTTCTTCTGCCTTGGATATTTGCCCTTTATTATTCCCCCCCCTCTGTGTTCTTGCTCCTATCCTCTGTGGGCCCCTAGCTCCCGTGTGGGCCCCTAGCTTCCTTGTGGGCTCCTAGCTCCCTTGCGGTGCTCCTCTTTCTTACTATCTGACTGGTTCCACTACTACTACCTCTACCACTACCTCTCTTCCTCCTTTCCTACTACCTCTATTGTCCTGTCTCTGTCTGCTGGCCTATATATACTCCCTCCTTCTTTCCTTTCTGTTAGTGTGACTTTGTAAATGGTCCAAGTCGGACCGCAACGTTGTCGTAAGCTCCTCTCTTCTATGTGCGGGTTATTTGTGTAGAGTTTGCAACGTGAGTTGAGTTAGATGTGAAGATAAGTTCCATCTTATCATCCATGGTGGAGTAACATGGCTCATGTTCCATACATGGTAAGGTCTACGTAGTAATCCATAATGCAATAAACCCAGGCCTACAATATTAACCCCATAATAGCAAACAAAACACTTACAAAATAAATACCCATTATCCCAGCACCCAACAATACCATAACCTACCCAGGGTTCAGAATACCACCCACAATGCAATTTCACACAACACCAATTCGACAAAACTTACCCTACGATACAATTCCACACAATACCAACACTCTGAAGAATGGCGAATAAAATGTTTTTGTACTGCAGATTCATTTAATAAGCGATTTAAGAGATACGCTTACTGAGAATTTCATAAAGTTAATCAGCGAGTGAATGGGACCTGGAGGCACTCATCTCCCCACACCCAGTTATTAATTAGGGCTTAACTGGTAGCAGCTTACACCAGGTGGTGTGCGTCTTCGTTAGTATGGGTGTGAGCGCCTCGTTATCCTGGGTATGAGCACCTCGTTATCCTAGGTGCGAGCACCTCGTTACCGCCTCCACCACTGGCTTTCACCTGCCAATAGTCATCTTGGGGGTTGGTCAATGATGTGTTTCAGTATCTCTTCATACCTAGGTTTCCTGCGTCACTTTATCCCTTGTAGTAATATATCTCCTACACATGCCCACGCACTTGTAACCACACCTGCTGACGCACCAGAACCCACATCTGCCCACACTACAGTATCTGAGTGGCAGGGCGTTCTACTTATAAACTAAAGGATCTCTGTTCGATTTGGGAAAAATCGAGATGTACAGGCAAGTCTCCTTAAATCTACTGTCTCTGTTCAGCTAGCAGAAAATAAACACCAAAGAGTTAGTTGTTGTTGTGGATGGCGTCCCAGGAAAAAAATCCCAGTACAAACAGGCCACAATATCCGAGTCTCTTTAATCACTCTGGGTTAATAGTCCACTGGGGTTAATAATCCTAGGTAAATCATGTACACCTGTCCACACGGCTGCTCCTACACCTGTCTAAAGACTGTATTTAATATTAGTGCTATGCTTGGTGCAAGGTTAGTAAGTTTATTTAGGTACAGGTACACATAAGTTTAACATATGTAAACTACCTTGGATAACCCAAAGAAGTCTAACAAAGTGACTTAACTCTGATCATGTGAAGTAAACTTGCCTAATGAGAAGTGTCAGTGAGGTGGACATAAATGGTATAAAATACTGACATAATTGAAAAATAAACACAAATGTAGTATATTGCACAAGTTTGTTAATCTCCCAAATGCTGCAGCAGTTATTTGGTTGATGTGCACTTTAGATGTGCTCTGTATAATACTCACCCCAAGATCCTTTTCCTTGAGGTAGGTTTGCAGTCTTTGGCCCCCTAAACTGTACCCTGAGATCTCTGACCTTCCCCGATCTTCATGACTTTACACTTGGTGGGGTTAAACCCTAGGAGCCAGTTGCTAGACCAGGCTTGCAGCTTGTCCAGATCCCTTTGTAATCCTGCCCGGTCCTCATCCGACTGAATTCTCCTCACTAGCTTCACATCGTCTGCAAACAGGGACACTTTCGAGTCTATCCCTTCCGTCATGTTATTTAGTTACCATTTTGTCCCAGGCACATGTCGATTAGACACTAGTCATTCACATTCTGTGTATATCATTGTGTGTATCCACACTGACCACTGTGTATATCACTGTGCTTAACCACAATAATAACCCCAATGGAAATAAGTCATTCTCCGACTTTTTTGGGTTATACCAGGTTCTTTACACATATGCTGCTATGTATGATAATCTATGTAACTGTATTTGTGTATACCTGAATAAACTTACTAACTGTATATATCCACACTGGTCACTGTATAAGTCACTGTTTATATCCACACTGATCACTGTATATGTCACTGTTTATATCCACACTGATCACTGTATATGTCACTGTTTATATCCACACTGATCACTGTATATGTCACTGTTTATATCCACACTGATCACTGTATATGTCACTGTTTATATCCACACTGACCACTGTATACGTCACTGTTTATATCCACACTGACCACTGTGTAATATGTAAATAAAAATATAGATCAAATAAAGAAACATGCACACAAACTCTGTGTTTCTTTTATTTATTCTTAAGTCACACCCTCCATTCTTCCTCTCTCTCTCTCTCTCTCTCTCTCTCTCTCTCTCTCTCTCCTCTCTCTCTCTCTCTCTCTCTCTCTCTCTCTCTCTCTCTCTCTCTCTCTCTCTCTCTATGCTTACCTTTCAAATTCAAATATTTATTTCCTTGTAAAGCTTACAATGTGTGGTTTACATGTTATAAGATTTTAATTACAAAGATGGCCACTATCGTGCCTGGGCACATCGGCCAGACTTATACTAATTCTTACGCTATATTGATATAGGTTATATTTGAGCAGTACATTTGAACATATTATTAGATACGTAATTGATATTACAAGGCCTCCAGTGGAAATAAATCACTTTATCCGACTTTTTTTGGTGGTTAACCTAGGTAATTTACGCTATGTTACTATATATATGTTATATATATATATATATATATATATATATATATATATATATATATATATATATATATATATATATTATATATATATATATATTATATATATATTATAATATATATATATATATATATATAATTTATGTAACTATTTATGTGTACCTGTACCTAAATAAAGTTACAAGTGACCCCTAGCAGTGTCCGTCAACCAGCCTCCCGTTTTCTTCCAGGAGTGACTGTGACATTCTGACATAAACTTGATCTCAGTCCCCTGAAGCAGTGACGCATCTGAGACGATCTCCTCCCCAGGAGATAATCTCCGTCCGAGGCGTAATAAGCTTTTGAGAGAGATTAGAGAGAGAGAGATAGAGGGGTGAGAGGAATTAGGAATGGGAGAGAAAAAATAAGAATTACCCGGGTTCAATCCTGGGGTAGAATCTACCTCCAGGTAGATTATAGATTTTAGATTTGCTGCCAGGTGAACAAAGGTTACAGGTGCAAAGAACATACCGAAGGTCTCTATCTACCCGACAGATAGAGTAGATAGAAACCAAAGAACTTACCGAAGGTCTCTACCCGGTAGAGACTTTCGGTATGTTCTTTGCACCTATTACCTTTGTTCACCTGGCAGTAAATAGGTACCTGGGTGTTAGCTAACTGCTGTAGGTGGCATGCAGGGTGCTGGTAGTGTATCTTAGATAGGACAGCTCTTTAGCTTGTGAGCTGAGGTTGGACAACAGCTCAAGGACCCCTAATGGAAATAAGACTTTTTTTGGGATTATCACAGGTAATCTACACATACATGTATGCTGATATGTACGATAATTTATGTAACTGTATTTATGTGTACCTGTACCTGAATAAACTTACTTACATACTTAGATGTATATTCAAAGACGTAGAATACACTTCCGGTTTCTATTTACTAGATGGTTCCGCCACCACCATCACCACTACCACTACCACCATCACAACTACCGCCACCACTACTACCACCACTACTACCATCAATTTCATGACGATAATCATAAGACAAAAGAAATGTGATAGTTAAGGTCTCATATACAGTGACTGATAACTACCAACAAAAATAATTTTATAAACTTAATTACAAACAAAATGAAACATCAAAGATTTTTATGAGTTACGAATCTATCCAATTTAGGGGAAAGAGGGACATAAGCAGCGGTTAGGTTTATGTTATGTCGTAAATAATGGGATTACCAGCCTTATTGTGGACAAACTTTTAAACCTGCGTGTGTGTGTTTAAATGATTGTATCTGTGCAAATGTTTTGTGTGGGTGTTGTAATGTTTATGGTCACAGTAATGTTTATGGTCACAATGTTTGTGATCATAGTAATGTTTATGGTCACACGCTCAACAAGAACCGTTTGGCAACGAGGTGACTCAACAAAGACAAGGAACGTTGAGTAGTTGACGTTAGTTTGAGCACATCTCGTCTCTCACTTAACATAGATGAAAACAAGGCGTTACTATGTTGCTTTGTGTGCAGAGTCACGTGACCTGGGCTATGTCCACTGCCGCACTGATCACCTCAAAAGAATTAGTACTGTCTCTAGTGTTGTACCTTCCGTATTCGACTGAAGAAGCCAGGTGTGTAGGCGAAACGTTTCGGCAGTAAAAATACCCAAGTATTGCACATATGACTTATTTATTAACTTGTGGGTATAACATTAATAATAAGACTGACATAGTGTTGTTTAATATGCAGGGTCGTGCGAGGTGGGTTGGTTCCACTGTGGCAACAACAGCACCTTCTGTGTGGAACAGAGATTTCTGTGCAACGGAGAAGAGGATTGTCCAGACGGCCACGACGAACTCAACTGTGGTGAGCACCTCTTATTTAATGTAGTGAATATCAGCTGTCACATGTGCTGTGCATCTGTAGCCATCTGTCATAATACCGTTGTTACCTATGGTAATACCCTGTGTGTCACTTGTGGTGATTATTTGTAATCACCTGAGCTAAATAACTGTCATCACCTGAGGTGAGTAACCTTAATTATAATTAATATTATTGCTTATTATTGAGACTCTGAACATATAATTAACATGTATGGCTATGGTGGAATGTATTTAATGGTATGTCATATATATATATATATATATATATATATATATATATATATATATATATATATATATATATATATATATATATATATATGCAAACCAACCACTCTGAAAGAATAGAGAAATTCCAAGCGCTTTCGTGACTACTCACATTATCAAGGAACTATGAAAGTAAAGCATCCAAGGAAGCTATATAAGGGGTCTGGCCAGCACCTCACTATCAGATCCCACAACGGTTAAACACCTGACACGCGCCGACCCAACTTGGATAGGTCCTTTGCACAACTCACCCACAATCTATTCTACCCAAGAAAATTTAAAAATTATTTGTCCAGTGTATTATTAAATTCTTCCAAATATATATATATATATATATATATATATATATATATATATATATTATATATATATATATATATATATATATATATATATATATATATATATATATATATTTACACAAGGAAGGGGTGTCTCTGATGGCTTAGAGATTCTACTGTTGCCAGCTCAATGGTTTTGGATGCGTTTTTTATTTATATCCAGTCATTTGCATTGGGGGAGGGGAGGGGAGGGCTGATAGGGGGAGGGGAGGGGAGGGCTGATAGGGGGAGGGGAGGGGAGGGCTGATAGGGGGAGGGGAGGGGAGGGCTGATAGGGGGAGGGGAGGGGAGGGCTGATAGGGGGAGGGGAGGGGAGGGCTGATAGGGGGGAGGGGAGGGGAGGGCTGATAGGGGAAGGGGAGGGGAGGGCTGATAGGGGGAGGGGAGGGGAGGGCTGATAGGGGGAGGGGAGGGGAGGGCTGATAGGGGAAGGGGAGGGGAGGGCTGATAGGGGAAGGGGAGGGGAGGGCTGATAGGGGAAGGGGAGGGGAGGGCTGATAGGGGAAGGGGAGGGGAGAGTTGAGGGGAAAAACAGTGGTGACAATTTGCATTCATCAGTCGCAGTCATCAGTCGAACCCTCGGTCACTAATGTTGCTTTTATTGTTATGATAACCACAATATTTCTGTCCAGTGTTATGACCACGGTATTTCTGTCCAGTGTTATGACCACAGTGTTTCTGTACGGTGTTATGACCACAGTATTTCTGTCCAGTGTTATGACCACAGTATTTCTGTCCAGTGTTATGACCACAGTGTTTCTGTACGGTGTTATGACCACAGTGTTTCTGTACGGTGTTATGACCACAGTATTTCTGTCCAGTGTTATGACCACAGTGTTTCTGTACGGTGTTATGACCACAGTGTTTCTGTACGGTGTTATGACCACAGTGTTTCTGTACGGTGTTATGACCACAGTGTTTCTGTCCAGTGTTATGACCACAGTGTTTCTGTACGGTGTTATGACCACAGTATTTCTGTCCAGTGTTATGACCACAGTGTTTCTGTCCAGTGTTATGACCACAGTGTTTCTGTACGGTGTTATGACCACAGTATTTCTGTCCAGTGTTATGACCACAGTGTTTCTGTACGGTGTTATGACCACAGTATTTCTGTCCAGTGTTATGACCACAGTGTTTCTGTCCAGTGTTATGACACAGTGTTTCTGTACGGTGTTATGACCACAGTGTTTCTGTCCAGTGTTATGACCACAGTGTTTCTATCCGGTGTTATGACCACAGTGTTTCTGTCCAGTGTTATGACCACAGTGTTTCTATCCGGTGTTATGACCACACTGTGTCTTGTAGCCTCGTACTAATTCGGAAAGATTCTCTTAGCTCGTAACATTATTACCTTCCTCTAGGGCTCTGTAATCCCACTGAGACACTTGTTGGGGATTTAGTACAGAATTTACTAGATCGTGGTGGCATTATTGTGGATGAAATATAAAAAAATAAGTTCAAGCAGTTTTTCAAATTTTTTTGCTGTAAATGATTTCGGTTATATATTAGGCGTACATTCTGCTGGCTTTCCTAGAAGATTTAAAGGCCTCTGGTGGAAAACTGGGTCACACAGGATTATACACAAAGGTATATTTCTGTCAGCGTATATATGTTGATAGACATTAAAGTATATTTTGACTGGTGTTGAAAAGGTTACTTGCAGCCTTAATGATCCTCGTGTAGTTGACAGTCTTGAAACTCCATTAACCAACCAGATTGGAAAATCTTCAAAAATTTTAATTTTAGATAAATCCCCTGACGACGTTTTGGTCCGTCCCGGCCAATTAACTTTAATTATATCAGACGCAACGCAGCGTCACTTTGCTAATTATGCTAAGTCAACCAACTCCTGGGGAAGAAAGGATGGTTTTATGAGAGCAACTTTGTTACCGTTGTTTAGATCGTTCCAGGAAGACTTGCACTTAGTTGTAATGAAACCAATCTTATTACTGTGAGAGGTGACAACCCCTACACAACTGTGAGAGGTGACAACCCTTACACTACTGTGAGAGGTGACAACCCTTACACAACCGTGAGAGGTGACAACCCTTACACAACTGTGACACTGTGAGAGGTGACAACCCTTACACTACTGTGAGACTGTGAGAGGTGACAACCCTTACACTACTGTGAGAGGTGACAACCCTTACACTACTGTGACACTGTGAGAGGTGACAACCCTTACACTACTGTGAGAGGTGACAACCCCTACACAACTGTGAGAGGTGACAACCCTTACACTACTGTGACATGTGAGAGGTGACAACCCTTACACTACTGTGAAGGTGACAACCCTACACTACACTGTGAGAGGTGACAACCTTACACTACTGTGAGAGGTGACAACCCTTACACTAACTGTGAGAGGTGACAACCCTTACACTACTAGTGAGAGGTGACAACCCTTACACTACTGTGAGAGGTGACAACCCTTACACACTTAACTGTGAGAGGTGACAACCCTTACACTACTGTGAGAGGTGACAACCCCTACACAACTGTGAGAGGTGACAACCCCTTACATACTTACACTGTGAGAGGTGACAACCCTTACACTACTGTGAGAGGTGACAACCCTTACACTAACTGTGAGAGGTGACAACCCTACACTACTGTGAGAGGTGGACAACCCTTACACTACTGTGAGAGGTGACAACCCTTACACTACTGTGAGAGGTGACAACCCTTACACTACTGTGAGAGGTGACAACCCTACACACTGTGAGAGGTGACAACCCTTACACTACTGTGAGAGGTGACAACCCTACACACTGTGAGAGGTGACAACCCTTACACTACTGTGAGAGGTGACAACCCCTTACACTACTGTGAGAGGTGACAACCCCTACACTAACTGTGAGAGGTGACAACCCTTACACTACTGTGAGAGGTGACAACCCTACACTACTGTGAGAGGTGACAACCCTTACACTACTGTGAGAGGTGACAACCCCTACACACTGTGAGAGGTGACAACCCTTACACTACTGTGAGAGGTGACAACCCTACACTACTGTGAGAGGTGACAACCCCTACACTACTGTGAGAGGTGACAACCCTTACACTACTGTGAGAGGTGACAACCCTTACACTACTGTGAGAGGTGACAACCCCTACACAACTGTGAGAGGTGACAACCCTTACACTACTGTGAGAGGTGACAACCCCTACACTACTGTGACACTGTGAGAGGTGACAACCCTTACACTACTGTGAGAGGTGACAACCCTTACACTACTGTGAGAGGTGACAACCCTTACACTACTGTGAGAGGTGACAACCCTTACACTACTGTGAGAGGTGACAACCCTACACACTGTGAGAGGTGACAACCCTTACACTACTGTGAGAGGTGACAACCCTTACACTAAATGTGAGAGGTGACAACCCTTACACTACTGTGAGAGGTGACAACCCCTACACTACTGTGAGAGGTGACAACCCCTACACTACTGTGAGAGGTGACAACCCTTACACTACTGTGAGAGGTGACAACCCTTACACTACTGTGAGAGGTGACAACCCCTACACAACTGTGAGAGGTGACAACCCTTACACTACTGTGAGAGGTGACAACCCCTACACTACTGTGAGAGGTGACAACCCCTACACACTGTGAGAGGTGACAACCCTACACTACTGTGAGAGGTGACAACCCCTACACTACTGTGAGAGGTGACAACCCTTACACTACTGTGAGAGGTGACAACCCCTACACTACTGTGAGAGGTGACAACCCCTACACTACTGTGAGAGGTGACAACCCTACACTACTGTGAGAGGTGACAACCCCTACACTACTGTGAGAGGTGACAACCCCTACACTACTGTGAGAGGTGACAACCCTACACTACTGTGAGAGGTGACAACCCTACACTACTGTGAGAGGTGACAACCCCTACACTACTGTGAGAGGTGACAACCCTTACACTACTGTGAGAGGTGACAACCCCTACACTACTGTGAGAGGTGACAACCCTACACTACTGTGAGAGGTGACAACCCCTACACTACTGTGAGAGGTGACAACCCTACACTACTGTGAGAGGTGACAACCCCTACACTACTGTGAGAGGTGACAACCCCTACACTACTGTGAGAGGTGACAACCCCTACACTACTGTGAGAGGTGACAACCCTACACTACTGTGAGAGGTGACAACCCCTACACTACTGTGAGAGGTGACAACCCCTACACTACTGTGAGAGGTGACAACCCCTACACTACTGTGAGAGGTGACAACCCTACACTACTGTGAGAGGTGACAACCCCTACACTACTGTGAGAGGTGACAACCCCTACACTACTGTGAGAGGTGACAACCCCTACACTACTGTGAGAGGTGACAACCCTTACACTACTGTGAGAGGTGACAACCCCTACACTACTGTGAGAGGTGACAACCCCTACACAACTGTGAGAGGTGACAACCCTACACAACTGTGAGAGGTGACAACCCCTACACTACTGTGAGAGGTGACAACCCTACACTACTGTGAGAGGTGACAACCCCTACACTAACTGTGAGAGGTGACAACCCCTACACTACTGTGAGAGGTGACAACCCCTACACTACTGTGAGAGGTGACAACCCCTACACAACTGTGAGAGGTGACAACCCTTACACTACTGTGAGAGGTGACAACCCCTACACTACTGTGAGAGGTGACAACCCTTACACTACTGTGAGAGGTGCAACCCCTACACTACTGTGAGAGGTGACAACCCCTACACTACTGTGAGAGGTGACAACCCCTACACTACTGTGAGAGGTGACAACCCTACACTACTGTGAGAGGTGACAACCCCTACACAACTGTGAGAGGTGACAACCCTTACACTACTGTGAGAGGTGACAACCCCTACACTACTGTGAGAGGTGACAACCCTTACACTACTGTGAGAGGTGACAACCCCTACACTACTGTGAGAGGTGACAACCCTTACACTACTGTGAGAGGTGACAACCCCTACACATACTGTGAGAGGTGACAACCCCTACACTACTGTGAGAGGTGACAACCCCTACACTACTGTGAGAGGTGACAACCCCTACACTACTGTGAGAGGTGACAACCCCTACACTACTGTGAGAGGTGACAACCCCTACACTACTGTGAGAGGTGACAACCCCTACACAACTGTGAGAGGTGACAACCCTTACACTACTGTGAGAGGTGACAACCCCTACACAACTGTGAGAGGTGACAACCCTTACACACTGTGAGAGGTGACAACCCCTACTACGTAACTGTGAGAGGTGACAACCCCTACACTAACTGTGAGAGGTGACAACCCCTACACTACTGTGAGAGGTGACAACCCCTACACAACTGTGAGAGGTGACAACCCTACACATACTGTGAGAGGTGACAACCCTACACAACTGTGAGAGGTGACAACCCCTACACTACTGTGAGAGGTGACAACCCCTACACAACTGTGAGAGGTGACAACCCCTACACAACTGTGAGAGGTGACAACCCCTACACTACTGTGAGAGGTGACAACCCCTACACTACTGTGAGAGGTGACAACCCCTACACAACTGTGAGAGGTGACAACCCCTACACTACTGTGAGAGGTGACAACCCCTACACAACTGTGAGAGGTGACAACCCTTACACAACTGTGAGAGGTGACAACCCTTACACTACTGTGAGAGGTGACAACCCCTACACAACTGTGAGAGGTGACAACCCTTACACTACTGTGAGAGGTGACAACCCCTACACTACTGTGAGAGGTGACAACCCCTACACAAATGTGAGAGGTGACAACCCTACACTACTGTGAGAGGTGACAACCCCTACACTACTGTGAGAGGTGACAACCCCTACACAACTGTGAGAGGTGACAACCCTACACTAAATGTGAGAGGTGACAACCCCTACACAACTGTGAGAGGTGACAACCCCTACACAACTGTGAGAGGTGACAACCCCTACACAACTGTGAGAGGTGACAACCCTTACACTACTGTGAGAGGTGACAACCCCTACACTACTGTGAGAGGTGACAACCCCTACACACTGTGAGAGGTGACAACCCCTACACTACTGTGAGAGGTGACAACCCCTACACTACTGTGAGAGGTGACAACCCCTACACTACTGTGAGAGTGACAACCCTTACACTACTGTGAGAGGTGACAACCCCTACACTACTGTGAGAGGTGACAACCCTACACTACTGTGAGAGGTGACAACCCCTACACACTGTGAGAGGTGACAACCCTCTACACTAATACATGTGATGAGGTGACACACCCCTACACTAACTGTAGAGTGGGCAACCCTCACACTTCTTGTGAAGGTGACAACCCCTACACTACTGTGAGAGGTGACAACACCTCCTACATACTGTGATAGGTGACAACACCTACATACTGTATTTGAGTGACAACACCTCCAACATAAGCTGTAAGAGTGACAAACTTCACACTGGAGCAGGTGAAACCTCCACATACTGATGGAGGTGACCATACCTTAACAACATGTGAGAGGTACACTCACTACACTACTTGGGAGAGGTGCAACCCTCACTAGTGAAGGATGACAAACCCTCACATATGTGAGAGGTGACAACCCCTCACACAACTGTTGAGACGGTGACAACCCTACATATGATGTAGAGGTGACAACCCTACACACTATGAGACTGGTGACAACCCCTACACACTAGTGAGAGGTGAAACCTTACATCAAAAGTGAGTAACATCTTACCAAGTACTGTATTTGTGCATCGACAAACAGTCCTTCAACAGTAACATGTTTTTTTGCATGGCAAAGTCCTTCAATCATAACTGTCATTTTGCACTGGACAACAGCCCTTCCACAGTAACTGTCATTTTTGCATGGACAAGTCCTTCCAACAGTAACTGTTATTTTTGCATGGACAACAGTCCTTCCAACAGTAACTGATATTTGTGCATGGACAACAGTCCTTCCAACAGTAACTGTTATTTTTGCATGGACAACAGTCCTTCCAACAGTAAATTGGCTTATAATGTAGTTGAGGAGTCAGTAACTTGGCCGCTGGAGTCTCAGGAAAGTTTTCCTCCCAACTTGAAGGATTGTCCCAATTATGTCTGGTGAAGCGGGAGACATGAAGCGGAGAGAACAGGCTTCAAGAGTAAGCTTCTTGGTAATACTTCGTCAGCCTTCTTCCTCAAACACAGACACAAACATCAACATTTATTGAAGGAGAATTCTTAATCAAGAAGATTTTTGTAATGGCAGATTCTGAAGTGAAACGATGATGGTAATGTAGATAAATGGCTCAGAGAACCGACAGGATGATGAATCTGACTCTTGTCCAGCACTTGAGTATCTTCATTGTGGAAACGTTTCGCCAACCAGTGGCTTCCTCAGTCCAGTACGGAAAATAATGGTTGAAGATCAAAAGGAGTTTGAAGTAATCAGTCCCTCAGTCAGGAGTCGATGTGTCCAGTCTATCAATCTTAAACACATCGACATCACATCACCTTCGAACTGCGGGACTGAGTTCCTCAAACTCCTTCTAATCTTCATTATTTTCTGTACTGGACTGAAGAAACCACTGGCTGGTGAATCGTTTCCACAATAAACCCAAGTATTGCACAAGTGTATAATTCATCGATGTCGTTAATGTTCTTTGAGTCAAGGAAGAATCTTAATTAAACTTTAACGAGAAAGTAAAGCCCAGTTATATTTTTATGCATAATTTCCAATATTTTGACCATCTGAACTGTCTAACAAGATGTGTTCTCTGGCTCCCTCGTCATCTTGCAGCTACAAATTGCAGCATTGAACTATGCATGCAAATATGCTTCATTAATATGAAAATTTAGTAAAGCGTATGTCAGGGGGAGGGGACGGGGGAAAAAAGATTGGTTGTTTAGTCTAAGGTATCTTTGTAGGGCAGTGATCACCTCTGAGGTATTGTTGTAGGTCAGTGATCACCTCTGAGGTATTGTTGTAGGTCAGTGATCACCTCTGAGGTATCGTTGTAGGTCAGTGATCACCTCTGAGGCATGTTGTAGGGCAGTGATCACTCTGAGTTATTGTTGTTGGCAGTGATCACCTCTGAGGTATTGTTGTAGGTCAGTGATCACCTCTGAGGTATTGTTGTAGGGCAGTGATCACCTCTGAGTTATTGTTGTTGGGCAGTGATCACCTCTGAGGTATTGTTGTAGGGCAGTGATCACCTCTGAGGTATTGTTGTAGGGCAGTGATCACCTCTGAGGTATTGTTGTAGGGCAGTGATCACCTCTGAGGTATTGTTGTAGGGCAGTGATCAGCTCTGAGGTATTGTTGTAGGTCAGTGATCACCTCTGAGGTATTGTTGTAGGACAGTGATCACCTCTGAGGTATTGTTGTAGGGCATGATCACCTCTGAGGTATTGTGTTGGGCAGTGATCACCTCTGAGGTATTGTTTAGGGCAGTGATCACCTCTGAGGTATTGTTGTAGGACAGTGATCACCTCTAGGTATTGTTGTAGGGCAGTGTCACCTCTGAGGTATTGTTGTTAGGGCAGTGATCAGCTTGAGGTATTGTTGTAGGTCAGTGACATCACCTCTGAGGTATTGTTGTAGGGCAGTGATCACCTCTGAGGTATTGTTGTAGGTCAGTGATCACCTCTGAGGTATTGTTGTAGGTCAGTGATCACCTCTGAGGTATTGTTGTTGGGCAGTGATCACCTCTGAGGTATTGTTGTAGGGCAGTGATCACCTCTGAGGTATTGTTGTAGGGCAGTGATCACCTCTGAGGTATTGTTGTAGGGCAGTGATCACCTCGGAGGTATTGTTGTAGGTCAGTGATCACCTCTGAGGTATTGTTGTAGGTCAGTGATCACCTCTGAGGTATTGTTGTAGGGCAGTGATCACCTCTGAGGTATTGTTGTAGGTCAGTGATCACCTCTGAGGTATTGTTGTTAGGTCAGTTGATCACCTCTGAGGTATTGTTGTAGGTCAGTGTTTACCTCTGAGGTATTGTTTGTAGGTCAGTGATCACCTCTGAGTTATTGATGTAGGGCAGTGATCACCTCTGAGGTATTGTTGTAGGCAGTGATCACCTCTGAGGTATTGTTGTAGGGCAATGATCACCTCTGAGGTATTGTTGTAGGTCAGTGATCACCTCTGAGGTATTGTTGTAGGTCAGTGATCACCTCTGAGGTATTGTTGTAGGTCAGTGATCACCTCTGAGGTATTGTTGTAGGTCAGTGATCACCTCTGAGGTATTGTTGTAGGGCAGTGATCACCTCTGAGGTATTGTTGTAGGGTAGTGATCACCTCTGAGGTATTGTTGTAGGGCAGTGATCACCTCTGAGCTTTGTTGTAGGGCAGTGATCACCTCTGAGGTATTGTTGTAGGGCAGTGATCACCTCTGAGGTATTGTTGTAGGACAGTGATCACCTCTGAGGTATTGTTGTAGGGCAGTGATCACCTCTGAGGTATTGTTGTAGGGCAGTGATCACCTCTGAGGTATTGTTGTAGGGCAGTGATCACCTCGGAGGTATTGTTGTAGGTCAGTGATCACCTCTGAGGTATTGTTGTAGGTCAGTGATCACCTCTGAGGTATTGTTGTAGGGCAGTGATCACCTCTGAGGTATTGTTGTAGGTCAGTGATCACCTCTGAGGTATTGTTGTAGGTCAGTGATCACCTTGAGGTATTGTGTGTAGGTCAGTGATCACCTCTGAGGTATTGTTGTAGGGCAGTGATCACCTCTGAGGTATTGTTGTAGGGCAGTGATCACCTCTGAGGTATTGTTGTAGGGCAATGATCACCTCTGAGGTATTGTTGTAGGTCAGTGATCACCTCTGAGGTATTGTTGTAGGGCAGTGATCACCTCTGAGGTATTGTTGTAGGTCAGTGATCACCTCTGAGTATATTTGTAGGTCAGTGATCACCTCTGAGGTATTGTTGTAGGTCAGTGATCACCTCTGAGTATTGTTGTAGGTCAGTGATCACCTCTGAGTATTGTTGTAGGGCAGTGATCACCTCTGAGGTATTGTTGTAGGGCAGTGATCCACCTCTGAGGTATTGTTGTAAGGGCAATGATCACCTCTGAGGTATTGTTTTGTAGGTCAGTGATCACCTCTGAGGTATTGTTGTAGGTCAGTGATCACTCTGAGGTATTGTTGTAGGTCAGTGATCACCTCTGAGGTAAATTGTTGTAGGTCAGTGATCACCTCTGAGGTATTGTTGTAGGGCAGTGATCACCTCTGAGGTATTGTTGTAGGGTAGTGATCACCTCTGAGGTATTGTTGTAGGGCAGTGATCAGCTCTGAGGTATTGTTGTAGGTCAGTGATCACCTCTGAGGTATTGTTGTAGGTCAGTGATCACCTCTGAGGTATTATTGTAGGTCAGTGATCAGCTCTGAGGTATTGTTGTAGGACAGTGATCACCTCTGAGGTATTGTTGTAGGTCAGTGATCACCTCTGAGGTATTGTTGTAGGACAGTGATCACCTCTGAGGTATTGTTGTAGGTCAGTGATCAGCTCTGAGGTATCGTTGTAGGTCAGTGATCAGCTCTGAGGTATTGTTGTAGGTCAGTGATCAGCTCTGAGGTATTGTTGTAGGTCAGTGATCACCTCTGAGGTATTGTTGTAGGTCAGTGATCAGCTCTGAGGTATCGTTGTAGGTCAGTGATCAGCTCTGAGGTATTGTTGTAGGTCAGTGATCAGCTCTGAGGTATTGTTGTAGGTCAGTGATCAGCTCTGAGGTATCGTTGCAGGCCAGTGATCAGCTCTGAGGTATCGTTGCAGGCCAGTGATCAGCTCTGAGGTATCGTTGCAGGCCAGTGATCAGCTCTGCTCCAACACTGACAGAACTCGTGTAATTAACAGTCAGTACACACTGGAAGGAGGCTGGAGTCTGCACCACTGGTGTTGAGTGGCTCACCAAGGTTTAATTCTCCACGCTATATGTTGGTAGGTAAAAGGACACAAGTGCAACTAATGTGACATTTTATTGTGGCAACGTTTCGCTCCGGGGAAAGTTGCCAGAGTAAAACGTTCTTCAACATTTACACCTTGTTTCCCTCCGTTCTTCAACATTTACACCTTGCTTCCCTCTGTTCTTCAACATTTACGCCTTGCTTCCCTCCGTTCTTCAACATTTACACCTTGCTTCCCTCTGTTCTTCAACATTTACACCTTGCTTCCCTCTGTTCTTCAACATTTACACCTTGCTTCCCTCCGTTCTTCAACATTTACACCTTGTTTCTCTGTTCTTCAACATTTACACCTTGCTTCCCTCTGTTCTTCAACATTTACACCTTGCTTCCCTCCGTTCTTCAACATTTACACCTTGCTTCCCTCTGTTCTTCAACATTTACACCTTGCTTCCCTCTGTTCTTCAACATTTACACATTGTTTCCCTCTGTTCTTCAACATTTACACCTTGCTTCCCTGTTCTTCAACATTTACACCTTGCTTCCCTCTGTTCTTCAACATTTACACCTTGCTTCCCTCTGTTCTTCAACATTTACACCTTGCTTCCCTCTGTTCTTCAACATTTACACCTTGCTTCCCTCTGTTCTTCAACATTTACACGTTGTTTCTCTCTGTTCTTCAACATTTACACCTTGCTTCCCTCCGTTCTTCAACATTTACACCTTGCTTCCCTCTGTTCTTCACATTTACACCTTGCTTCCCTCTGTTCTTCAACATTTACACCTTGCTTCCTTCTGTTCTTCAACATTTACACCTTGCTTCCTTCTGTTCTTCAACATTTACACCTTGCTTCCTTCTGTTCTTCAACTTTCACACCTTGCTTCCCTCTGTTCTTTAATATTTACACCTTGCTTCCCTCTATTCTCAACATTTACACTTTGTTTCCTTCTGTTCTTCAACATTCCTGTTACTCCTGTTCATTCAATTACAGTTATCAGTCGCAGTAGTTTATCAAGTCTCACAGTTATTCACTGGTCACCTTAGCGTTAAACTGAGGCAGTGAAGCAGTGACCCAGACCTCTCAATCACTGCAAGGGGCTCAGCTCAGGGTGCTGGGCGCTAAGGGTCTACTGACGGCTGGGAAGGAGTCTACACAGGAAGGAAAGAGACGGAGGGAGGAAGAGAGGGAGTCAGGGAGAAAGGGAGGGAAGGTGGAAATGAATGTCTTCATATTTCTTGTCAGTTGACGTCTTCAAGGTTTCGTCCGACACTTTAGGAGCTGGTGAAGTGTCCCTCCCTATCTGTGTGTGTGTGTGTGTGTGTGTGTGTGTGTGTGTGTGTGTGTGTGTGTGTGTGTGTGTGTGTGTGTGTGTGTGTGTGTGTGTGTGTGTGTATGTGTGTGTGTGTGTGTGTGCGTGTGTGTTACAAGAGAGAGGGCGTTACTCGGGAAACAGTTTCCGTTATAATAGCCTTATATTAGTCGGGAGACTAAGCTTAGTCTACTTATGGGTAAATCCGCCCCTATATTGACCCACCGGAAAACTGATATATTTTAGTCCTGGCCATATGAGCACCATCAGCAACAACAGAAGCAGCAACAGGAACACCAGCAACAGCAGCAGTAACAACTGCAAAAACAATGCCACCTACATCAGCAGTAACAACAGCAACTGAGTGGAGTGAATAAGGAAAACTTTTGTGTTTGGTAAGGTGAAGGTGGTCTAACAATCTCTGTGGCTATAAGCAATGACATCCACACACAAAAGAATTTAAAAATAATGGGCTGAAGAGAAAAACCTTTTATGTACGTTCCTTTTGTTGTTGTTTTTAGGTTTAAAATTTATCGACTGTACGAGGGACAATAAGGCTAAATTTCTAATGCACAACACTGGGCAACAATACTTTAATTCTTAAATAGTTATTACTTATTAAAGTAAACTCTGTATATATACAATGACATACACACCACCGGAGCAATCAGACCAGCAATTTCGTGAAGCAGGTGGTGCATCGGGTTTGTCTCAGGGCGAGTCAGCTTTGTTGGCGCTCGAGTTGGCTAAACTCAATCTTGAAATGACTAGAGAGCAACGTGCATTTGCCAGAGAGGAGTTTGATCGAGGGAAATACACGCCCCTTAGTGTATATATTATTGATATACAGTCCCCCATTGTCTACATACACAGGAAAATACACGCCCCTTAGTGTATATATTATTGATATACAGTCCCCCATTGTCTACATACACAGAGGTACACGCCCCTCTGTCTACTTACAATGAGGTACACTCCTCTCTATCTATATACACTGAAATAAACACCCCATCGCGTATATGCAGAGATACACACCCCATAGTGTATATACACAACCTATGGTATATATATATATATATATATATTTTATATATATTATATATATAAATATATATATATATATATATTATATATATATATATATATACAAACGCACACTGATAGACAACCCATGTTGTATATATACACGAATTTTCCTATTTTCCCATTTTAAATGTCTTAACTCCCACTTTTTTTATTTCCATTTATTATTACTCCCATTTTTATATTTATCATGTTCAAATTACTCCCATTTTTTATTAAAAAATTTCATACCCCAAACCCAATTTCCTATTACTCCAATTATTTAATTCCTTTTCCCCCACTTATTACTCATGTCTAATTACTTCTTTTATTACTCCAGTTCCTTATTACTTTTTATTAATCCTGTTCCTTATACTCCATTTTAAAATTTTAATTTCCTTTTTTCCCATTTATTACTCACTTTTTATTTACTTAATTATCACAGTTTCCTTTAAATTACTCCCACTTTCTTATCCAATCTTACTCCCACTTTTCCTTATTATACTCCCACTTTTTTACTCCCTTATTCCCCTTTTATCATCCCACTTTTTTACTCCCACTTTCCTTATTTACTCCCACTTTTTTACTCCCATTTTCCATTATTACCCTCCCACTTTATACCCCCACATATCCTTATTCTCCCACTTTACTCCCACTTACCAACTCCCACTTTAACTCCCATTCTTAACTCCCATTTTATCCTATTACCACTCCATTTAACCTCCCACTTTATCCCCCCACTTTAACCACTCCCCACTTTATCCCCCTTTTAACTCCCCTTTACCACTCCCATTTTACACTCCCACTTTACACTCCCATTTTTATCCCCTCCCACTTACCATCCCACTTATCCTCCACTTTACCCTCCTTCCACTAAATTCCCCCCCACTTTCACCCACTTTAACCCTCCACTTTACCACTCCCCTTTATCCCTCCACTTTACCACCCATTTTACATACTAAACCACTCCCACTTTACCACTCCCACATACCACTCCCACTTACCACTCCACTTAACCCTCCAATTACCTCCCACATACCACCCCACTTACCACCCCACTCCCACTTACCACTCCCACTTTAACCACTCCCATTACCACTCCCATTTTAAAACCCCCCACTTAACCCTCCCATTTACCCTCCCCACTTACCCAAATCCCATTTTAAAACCACTCCCACTTACCACTCCCCATTTTACCCCCCACTTTACACACCCCCATTACCACCCCACTTTACCCACTCCCTTTACCACTCCCATTAAACCACTCCCACTTAACCACTCCCACTTACCACCCCATTAACCACCCCCCCATACCACCCACTTTCCACTCCATTACACCCCACTTAACCCCACCCCTTTACCACTCCACTTTACCCCCCCCAAAACCCCACTCCCACTTTACCACTCCCACTTTACCCCACATCCAACCCCACTTTACCACTCCCACTTACCACCCCACATACCCCCCTTTACCACTCCCATTTACCTCCCACTTACACTCCCATTTACACTCCCACTTAAAACCCCACCCCTTACCCACTCCCACTTTATCCCCCACTTTACCACTCCCCAACACTCCCACTTAAAACCCCCATTTCCCACTTAAACCACCCCAAATTACCCTCCACTTTAACCACTCCCCTTAAACACACCCCACTTTACACTCCCACTTTCCCCCACTTTACCACTCCCCACTTAACCCTCCCCCCCTTACCACCCATTTTAAACCACTCCCCTTACCCTCCCACTTACCACTCCCACTTACCCTCCCACTTACCCACCCACTTTACCAACCCACTTTTACCCTCCCACATACACTCCACTTAACCACCACTTTACCACTCCCACTTTACCCTCCCACAATTCCCCCCCACTTTAAACCCACTCCCACTTTACCACTCCCATTTAAACCACTCCCACTTAACCACCCCCTTTAACCCCCCCACTTTACCACTCCCCCTTTACCACTCCCACTTACCATCCCACTTTAACCACTCCCCCCTAATTATACCACCCACTTTAACACTCCCCATTCCACTCCCACTTTACCCACCCACTTTACCACTCCCACTTTACCCCCTCCCACTTTCCCCCACCCCACTTTACCACTCCCACTTACCCTCCATTTCCCCACCCCCATTTTAAACCCCCCATTTACCACTCCCCTTACCACTCCCATTTTACCCCCACTTTACCACCCCCACTTACCACTCCCACTTTACCACTCCCACTTACCACCCCCAAATTTATACCCCCACTTTACCACTCCCACTTACCCATCCCATTTTAAACCTCCCACTTCCACCACTCCCCTTCCCCACTCCCACTTACCCCCACTTAATCTCCCACTTAACCACCCCCACTTACCACTCCCACTTTACCACCCCCCACTTTACCCACCCACATACCCTCCCACTTTACCACTCCCTTACCACCCCACTTTACACTCCCACTTTACCCTCCCACTTTACCACTCCACTTTATCCACTCCCACTTTCCCACTCCCACTTTACCACTCCCACTTTACCACTCCCCTTACACCCCACTTTCCACTCCCACTTACCATCCCACTTTATCCCTCCCCACTTTACCCTCCCACTTACCACCCCCCACAAACCACTCCACTTATTCCTCCCACTTTCCCCACTCCCACTTTACCACCCCCACTTTATCCCTCCACTTTATCCTCCCACTTACCACCCACTTAACACTCCCACTTTATCCCTCCCACTTTACCACCCCCCTTTACCACCCCCCACTTTATCCCCCCACTTACCACTCCATTTTTACCACTCCCACTTTACCCTCCCACTTTACCACTCCACTTTACCCTCCACTTTATCCCCCCCACTTTATCCCTCCCACTTTACCACTCCCACTTTAACCCCCACTTTATCCCCCCCACTTTACCACTCCCACTTTCCCACTCCCACTTTATCCCTCCCATTACCACCCACTTTACCCCTCCCACTTTATCCACTCCCACTTTAACCACTTCCACTTTATCCCTCCCCACTTTATCCCTCCCACTTTTACCACTCCCACTTTACACTCCACTTTACCCTCCCACTTTACCCTCCCACTTTACCACTCCCACTTTACCACTCCCACTTTACCCTCCCACTTTAATCCACTTACCACTCCCTTTACCACTCCCACTTTCCCACTCCCATTTTTACCCTCCCACTTAACACTCCCCTTTACCCTCCCACTATTCCCTCCCACTTTACATCCCACTTTACACTCCCACTTTACCACTCCCACTTTACCCTCCCACTTTACCACCTCCCACTTACCACCCACTTTTACCCCCCACTTTACCACCCCCACTTTAACCACTTCCCACTTTACCACTCCCACTTTATCCCTCCCACTTTACCACCCCACTTTACACTCCCACTTTATCCCCCCCACTTTACCACCCCCACTTACCATCCCCCACTTTACCCACTCCCACTTTCCCACTCCCACTTTATCCCTCCCACTTTACCACTCCCACTTTACCACTCCCACTTTACCCTCCCACTTTACCACTCCCACTTTACCACTCCCACTTTACCACTCCCACTTTACCTCCCACTTTACCACTCCCACTTTACCACTCCCACTTTATCCCTCCCACTTTACCACTCCCACTTTACCACTCCCATTTTTCCCTCCCACTTTCCCACTCCCACTTTACCTACCCCACTTTACCCTCCCACTTTACCCCTCCACTTTTACACTCCCACTTTACCACCCCCACTTACCCCCCCCACTTTACCACTCCCACTTTACCACTCCCACTTTACCCTCCCACTTTTACCACTCCCACTTTACCACTCCCATTTTAAACCCCCCCACTTTACCACTCCCCCCTTTACCCTCCCACTTTATCCCTCCCACCTTTACCACCCCCACTTTACACTCCCCACTTTACCACCCCCACTTTTTTCCCTCCCACTTTACCACTCCCATTTTAAACCCACTCCCACTTTATCCTCCCATTTTACCACTCCCACTTTCCCACTCCCCACTTTAACCCTCCCCACTTTACCACTCCCATTTTACCACTCCACTTTACCCTCCCACTTTACCACTCCACTTTACCACTCCCACTTATCCTCCCACTTTAACCACTCCCATTTTACACCCCCACTTTACACTCCCACTTTACCACTCCACTTTACCACCCCCACTTTACCACTCCCTTTTACCACCCCACTTTACCACTCCTCTTTACCACTCCACTTTCCCATCCCATTTTACCTCCCACTTTACCACTCCCACTTTAAAACCACTCCCACTTTATTTTACCCCCACTTTACCACCCCACTTTACCACTCCCACTTTACCACTCCACTTTTATATGTGGGAGTTCGAATACGTGGATTAGGTAAAGAAATACTCACGTAGGCTGGTAGTACGTATAATTACAGATAAGGGGGGTTTTGCGCCTTACAGCCGTGACCTGCCTCCTTGCTCACTCTCGTATAACTGACTGACTGCCCACAGTACCCATATGTGAGAGGGTCTTTGAATAATGCCAGGTCAGCGCAAAATGAGTTCAGATAGGACTCAGGCAGAGCCGTTGGTCGTTGAGTCAACGGAACTGGTTACTGGGAACTGGTTACTACTTTCTGAGGGAAATTTTCTACTCCCACTTTATCCCTCCCACTTTACCACTCCCACTTTACCACTCCCACTTTATCCCTCCCACTTTACCACTCCCACTTTACCACTCCCACTTTATCACTCCCACTTTTACACTCCCACTTTACACTCCCACTTTACCACCCATTTATCACTCCCCCTTTACCACTCCCCCTTTACCACTCCCCCCCACTTTACCACTCCCACTTTACACTCCCCCTTTCCCTCCCACTTTACCCCTCCCACTTTATCCTCCCACTTTACCACTCCCACTTTACCCCACTTTAATCCCCCTCCCCTTTACCACTCCCACTTTACACTCCCACCTTTCCACCCCCCATTTACCACTCCACTTTCTCCCTTCCCACTTTACCACTCCCACTTTTATCCCTCCCACTTTTACCCTCCCACTTTACCACTCCCACTTTTTCCCTCCCCTTTACCACTCCCCCTTTTTCCCTCCCACTTTACCCTCCCACTTTAAACCCCTCCCACTTTAACCCTCCCACTTTCCCTCCCACTTTACCACTCCCCCCTTTACCCCCACTTCCCTCCCCATTTACCACTCCCACTTTACCCCCCACTCCCCCTTTCCCTCCCACTTTACCACTCCCACTTTACCCTCCCACTTTACCACTCCCACTTTACCACTCCCACTTTACCACTCCCACTTTACCACTCCCACTTTATCACTCCCGGAACTTATATAACTTTCAGAAAATGAAGGTATATGGCATATGTCTTGCTTTCATGGTATTAAAATATTGGAGAAATCAATCATAAAGTTGTGTTAAATATGAGGGATTTTTGCGTCAGAAATGTTGGCAGTTAATTCATGACCCATAAATATTACTATCTGATTCCCAGAGATTTAGGCAAAGTGTTTCATTTCCCTTATTTTAATGATCGCTGAGACATTTGAAAATTATATTCTATAAACCACTGATACGGTTCCAAACGTAGTGTTCGTGGCTTCGTCGTGTTCATCAGTGGTCGTGGCTTTGTCAGTGGTTGTGGCTTCGTCAGTGGTTGTGGCTTTGTCAGTGGTTGTGGTTTCGTCAGTGGTTGTGGCTTTGTCAGTGGTTGTGGCTTTGTCAGTGGTTGTGGCTTCGTCGTGTTCATCAGTGGTCGTGGCTTTGTCAGTGGTTGTGGCTTCGTCAGTGGTTGTGGCTTTGTCAGTGGTTGTGGCTTCGTCAGTGGTTGTGGCTTTGTCAGTGGTTGTGGTTTCGTCAGTGGTTGTGGCTTTGTCAGTGGTTGTGGCTTTGTCAGTGGTTGTGGCTTCGTCGTGTTCATCAGTGGTCGTGTATGTTGGGTTCCAGTGGTTGTGGTTTTACGTCAGTGGTTGTGGCTTTGTCAGTGGTTGTGGCTTCGTCAGTGGTTGTGGCTTTGTCAGTGGTTGTGGCTTCGTCGTGTTCATCAGTGGTCGTGGCTTTGTCAGTGGTTGTGGCTTTGTCAGTGGTTGTGGCTTTGTCAGTGGTTGTGGCTTCGTCGTGTTCATCAGTGGTCGTGGCTTTGTTAGCGGTTGTGGCTTCGTCTTCGTAAGTGCATCTGTTAGAGGGGTAGATCAGTATTTGGTTACAGAGAAACATGACATGAAACTCAATAAAAGAACACTTAACTTAAAACCGGAGGGATCTGAGTTGGATAGTGAGGCAGAGCGACACGTAATGATGAGTCTCTCTACACCTGTTGTCCCTGGTCACCTAACAGCAAAGAGGTACCAGGGTGATAGGTGACTGTTGTGGGTAGCATCCTGGGGAGGGTTTTATTTATCTGAAGGCTGGGATCCGAAGTGAAATCAGACAGTATAATAGATCATAACCTTCAGGTGCCTCCCTTCTTCCCTACCTTCCTTCCTCCCTCCCTCTATTCCTCCCTTCATTCTTCCTTCCCTCCTTTTCTCCCTCACAGTGATAATGACCTTTCTCACTAAGGTCTCCCTACGTGGTTCTCTCCCTCACTAAGGTCTCCCTCCCTGGTTCTCTCCCTTACTAAGGCTTCTCTGCCTCACTAAACTCTCCCTCCCTGGTTCTCTGCCTCGTTAAGCTCTCCCTCCCTGGTTCTCTCCCTCACAGTGCCCACTGAGGGTGATGGCAGCGTCATCAAAGAGATACTCAACAAGCCTCAGCGTCGACCAGAGGAACTTCGCTCTTGTAGTAAGTATACATAAGGGTGATTACTCTGGCTCACTTACCCCTTTTCTAGTCACTTTCCTCAGGATACTTTTCTAGTCACTTTCCTAGGGGTATTTTTCTAGTTACTTTCACTTGAATACTTCCCCGCGATCACTTGTATTATCCCAGTCACCTTAAGTTGACAATTCTCTAATAATTCGCGTACAGTTACTTTCCCTTTTATTTGAGGACAGTACATAAATATTTTAGCAGAGACTTTCTAATGATTACTTTGAAACACAAACATAGAAGAGCACTGCGGTAGGTCTACTGGCCCACGATAAGCATGCAGTAGGCCTACTGGCCCACGATAAGCATGCTTACTGATATTTAACCCATCCTTTAGTAGGTCTACTGTCTCTCCTACTTACCTAAGGCACTGTCTCTCATACTCTCCAAGGGCAATGTCTCTCCTACTTTCCAGAGGCACTGTCTCTCCTATTTTCTAGAGGAACTGAATCTTCTACTTTCCAAAGGCACTGTCCTTGTTTTCAAAATGCACTGTCACTCCTTCTTTCCAAAGGCACTGCTTCTCCTACTTTCCAAAGGCACTGTCACTCCTACTTTCCAGAGGCACTGCCTCTCCTGTTTACTAAATGGAGTGTCTCTTCTCACGGCACTGGAAACATTTCTGCCACTTTCCTACTAACTCGATCACTCATAACTGAGATATTCAATTAATCTTGGTTCAGCATTCTTGGGCAGTGATGCTGTACATCATGTCTCGATAAATTGATTAACCTTACATACTACCAGCCAGCCAACGTTCTCACCAGCCAACGTTCTCACCAGCCAACGGTCTTACCAGTAGTTACAAACACTGAAGACAGAGCACCACCAGCAGAGTTCTGCAGGTGCAGCTGCAAGTAGACATTCACAAACAATAAGCAATCTGACACACACACTCGCCCTCTCACCCAATAACACTCACACACATTCTCCCCCTTACTCGCTGAAAAGTTTTCTTATAAAACCCACATTATGTAACCCAGGAGAATGTCTTACCTAGCACAGTATCAATACTTCACCCACACACTGTTTACAACACTGTGATCATTCTACTGACATTAATATAAAAGGCTTCCCCAGACTTAGTAAATTTGCATCTTAATGCAAAAATTTAAGAAGAGCTCGGCTCTCTCTCTCTCCCTCTCGTGGAAAATAACTGAATAAAAAGCCTTTAGTTACAGTTGCTAATTAATAACAACAATAGTTAGTATTACAATCATCAGTTGAAGTATAAACACTAATAATAATAATAGCCTCGCCAGCAAAACACCTCACCTTCCTTCAAATCCACTCTACCTTCCATATGGGTGTATCGTTGGTCTTGGCTTCAGTACTGCTGGAGAGCAAGAAATTTATAATAACTTGTGGATGTGCTTACTGGATATAAGGAAGAAGGGAAGCTATACCTAGGGACGAGCATAAAGGATGAAGAGGTACTTTATATGAGACAAAAAGGGGACAAGAGGGAGTGTAACAATTACGTGGGACTAATTCTGTTGAATATAGCGGGTAAAGTGTGTGGCAGAATTGTTATGAAAAAGTTAGGGAAAAAGACTGTATGATTGTAATAGAACAAGGTAGATTAAGAAGGGAAGGGGAGGTGTGGAGCCAGTGCTTATCTTAGTGTATGTAATAGTACTTAGATAAGAGTGAATAGAACTGCAATAGAACAAGGTAGGTTAGGAAAGGAAGGGGAAGTGTTTATGTTAGAACATGCAAGTAGTACTCAGATAAGGGAAAGTAGCTGCTTGATGCATGTATGTATTTAGACAAGACATATGGGAGGATAGGAGAGCGATAAGACAGGTGCTGATAATGTATGCAATAACACAGATGGTAGTAACAAGGTCAAGAAGAACACGAGGATAGAAACCCGAGAACGTCTCGAATACTTTCTCATTTTATAGAATATATTGCTGGAGTTTCTAGTATCTAGAAGGCCATAACTAGCAAGCAGATCAAGAAACACAACCCAGTCAACCTATACACTTTAGATATTAAATAAACATAATAACATTCCTTCACAAATACATTAATTCTCACATTTACTTCTCAAATTGTTACTAGAATGTTTAAGGAAAATGAAATATATGAAGTGACTGTTGTTTTCTGCACTGAACTGATGCACTTCATCCTAAACATATTAGTAAAGTTGTGAAACGCGAGACATGGCACACTTTAAAGTCAGTAAAGTGTCAGTCCTGTGGTGCTCATACGTATCATGCGCCTGTTTCATGGTATGAATGGGAGATACCAGGAGCGGCTCCACTAAGGTGAAATTTGTATGATCCTGGGATCACGTGCTTGTCTGATCCTGGGCTCGCGTCTTACTATGTATCTTTCTGGGTTCCCGCCTCGCTATGTATACTTCTAGGCTGGCATCCCACTATGTATGATCATGGGATAACATCTCACTATGTATGATCATGGGATCACATTCCACTATGTATGATCATGGGATAACATTTCACATGTATGATCATGGGATAACATCCCACTATGTATAATCATGGGATCACATTCCACTATGTATGATCATGGGATAACATTTCACATGTATGATCATGGGATAACATCCCACTATGTATAATCATAGGATCACATTCCACTATGTATGATCATGAGGTCACATTCCACTAAAATACGTTTAACTTTTCATAATTACAGTAATATTCCGTACAAAGTTTTACAATTGTACATACGTGGAGATCTCTGACTTACTACCTGCATTATAAACTGTGTGTGGATGGGGGGGGGATGTACTCACCCATTTGTGGTTGCAGGAGTCTAGTCATAGTTCCTGGCCCCTCCTCTTCGCTAGGTCCACACTCTCCCTGTTCCAAGAGCCTTATCGTACCTCATCTTAAAGCTATGTATGGATCCTGCTTCCACTGCTTCACTCTCCAGGTTGTTCGTGTGTGCGTGTGTGTGTGTGTGTTGTGTGTGTGTGTGTGTGTGTGTGTGTGTGTGTGTGTGTGTGTGTGTGTGTGTGTGTGTGGTCACCAGCGTGTGCGTGTACATTCAATCTTTCACTTAAAACTCTCTCGGGTCGTCCTATGGTTTTCTTACAAGAAGAATCAAAGGTGCGCCCCTATAGGAAGAGCCACACCTGGGGTCACTACCCCAGCCACACCTGGGGTCACTACCCCAGTCACACCTGGGGTCACTACCCCAGCCACACCTGGGGTTACTACCCCAGCCACACCTGGGGTCACTACCCCAGCCACACCTGGGGTCACTACCCCAGCCACACCTGGGGTCACTACCCCAGCCACACCTGGGGTCACTACCCCAGCCACACCTGGCGTCACTACCCCAGCCACACCTGGGGTCACTACCCCAGCCACACCTGGGGTTACTACCCCAGCCACACCTGGGGTTACTACCCCAGCCACACCTGGGGTCACTACCCCAGCCACACCTGGGGTCACTACCCCAGCCACACCTGGGGTCACTACCCCAGCCACACCTGGGGTCACTACCCAGCCACACCTGGCGTCACTACCCCAGCCACACCTGGGGTCACTACCCCAGCCACACCTGGGGTTACTACCCCAGCCACACCTGGGGTCACTACTCCAGCCACACCTGGGGTCACTACCCAGCCACACCTGGGGTCACTACCCCCAGCCACACCTGGGGTCACTACCCCAGCCACACCTGGCGTCACTACCCCAGCCACACCTGGGGTTACTACCCCAGCCACACCTGGGGTCACTACCCCAGCCACACCTGGCGTCACTACCCCAGCCACACCTGGCGTCACTACCCCAGCCACACCTGGGGTTATTACCCCAGCCACACCTGGGGTCACTACCCCAGCCACACCTGGCGTCACTACCCCAGCCACACCTGGCGTCACTACCCCAGCCACACCTGGGGTTACTACCCCAGCCACACCTGGGGTCACTACCCCAGCCACACCTGGCGTCACTACCCCAGCCACACCTGGCGTCACTACCCCAGCCACACCTGGGGTTACTACCCCAGCCACACCTGGGGTCACTACCCCAGCCACACCTGGCGTCACTACCCCAGCCACACCTGGCGTCACTACCCCAGCCACACCTGGGGTTATTACCCCAGCCACACCTGGGGTCACTACCCCAGCCACACCTGGCATCACTACCCCAGCCACACCTGGCGTCACTACCCCAGCCACACCTGGGGTTACTACCCCAGCCACACCTGGGGTCACTACCCCCAGCCACACCTGGCGTCACTACCCCCAGCCACACCTGGCGTCACTACCCCAGCCACACCTGGGGTCACTACCCCAGCCACACCTGGGGTCACTACCCCAGCCACACCTGGGGTCACTACCCCAGCCACACCTGGGGTCACTACCCCAGCCACACCTGGGGTCACTACCCCAGCCACACCTGGCGTCACTACCCCAGCCACACCTGGGGTTACTACCCCAGCCACACCTGGGGTCACTACCCCAGCCACACCTGGGGTCACTACCCCAGCTGGATCAAGCTGGGGTAGTCTTAAGTCTTATAAAGCTGTTTTCACATGAATGAAGATTATAATCATGCAAATGAGGATGGTATTTACATCTAGTTCTGAGTGGGAAATTGTACGTCTTCTGTGTCGACGTTTTTGTTAAGAAAAATCCTGATTCTTTATTTCGAGGAGGAGGAGGAAGAGGAAGAGGAAGAGGAGGAGGAAGAGGAAGAGGAAGAGGAGGAGGAAGAGGAAGAGGAAGATGAGGAGGAGGAGGAGGCGGTCAGTGGAACAGAAAAGGACTGATATAAATAACATATGACTTTACTGACGTAGGAATAAGACTTTACTGACGTGAGAATAAGACTTTATTGACATGGGAATAAGACTCCTTGACGTTGGAACAAGACTCCTTGACGTTGGAATAAGACTTTCCCAACTGGAAATAAAACTTTACTGACGTGGGAATAAAAGACTTTACTGACGTGGGAATAACACTTCCCCTACAAGAGGCTCTTCACTTACAATTCCTCTTCAATTATTTCTCACGTCAACTCAATTATTTTTCCATTTACTCTAGTATGTCGTCCCACTGCCAGCCTCTCTCCCTCCTCTCCTGCCATCTGTTGTGCCTCTCAGTTATCTAATTCCCTCCTCTCTTCTCTCTCTCCTTTCTAGTTAGTGTCTCTCTCTTCATTCTGTTTAATGTCATCAGTGACTCTGGTTCTGTGTTCTCTTTGTCTCTATTATCATTAAGTCTTTGTCTTGTTCAGGCTGTTCCTTATTACAGTTGAGCTCATATATTAAGGATTCATCCATTCAAGGACTTTGTACGTTCGGTCTCCTGATCATTGTTAGTGCTCAATACATTGCAACCAAGGATTTTTAATACCCACATACCAGTGGATTTACCGTCTACAGAGTAGATAGTTTCGGCAGTCTTGAGAATTAGTCTAGCTGGAGTGCGATGTGTTGCAACCTACTTGGTAATTCTTGGTGAATACGTTTCGCACCAGTGTTTCCTCGTTCCAATACAGAGACGATATAGATTTCAGGATGGCAGGAGGTTTGATTGGAAATATGCCCTCAGACTGAGTCGAGTGTTATCCACGTAATGAAATTCTTGGTGATGACTGTTACATCGCTTCAGTATTGTGACCTTCTTAATTTCCTTATAACGACTAAGAAGTATAGTGAGGAAACCAAATAGAATGGAAGTGCGAAGGGTTTAGTGAAAGATAACAAAGAGGGAGGTAATAAGCAGGGAAGGAGGGGAAAAAAGGTCACCTTGAGTAAGAGAAGAGGTGAGAAATATGTAACTGAGGGAAGCGTAGATGCTGCTCTCAAGAGTAACGTGTAGATGAAATAAAGCACAGGACGTTAGGGTATCTAAATCCATTCAGACAAGCGACAAGATAAATTGTGATTTAAATGGAATTAAACACCAGATACATCACTTAAGAATCTCTGAAGAAACAAATGAAGTGGACGGGAAAAAACTTGGTGGATAAAGTACACATAACTTTAGGAGCCATCTAACATATGCAGCCACATTCAAACTAAAGACGAATATTCAAAGTAGAGTTAAAAAGTGCCTCTTCGTCCTCCTCTAATTTTAATAATAAACAAGTGTTGTTTCTCTGTGCCACCGGCAGGTCTGAAGCAAGTACCGTTGTTCTGTTTGTGCAGGATAGAGACGCGGATTCACTGCAAGAACGCCAGGCTGACGTCAGTTCCTCAAGATATTGACACTAATGTGACAGGCTTGTATGTGTCCAGATCACTTGTTCTCTATATTATTATTATTATTATTATTATTATTATTATTATTATTATTATTTATTATTATTATTATTATTATAGTAGTAGTAGCAGTAGTAGTAGTAGTAGTAAGTAGTTGAGATGTGAGTAATAACAGTGGTGGTGGTCGTAGCTATAATGACGACACAAACTGTAGCGATGGTGGTTGTATGTGTAGTGGTGGTAGTAAGTGAAACTAATATTAATATAAGCGGTAATAATTAAACTAGCTATAAATAAGGAATAACAATACAATTCAACTAAGGAATTAATCGCAATTAAACTTAACTAATAACATGGTATAATAAAGCAATGTAAACAATGAGAATAACAAACAATAAAATACAGTGTTGACGCAATTATATTCTCAGAGTATAATTGTGGTTATTTAGAAGACGATCACACAGTATACACAATACTGAGCGTATTAGCATGTTTGTTAATTAGTTTAGTGTTGTTGAGGAACGACTACCCCACACAGGTGGTGCTCACATCACCATCACCTGACACAGGTGGTGCTCACACCACCCCCAGACACAGGTGGTGGTGCTCACACCACCCCCAGACACAGGTGGTGGTGCTCACACCACCCCCAGACACAGGTGGTGGTGCTCACACCACCCCCAGACACAGGTGGTGGTGTTCACACCACCCCCAGACACAGGTGGTGGTGCTCACACCACCTGTAAACACAGTGCTTGTTACACCTCAAATAATAAGGTTTTTGTGCTAACCAACAGTGATACATGTGGTGGTGTTCACAACTGAGCCCCAGCACATGTGTTGACACACACTGTAGGTCTCACAAGTCCGTTGAATTGATAATTAATAGTGTGGATGAATAATAAAGATGTTGATAAGCATGAAGTTGTTGCGATACTGATAGTCGTCATATGATGACCATATGGCTTGACACACATTGTTGTCACATGACACTGTGATGTGATGTAAGTGTGAGTGCACAATGTGATTCCAAACATTGTGAATGTATTAGTAATATTGAGTGAAACACCTCTTGCGCCTGAGGCACACAATGTATCTGAGTCCCCATGGGATACACTTAATCACAAGTGTCTCCCCAACTCGAATTTTGGTAAATTACACTCGCACTGCACACAACACACATCGTTCCACACCCAACCCTTCACCAAAACCCCACACTGACACAGTGAGTAAAAACACGACAACAAAAACAAGAATGACAAGTCACAAAACACGATCCACGAGAGACACAGAACAAGGCACACAAATTATCTACAACGACAATAGTCACAGATTTGAGTTTTCTTCACCCAAAAGTCGTAAAGAATTTGGGAACGATGTAGGGAGCAGGATCCAACATAGATTTAGCAAGGTACGATTAAAGCTCACGTCAGGGAAGTACCTGTAAACGATCAGTGAAGAGGCGGGGCCAGGAATCGGACTCGACCCCGCAACCTCAACTAGGTGAGTACAACTAGGTTGAAACACAACACACACAACACACACACACACACACACACACACACACACACACACAAGTTATTTACAACGACATAGCACTTTGTGTTTTCCAAAAATGTGTAAAAGAATTATGGCAGATAGAGGGAAGATGACACAATGATTGTGTCAATATTTAAAGGTGACAAGGAAAAATTCTTTAAACAACAGATCTGTTATCTTGACAAATGCTGTTGTGAAAATGGTGAAGAAAGTCATCAGAGGAAAGTGGGTAAAATATTTGGAAAATCAAAACTGAATAACTAATAAATACTAATGTTTTAAGTCTGAAAGTTTATGTATACTATATTAAACATATTTATATATTAAGACAGAGTCAAAGAAAGTGTCCAAGAAAGAAACTGATGGGAGGACTGTATTTATCTCGCCTTTAAGAAAACCTTCAATAGAGTTTCCACTGAAAGACTATTGTAGAAATTGCAAACACACACACACACACACACACACACACACACACACACACACACACACACACACACACACACACACACACACACACACACACACACACACATAAACACAGACTTGTATACTCACTAATAGTGTACATGTGGCTGTGTTTCAGACACCTGCAGAACAACGGGTTAACATCCATCCCGCCAGGAGTCTTCTCTCCCCTCACCAATCTCAAGAAACTGTGAGTTTACCATGAGTTATCCTCACTACACTGTTATCCTCACTACACTGTTATCCTCACTACACTGTTATCCTCACTACACTGTTATCCTCACTACACTGTTATCCTCACTACACTGTTATCCTCACTACACTGTTATCATCACTACACTGTTATCCTCACTACACTGTTATCCTCACTACACTGTTATCCTCACTACACTGTTATCCTCACTACACTGTTATCTTCACTACACTGTTATCCTCACTACACTGTTATCCTCACTACACTGTTATCCTCACTACACTGTTATCTTCACTACACTGTTATCCTCACTACACTGTTATCCTCACTACACTGTTATCCTCACTACACTGTTATCTTCACTACTGTTATCCTCACTACACTGTTATCCTCACTACACTGATATCCTCACTACACTGTTATCCTCACTACACTGTTATCCTCACTACACTGTTATCTTCACTGCACTGTTATCCTCACTACACTGTTATCCTCACTACACTGTTATCCTCACTACACTGTTATCCTCACTATACTGTTATCCTCACTACACTGTTATCCTCACTACACTGTTATCTTCACTGCACTGTTATCCTCACTACACTGTTATCCTCACTACACTGTTATCTTCACTACACTGTTTTTCCTCACTACACTGTTATCCTCACTACACTGTTATCCTCACTACACTGTTATCCTCACTACACTGTTATCTTCACTGCACTGTTATCCTCACTACACTGTTATCCTCACTACACTGTTATCCTCACTATACTGTTATCCTCACTACACTGTTATCCTCACTACACTGTTATCCTCACTACTGTTATCCTCACTACACTGTTATCCTCACTAACTGTTATCCTCACTACACTGTTATCCTCACTACACTGTTATCCTCACTACACTGTTAACCTCACTACACTGTTATCCTCACTACTGTTATCCTCACTACACTGTTATCCTCACTACTGTTATCCTCACTACACTGTTATCCTCACTACACTGTTATCCTCACTACACTGTTATCTTCACTGCACTGTTATCCTCACTACACTGTTATCCTCGCTACACTGTTATCCTCACTATACTGTTATCCTCACTACACTGTTATCCTCACTACATTGTTATCTTCACTACTGTTATCCTCACTACACTGTTATCCTCACTGCACTGTTATCCTCACTACACTGTTATCCTCACTACACTGTTATCCTCACTACACTATTATCTTCACTGCACTGTTATCCTCACTACACTGTTATCTTCACTGCGCTGTTATCCTCACTACACTGTTATCCTCACTGCACTGTTATCCTCACTACACTGTTATCCTCACTACACTGTTATCCTCACTACTGTTATCCTCACTACACTGTTATCCTCACTACTGTTATCCTCACTACACTGTTATCCTCACTACACTGTTATCCTCACTACACTGTTATCCTCACTACACTGTTTTCCTCACTACTATTATCCTCACTACTGTTATCCTCACTACACTGTTATCCTTACAACACTGTTATCCTAACTACACTGTTATCCTTACAACACTATTATCCTCACTACACTGTTATCCTCACTACACTGTTATCCTCATTACACTCTGTTATCCTCACTACACTGTTATCCTCACTACACTGTTATCCTCACTACACTGTTATCCTCACTACACTGTTATCCTTACAACACTGTTATCCTCACTACACTGTTATCCTCACTACACTGTTATCCTCACTACACTGTTATCCTCATTACACTGTTATCCTCACTACACTGTTATCCTCACTACACTGTTATCCTCACTACACTGTTATCCTCACTACACTGTTATCCTCACTACACTGTTATCTTCACTACACTGTTATCCTCACTACACTGTTATCTTCATTACACTCTGTTATCCTCACTACACTGTTATCCTCACTACAGTTATCCTCAGTACACTGTTATCCTCACTACACTGCTATCCTCACTACACTGTTATCCTCACTACACTGTTATCCTCACTACACTGTTATCCTCATTACACTCTGTTATCCTCACTACACTGTTATCCTCACTACACTGTTATCCTCACTACACTGTTATCCTCATTACACTCTGTTATCCTCACTACACTGTTATCCTCACTACACTGTTATCCTCACTATACTGTTATCCTCACTACACTGTTATCCTCACTACACTGTTATCCTCAATACACTCTGTTATCCTCACTACACTGTTATCCTCACTACACTGTTATCCTCACTACACTGTTATCCTCATTACACTCTGTTATCCTCACTACACTGTTATCCTCACTACACTGTTATCCTCATTACACTGTTATCCTCACTACACTGTTATCCTCACTACACTGTTATCCTCATTACACTCTGTTATCCTCACTACACTGTTATCCTCACTACACTGTTATCCTCATTACACTCTGTTATCCTCACTACACTGTTATCCTCACTACACTGTTATCCTCACTACACTGTTATCCTCATTACACTCTGTTATCCTCACTACACTGTTATCCTCACTACACTGTTATCCTCACTACACTGTTATCCTCACTACACTGTTATCCTCATTACACTCTGTTATCCTCACTACACTGTTATCCTCACTACACTGTTATCCTCACTACACTGTTATACTCATTACACTCTGTTATCCTCACTACACTGTTATCCTCACTACACTGTTATCCTCACTACACTGTTATCCTCACTACACTGTTATCCTCACTACACTGTTATCCTCATTACACTCTGTTATCCTCACTACACTGTTATCCTCACTACACTGTTATCCTCACTACACTGTTATCCTCATTACACTCTGTTATCCTCACTACATTATTATCCTCACTACACTGTTATCCTCACTACACTGTTATCCTCACTACACTGTTATCCTCACTACACTGTTATCCTCACTACACGTTATCCTCATACACTGTTATCCTCACTACACTGTTATCCTCACTACACTGTTATCCTCACTACACTGTTATCCTCACTACAACTGTTATCCTCACTACACTGTTATCCTCACTACACTGTTATCCTCACTACACTGTTATCATCACTACACTGTTATCCTCACTACACTGTTATCCTCACTACACTGTTATCCTCACTACACTGTTATCCTCACTACACTGTTATCCTCACTACACTGTTATCCATTACTACACTGTTATCCTCACTACACTGTTATCCTCACTAACACTGTTATCCTCACTACACTGTTATCCTCATTACACTGTTATCCTCACTACACTGTTATCATCACTACACTGTTATCCTCACTACACTGTTATCCTCACTACACTGTTATCCTCACTACACTGTTATCTCACTACACTGTTATCCTCACTACACTGTTATCCTCACTACACTGTTATCCCTCACTACAACTGTTATCCTCGCTACACTGTTATCCTCACTACACTGTTATCCTCACTACACTGTTATCCTCACTACACTGTTATCCTCACTACACTGTTATCCTCGCTACACTGTTATCCTCATTACACTCTGTTATCCTAAGTATTTTGTTATTAAAACATACCAACAGACCCCCCTACCCCCTCCCCCTCCCCCTCCCTCAAAAAACACTTCTATCTTAGGAGATATTACTTTTCATTTTTTCAGTGCCAATAAAGATGTCCTAAGTGTCCAATAAAGATGTCCTAGGTGTCCAATAAAGATGTCCTAAGTGTCCAATAAAGATGTCCTAAGCATCCAATAAAGATGTCCTAAGTGTCCAATAAAGATGTCCTAGGTGTCCAATAAAGATGTCCTAGGTGTCCAATAAAGATGTCCTAGGTGTCCAATAAAGATGTCCTAAGTATATTCACTTGTGTCCTCTCATCTATTTTGTCGGTGTCATTATACCGTATACTCTCATTATACTTTATACTATCATTGTATACTCTCATTATACTTTATACTATCATTGTATACTCTCATTATACTTTATACCATCATTGTATACTCTCATTATACTTTATACTATCATTGTATACTCTCATTATACTTTATACTATCATTGTATACTCTCATTATACTTTATACTATCATTGTATACTCTCATTATACTTTATACCATCATTGTATACTCTCATTATACTTTATACATCATTGTATACTCTCATTATACTTTATACCATCATTGTTACTCTCATTATACTTTATACTATCATTGTATACTCCTCATTATACTTTATACTATCATTGTATACTCTCATTATACTTTATACTATCATTGTATACTCTCATTATACTTTATACTATCATTGTATACTCTCATTATACTTTATACTATCATTGTATACTCTCATTATACTTTATACTATCATTGTATACTCTCATTATACTTTATACATCCATTGTATACTCTCATTATACTTTATACTATCATTGTATACTCTCATTATACTTTATACTATCATTGTATACTCTCATTATACTTTATACTATCATTGTATACTCTCATTATACTTTATACTGTAATTAGAAGAACGACTTATTAATTTTATGGAAGAGTATAAATTACATAACCCAAGACAACTTAGTTTTTTCAACTTTCTGCTAACAGTCTGGTTGGTCAAGTGGTTAACAGAGAAGTGTGTTGATTGCTTGAGTAACGTGAGTAACTCTGGAACCTGGCTACAGGTATTATCACAGCTGCCTAACACTGAAAGTGGTTTTTCTTCCACTTTTCCATAACTTTCAGAAGTTGAAAAACACCGCTGAATGTTTGTGACACTTCTGATATATCATGCGCACAGGTGTGAGTGTGTGTGTGTGTGTGTGTGTACTCACTAGTGTGTACTCCTAGTTTGAGGTTGGGGGGTGAGTGGTCTGGGTTGTACTGATGTACTAGGTCGTCTGTGACCGTGAGCTTTATCATACTTGCTTAAAGGTGGGGTGTGTGTATGGTATGTGTGTTTCGTGTATCCGGTTCCTGTGGTGTGATCCTTGGAGTGTGTGTGGAGTGTGTGACTGTGCCCATCAAGGTTTAACATGTGGGTACCTGGTAACATACAATCTCACATAACGTACACAAGTCTTGTATCCACATTTCCTGCTGGCATCACTCTACCGCTGGGGAGTCGCCTTCAAGGTTTAACCTTTTACGACTTGTGTGTTATATGGAGTTTAAAGCTTATACGGGGAAAAACTACGAACCCGAGAGTCATAAAGGCTGCAAACAACCTATTAACCACCAGTCAACAACACTTTAATATCTAAAATAAGGATTAAACCTTTAGCATATTTACAGTGAAAGACATACACCTCACGGTGTATATATCCTATACCTGTATCTACTCTCTCTCTTTCTCTATCTATTTATCCATCTATCTGTCTCCCTATTTCCCATCCCTCTATTTGTCTCTTGTCACAACCTAGATTAAACATACATTTGCTAATGATGCAATATGACTGTGGTGTGTGTGTGTGTGTGTGTGTGTGTATTCACCTAACTGTACTCACCTAATTGTGGTTGCAGGGGTCGAGACTCAGCTCCTGGCCCCGCCTCTTCACTGATCGCTACTGGTTCCTCTCTCTCTCTGCTTCCTGAGCTTTGTCATGCCTCTTCTTAAAACTATGTATGGTTCCTGCCTCCACTACTTCACTTGCTAGGCTATTCCACTTGCTGACAACTCTATGACTGAAGAAATACTTCCTAACGTCCCTGTGACTCGTCTGAATCTTCAGCTTCCAGTTGTGACCCCTTGTCCCTGTGTCCCCTCTCTGGAACATCCTATCTCTGTCCACCTTGTCTATTCCCCGCAGTATCTTGTATGTCGTTATCATGTCTCCCCTGACCCTTCTGTCCTCCAGTGTCGTCAGTCCGATTTCCCTTAACCTTTCCTCGTACGACATTCCCTTGAGCTCTGGGACTAGCCTTGTTGCAAACCTTTGTACTTTCTCTAACTTCCTGACGTACTTGACCAGGTGTGGGTTCCAGACTGGTGCTGCATACTCCAGTATGGCCCTAACATACACAGTGTACAGTGTCTTGAACGATTCCTTATTAAGGTATCGGAACGCTATTCTCAGGTTTGCCAGGCGCCCGTATGCTGCAGCGGTTATTTGGTTGATGTGTGCCTCCGGTGATGTGCTCGGTGTTATGGTCACCCCAAGGTCTTTCTCCCTGAGTGAGGTCTGTAGTCTTTGTCCACCTAGCCTATACTCTGTCTGCGGTCTTCTTTGCCCCTCCCCAATCTTCATGACTTTGCATTTGGCTAGATTGAATTCGAGAAGCCAGTACTGGACCACATGTCCAGCCTCTCCAGGTCTCTTTGCAGTCCTGCCTCATCCTCGTCCGATTTAATTCTTCTCATCAACTTCACGTCATCTGCGAAAAGGGACACTTCAGAGTCTATTCCTTCCATCATGTCGTTCACATATATCAAAAATAGCACTGGTCCTAGAACTGACCCCTGTGGGACCCCGCTCGTAACAGGCGCCCACTGTGATACCTCTTCACGTACCATGACTCGTTGCTGCCTCCCTGTCAGGTATTCCCTTATCCATTGCAGTGCCCTCCCTTTTACATGCGCCTGATCCTCCAGCTTCTGCACTAATCTCTTGTGGGGAACTGTGTCAAAGGCCTTCCTGCAGTCTAGGAAAACGCGATCACTACCCACCCCTCTCTCTCGTGTCTTACTTCTGTTACCATGTCATAAAACTCCAGGAGGTTTGTGATACAAGTTTTTGCCTTCCATGAACCCATGCTGGTTTTCATTTATAATTTTTGTTCCTTTCCAGGTGTTCGACCACTCTCCTCCTGATAATCTTCTCCATGACTTTGCACACAATACATGTCAGAGACACAGGTCTGTAGTTTAGTGCCTCGTTTTCTGTTTCCTTTCTTAAATATGGGGACTACATTAGCTGTCTTCCATTTCTCAGGTAGTTGCCCAGTTTCAAGGGATGTGTTGAAGATTGTGGTTAGAGGGGACGCACAGCATCTCTGCTCCTTCTCTAAGGACCCATGGGGAGATGTTGTCCGGTCCCATCGCCTTTGAGGTGTCAAGGTCACTTAAGAGCTTCTTCACCTCCTCCTCAGTTGTTCGTATGTCATCCAACACTTGTTGGTATATTCCCTCTTGATGTTCCCTTCTGTGCTGTCTTCCCCCCAGCCCTTCCTGTCTCTACTGTAAAAACTTCCTTAAATCTCCTGTTCAGCTCCTCACATACCTCCTGATCATTTCTTGTGAGTTCTCCACCTTCTGTCCTTAATCTGATCACCTGGTCTTTGACTGCGTCTTCCTCCTGATGTGGTATACAACAGTTTCGAGTCAGTCTTGATTCTCGATGCATGTCATTTTTATACTGTCGCTGGGCTCCCTCCTATCCTGTGCATACTCATTCCTGCTCTGCGACTGATCTCCCTATTTTCGTGTGTTTACTCTGCCTTTGTCTTTTTCCATTCTCTATTGCACTTTGTTTTTGCCTCCTACACCGTCGGGTAAACCAGGCTCGTTCTGGTCTTCCGTTGTTTCTGTTGCCCTTGGGAAATAAGCCTTTCCATGGCCTCCTTGCATTTTGTTGTTACTTTATTCCATCATTTCATTTACGCTTTCCTGCCTGTTCTCTGTCCCACTGGACTCCCGCAGGAAGTCTTCAAACCCTATGTATGTCCCTCTTTTAAAAGTCAGGCTTTTCCCATTCAACTCCTGTTAGTCTCTCCACTTGCAGCTCTACTTGTATTCAATGCACGAACCACGTGGTCGCTAGCTCATAGGGGACTTCTCATGCTTGATGTCTCAATGTCTGAGGCTGCCCAGGGCGAACACAAGGTTCAATCTTGCTGGTTCATCCTCCCTCTCATCTCTGGTTATAGTGTCCCTTAACATTTTGGTGCATGAGGTTTTCCAGCACCACGTCCAACATACATGGCTCTCCATGTTTCGGGGCCCCCCATGTGGCTCCATGGTTGTCCCAGTCAATCTCCTATGGTTGAAATCACCCATAACCTGCAACTTTGCTCTGTGGAGTGAGCTCTTCTTGCCACCTCAGCAAGTGTGTCCACCATTGCTCTGTTGCTTTCTTCATATTCCTCTCTTGGCATCCTGCTGTGCTGTGGTGGATTTATTCATCACTGCAATGACCACCCCCTTTGTGTTCCAAGACTGAAGTTACCTGCTATGTAGGTCTCTTTTCTCCTGTCTCATCTATGCCTTCATTTTCTCGAATTTCCATCTGTTTTATATCGCGCAGAGCAATCCCCCCTCCCCCCCCGCCCCTTCTTCTTTCCTCATGATCTGGTATCCTGAGTGGTAGATTGCATCTGTTTTTGTCTCCGTGAGTTTTGTTTCTGTAATTGCTATGATGTTCTGGGGACTTCTCATTGATTCTTTCTTGCCATTCCTCATGTTTATTCGTTAATCCATCTGCCTTTTGTGTACCAAACCTTAATACTTCTGTTCTAATACTGTAACTGTTCGGTGGGGGTGAAACAGAGGGATCGGTGTGTGATGGGTGGTTTGGATTGTTCAGTTGGCCTTGGGGGTGTCGTGGCCTGGGAGTCCTTTGCAGGTGTTTATGGGGGGTGCGCTTGTGCTTCATTTGATCCTGGGTTATTTTGCTTCTCCTTTTTCATTTCCTCCCTTTTTCCTTCGTTTTTGTACTCTCTTTTCATTGTCTTCCTTTCGTCCTGTGTTCTGTCTCGATCGAGGTACACATCCGGAATCTCCTGTGTGTGTGTGTGTGTGTGTGTGAGTGTGTGGTGTGTGTGGTGTGTGTGTGTGTGTGTGTGTCGTGTGTGTGTGTGTACTCAACCTTGTTGGATCACCTAGTTGTGGTTGCGGGGGTTCGAGTCCGAGCTCCTGGGGCCCCCCCCCCCGCCTCTTCACTGATCGCTACTAGGTCACTCTCCCGTGCGTGAGCTTTATCATACCTCTGCTTAAAGCTATGTTTGGATCCTGCCTCCACTACATCGCTTCCCAAAACTATTCCACTTCTGACTACTCTGTGGCTGGAAGAATACTTCCCACAATCCCTGTGATTCATCTGTGTCTTTAGCTTCCAACTGTGGCCCCTTGTTACTGTGTCCATCTCTGGAAAACGTCCTTGTCTTTGTCCACCTTGTCAATTCCCCTCAGTATTTTGTATGTCGATATATGTCACCCTATCTCTCCTGTCCGCAGTGTCGTCAGGTTGATTTCCCTTATACCTCTCCTCCGTTAGGTCATACCTCTTAGCTCTGGGGACTAGGCTTTGTTGCAAACCTTTGCACTTGCTCTAGGTATCTTTTGTGCTTGGGCTAGGTGTGGGTTCCAAATGTGCCGCCATACTCCAATATGGGCTAAGCTATACGGTGTACAGGGTCCTGAAACGATTCAGTATAAGATGTCTCGGAATGCTGTTCTGAGGTTTGCTCAGTGGCCCATAGGCTGCAGCGTTATTTGGTTGATGTGCGCTTCAGGAGATGTTGTGGTGTTTATACTCACCCCAAGATCTTTTTCCTTGAGTCGTGGTTTGTAGTCTCGGACCCCCTGACTGTACTTCCGTCTTGCGGCTTCTTTGCCCTTCCCAATCTCATGATTTGCACTTGGTGGGGATTGAACTCAGGGAGCCATTGCTGGACTCTGGTTTCTGCCAGCCTGTCCAGATCCCTTTGTAGTTATGCCCTGGTCTTCGATTTCGAGTGTATTCTCTCATCAACTTCACGTCATCTGCAAAACAGGGAACACCCTCAGAGTCTAATTCCTTTCCGTTCTTGTCGTTCAATAAATATCAGAAACTAGCACTGGTCCTAGGACTGACCTGCGGGGACCCCGCTGGGTCAACAGGTGCCCACTCTGACACCTCGCCAGTACCATGACTCGCTGCTGTCTTCCTGACAAGTTTCCCTGATCAATTAGTAGGGCCTTCCCTGGGATCCCTGCTTGGTCCTCCAGTTTTTGCACCTATCTTTGTGTGGAACTGTGTCATCGCCTTCTTGCTGTCCAAGTAAATGCTTTCCACCCACACTCTTCTCTCTTGTCTTACTGCTGTCGACCATGTCATAGACTTCGTTAGGTTTGTGGACACAGGATTTCCCGTCCTGAAAACCATGTGCTGCTGTTGATGAGATCTCCTTTCTAGGTTCCACCACTCTTCTTCTTGATAATCTTCCTCCTGATTTTGCATACTAGACATTCAGTGACACTGGTCTGTAGTTTAGTGCTTCTTGTCTGTCTCCTTTTTTAAAGATTGGGACTACATTTGCTGTCTTCCATGCCCTCAGGGCAATCTCCCGGTTTCGATTATGTATTCTGAATTTGTTGTTAGGGGTACACATAGCGCCTCTGCTCCTTCTTCAATACCCATGGGGAGTTGTTATTCTGGACCATTTGCCTTTGAGGTATCTAGCTCACTCCACGAAGCATCTTCACTTCTTCCTCGGTTGTGTGCAATGTGTCCAGCACTGGTGGTGTGCCACCACATCTCCGTCTTCTGGGTCCCTTCTGTCTACTCTGTGAACACTTCTTTGAATCCTCTTGTTGTGTCTTCACACATACTTCACGGTCATTTCCTGTTGTCTCTCCTCCTTCCTTCCTTAGCCTGATTACCTGGTCCTTGACTGGTGTTTTCCTTCCTGGATGTGGCTGTACAACAGTTTTGGTCGTCAGATTTGGCTTTCGCTGCTATAGTCATTTTCATATTGTCTTTGGGCCTCCCTTCTTACCGGTGAAAATTTCGTTTCTGGCTCTACGATGTTCTTCCTTAATCTCCTGGGTCCTTTGCCTTCTATATTTCTTCCATTCCCTAGCACACTTGGTTTTTGCATCCCTGCACCTTTGGGTAAACCATGGGCTTCATCCTGGCTTTTTCATTACTCGTGTTACCCTGGGTTACAAAACCTTTCTCAGCCTCCTTGCATTTTGTTGCTACATATTCCACATCTCATTTAATGGCTTCCCTGCCAGTTCTTGTTCCACTGAACCCACGCATTCAGGTGTTCCTCATTCCTGTGTAATCGTCCCCTTTTCTTGTAGTTTGGCTTCATTCGCCTGGCCTTCATGCTTCTCCCTCCACTTGTAGCTCTACTGTTGTATTTCGAAGCTTAATACCACATGGTCATTGGCCCCAAGGGTCTTTCATATGCGATGTCCTCGATATCTGCACTTCTGTAGAGGTGATACTAATTCCAGCCTTGCTGGTTCAGCCTCTCTCTCTCTCTTGTAGTGTCCCTTACGGGTTGGTACATGAAGTTCTCCAGTAACACCTCCATCATCTTAGCCCTCCATGTATCTTGGCCCCCATGTGGGTCCAAGTTCTCCCAATCGATCTCTTGTGGTTAAGTAACCCATGATCAGGAGTTTGCCCTGCATGCATGAGCTCTTCTGGCCACTCTTGCCAGTGTGTCAACCATCGCTCTATTGCTCTTCGTCGTACTCTTGCCTTGGCTCCTGACTGTTCTGTGGTGGGTTATACATCACTGCTTTTACCACCTTGGGACTCCAGAGTGAAGTGTTCCACTATGTAATCCACTTTCTTCTCGTTCTCCACTCTCCAGCTCATCAAATTACCAGCGATTTTGATGTGTGTGTGTGTGTGTGTGATACTCACCTAATTGTGGTTGAAGAGGTCGAGAATCAACTCTGGCCCCCGCCTGTTACTGAGTGCTACTAGGTCCCTCTCTATCCCTGCTCCAAGAGCTTTATTATTACCTTCATTTTAAAGCTTGATGTATGGCTCTGCCTCGACTACCACACTTGCTAGGCTAAGTTGTGTGTGTGTGCTGTGTGTGTGTGTTGTGATGTGTGTGTGTTGTGTGTGTGTGTGTGTGTGTGTGTGTGTGTGTGTGTGTTTGTGTGTTTGCTGTGTGTGTGTTTGTGTGGTTTTGTGTGTGTGTGATGTGTGTGTGTGGTGTGTGTGTTGTGTGTGTGTGTGGTGTGTGTTTGTGTGTGTGTGTGTGTGCTCTTGTGTGTGTGTGTTTGTTGTCGTGTGGTGTATTTGCGTGTGTGTGTTTGTGTGTGTTTTGTTTGTGTGTTGGTGTGTGCGTGTTTGTTGTGTGTGTGTAGTTGTGTGTGTGTGTGTGTGTGTGTGTGTGTGTACTCACTATGTTGTATCACCTTGTTGAGGTTGAGGTGGTGTCGAGTCAGTGATCCTGGCCCCGCCTCTTCACTGATCGCTACTAGGTCACTCTCCTGAGCCGTGAGCTTTATCATACCCTCTGCTTTAAAGTATGTATGGATCCTGCCTTCCACTACATCGCTTCCCAAACTATTACACTTACTGACTATCCTGTGGCTGAAGAAATACTTCCTAACATCCCTGTGATTATCTGTGTCTTTCAGGTTCCAACTGTGTCCCCTTTTTACTGTGTCCAACTCTGAACATCCTGTCTTTGTCCACCTTGTCAATTCCTCTCAGTTTTTTTGTATGTCGTTATCAATGTCCCCCCTATCTCTCTGTCCTCCAGTGTCGTAGGTTGATTTCCCTTAAACCTCTTCTCGTTGGACATACCTCTTAACTTTGGGGACTAGTCTTGTGTGTGTGTGTGTGTTCTGTGTGTGTGTGTGTGTGTGTGTGATGTGGTGTTTGTGTGTGTGTGTGTGTGTGTGTGTGTGTGTGTGTGTTGTGTGTGTGTTTGTGTGTGTGTGTGTGTTGTGTGTGTGTGTCTGTGTGTGTTTGTGTGTGTGTTTGTTAGTGTGTGTTTGTGTTGTGTGTGTGTTTGTTAAGTGTGTGTTTGTGTGTGTGTGTGTGTGTTTGTTAGTGTGTGTTTGTGTGTATGTATATATATGTTGTATGTGTGTCTGTGTGTGTCGTGCGTTGTGTATGTATGTAGTGTTTGTTGTGTGTGTGTGTGTGTGTGTGTGTGAGTGTGTGTGTTGTGGGTGTGTGTTTGATAGTGTGTGTTAATGTGTGGGTGTGTGTGTGTTGTTAGTGTGTGTTAGTGTGTGGGTGTGTGTGTGTGTGTGTGGTGTGTGTGTGTGTGTGTGTGTGTGTGTGTGTGGTGTGTGTGATTGGTCGTGTGTGTGTGTGTGTGTGTCGTGTACTTCACTAGTTGTACACACCTAGTTGAGGTTGCGGGGGTCGAGTCCGAGCTCCGGCCCCGCTCTGCACGATCGCTTACTAGGTCACTCTCCCTGAGCCGTGGCTTTTATCGCCTACCCTGCTTAAAGCTTATGTATGGATCCTGCTCCACTACATCGCTTCCCAAAACTATTCCACTTACTGACTACTCTGTGGCTGAAGAAATACTTCCTAACTCCTGTGATTCATCTTGTGTCTTTAGCTTCCAACTGTGTCCCTTGTTACTGTTGTCCAATCTCTGGAACATCCTGTTTTTGTTCAACTTGTCCAATCTCTCAGTATTTTGTATGTCGTTATCATTTGTCCCCTATCTCTCTGTCTCCAGTGTCGTCAGGTTGATTCCCTTAACCTCTATCGTAGGACATACCTCTTAGCTCTAGGGGACTAGTCTTGTTTGCAAAACCTTGCACTTTCTCTAGTTTTTTACTATGCTGGGTAGGTGTGGGTTCCAAACTGGTTGCCGCATCATACTCAATTGGGGCCTAACGTATACGGTTGTGTACTGGGTCCTGAATGATTCTTATTAAGATCGTCGGAATGCAGTTCTGAGGTTTGCTAGGCGCCATATGCGCAGCAGTATTGGTTGATATGCGCATTCGGAGATGTGCTCCTGTGTTATACCACCCAAGATCTTTTTCCTTGAGTGAGGTTGGTGTTCTCTGACCCCCTAGTCTGTACTCCGGTTTGCGGCCTTCTTTGCCTTCCCAATCTTCATGACTTTGCACTTGGTGGGATTGAACTCCAGGGCCAATTGCAGGACAGTTTCTGCAGCCTGTCCAGATCCCTTTTGTAGTTCTGACCTGGTCTTCGATCGAGTGTAGTCTTCTCATCAACTTCACGTCATCTGCAAACAGGGACACCTCAGGTCTATTCCTTCCGTCATGTCGTTCTCAATATACCAGATAAAGCACTGGTATAGGACTGACCCCTGCGGGACCCCGCTGGTCACAGGTGCCCACTCTGAACACCTCGCCAGTACCTCTGACTCGCTGCTGTCTTCTGACAAGTATTCCCTGATCCATTGTAGTGCCTTCCCTGTTATACCTGCTTGGTTCCTCAGTTTTTGCACCAATTCTTGTGTGGAACTGTGTCAAACGCCTTCTTGCAGTCCAAGAAAATGCAATCCACCACCCCTCTCTTCTTGTTTACTGCTGTCACCATGTTCATAGAAATCCAGTAGGTTTGTGACACAGGCTTTCCCGTCCTGAAACATGCTGCGATGCTGTTGATGAGTTCATTCCTTTCTAGGTGTTCACCACTCTTCGCCTGATAATCTTCTCCATGATTTTGCTTCTATTTACATGTCTCCAGTGACACTGGTATTGTAGTTTAATGCTTCATGTCTGTCTCTTTTTTAAAGATTGGGACTACATTTGCTGTCTTCCATTGCCTCAGGCAATCTCCCTGTTTCGATGATGATTGTATTTCGTTGTTAGGGGTAATCCATAGCGCCTTGCTCCCTCTCTCAATACCCATGGGGAGATGTTGATCTGGCCCCATTGCCTTTGAGGTATCTAGCTCACTCAGAAGCCTCTTCACTTCTTCCTCGGGTGTGTGCACTGTGTCCAGCACTCTGGTTGTAGTGGTGTGCCCCACCTCTCCGTCTTTCTGGAGGGTCCCTTCATGTCTCCTCTGTGAACACTTCTTTGAATCTCTTGTTGAGTTCTTCACATACTTCCCGGTCATTTCCTGTTGTCTCTCCTCCTCCTTCCTTAGTGATTACCTGGTCCTTGACTGTTGTTTTCTCCTGATGTGGCTGTACAACTGTTTAGGGTCAGATTTGCGCTTTCGCTGCTATGTCATTTTCATATTGTCTTTGGGCCTCCCTTCTTATCTGTGATATTCATTTCTGGCTCTACGACTGATCTCCTTATCTCTGCGTCCTTTGCCTTTCTATTCTTTCTTCCCCATTCCCTAGCACACTGGTTTTTGCCTCCCTGCACCTCTTGGCGTAAACCATGGGCTCATACTGGCTTTTCATTACTCCTGTTACCCTTGGGTACAAACCTCTTCCTCAGCCTCCTTGCATTTTTATTGCTACATATTCCATAATCTCATTAACTGGTTTCCTGCCAGTTCTCTGTCCCACTGAACCCCGTTAAGTAGTTCCTCAATTCCTGGTAGTCCCCTTTCTTGTAGTTTGGCTTCATTCGTCCTGGCCTTCCTGCTTCTCCCTCCACTTGTAGCTCTACTGTGTATTCGAAGCTTACAACCACATGGTCACTGGCCCCAAGGGGTCTTTCATATGTGATGTCCTCGATATCTGCACTACTGAAGGTGAATACTAAGTCCAGCCTTGCTGGTTCATCCTCTCCTCTCTCTCTTGTAGTGTCCCTTACGTGTTGGTACATGAAGTTCTCCAGTACCACCTCCATCATCTTAGCCCTCCAAGTATCTTGGGCCCCCCATGTGGGTCCAAGTTCTCCCAATCTATCTCCTTGGGGTTTTAAAGTCACCCATGATCAGGAGCTTTGCCCTGCATGCATGAGCTCTTCTGGCCACTCTAGCTAGTGTGTGTGTGTGTGTGTGTGTGTGTGTGTGTGTGTGTGTGTGTGTGTGTGTGTGTGTGTGTGTACCCACATCTTAAAGATGGGATTCTCAGCAAGATAAACGCCTCTGAGAAGACATCTAATATTGGCTCATCTGCTTCCTGCTGTCACCACATATTGACCGCAGACGGCAACTGGTCGACGGTGGCTGCTTTCTGTCATGTTCTGTCTGATCTGTCATGCTCAGCCTGGACTGTGACATTCACTCTCGTCAGCGTCATGTTCATTCTGGTCTCTGTCATGATCAGTCTCGTAACTGTCATGATCACATCCTGTGTTCAGCAATGTTCAGCAGTGTTCAGCTGTGTTCAGCAGTGTTCAACTGTGTTCAGCTGCCTCTTTGCTTCATATGTATCATTGTACTTTTGAAACTGACTTCCTTTCCTACTATTTCAGTGGCACTGATAAGTTATTAGTGAAATGTATTACAGTTGTCAGTGACATTGATTACACTTGTCAGTGACATTGATTACAGTTGTCAGTGACATTGATTACAGTTGTCAGTGACATTGATTACAGTTGTCAGTGACATTGATTACAGTTGTCAGTGACATTGATTACAGTTGTCAGTGACATTGATTACAGTTGTCAGTGACATTGATTACAGTTGTCAGTGACATTGATTACAGTTGTCAGTGACATTGATTACAGTTGTCAGTGACATTGATTAAAGTTGTCAGTGACATTGATTACAGTTGTCAGTGACATTGACTACAGTTGTCAGTGACATTGATTACAGTTGTCAGTGACATTGATTACAGTTGTCAGTGACATTGATTACAGTTGTCAGTGACATTGATTACAGTTGTCAGTGACATTGATTACAGTTGTCAGTGACATTGATTACAGTTGTCAGTGACATTGATTACAGTTGTCAGTGACATTGATTACAGTTGTCAGTGACATTGATTACAGTTGTCAGTGACATTGATTACAGTTGTCAGTGACATTGATTACAGTTGTCAGTGACATTCGTTTCTGTTATAAGTAAACTCATAATGTGTAATATGAGTTTGTTCACTCTGGTGTTTATCTCATCTTCTGGCGATACTTTTCCTGAGACTTTCATAACACATTATTCTTGATGTCACACAGTGTATAACTTCTTGATGTCACACAGTGTATAACTTCTTGATGTCACAGAGTGTATAACTTCTTGATGTCACACAGTGTATGACTTCTTGATGTCACACAGTGTATGACTTCTTGATGTCACACAGTGTATAACTTCTTGATGTCACACAGTGTATAACTTCTTGATGTCACACAGTGTATGACTTCTTGATGTCACACAGTGTATAACTTCTTGATGTCACACAGTGTATAACTTCTTGATGTCACACAGTGTATAACTTCTTGATGTCACACAGTGTATGACTTCTTGATGTCACAGAGTGTATAACTTCTTGATGTCACACAGTGTATGACTTCTTGATGTCACACAGTGTATGACTTCTTGATGTCACACAGTGTATAACTTCTTGATGTCACACAGTGTTATAACTTCTTGATGTCACACAGTGTATAACTTCTTGATGTCACACAGTGTATAACTTCTTGATGTCACACAGTGTATGACTTCTTGATGTCACACAGTGTATAACTTCTTGATGTCACACAGTGTATAACTTCTTGATGTCACACAGTGTATAACTTCTTGATGTCACACAGTGTATAACTTCTTGATGTCACACAGTGTATGACTTCTTGATGTCACACAGTGTATAACTTCTTGATGTCACACAGTGTATAAACGTCTTGATGTCACACAGTGTATAACTTCTTGATGTCACACAGTGTATAACTTCTTGATGTCACACAGTGTATAACTTCTTGATGTCACACAGTGTATAACTTCTTGATGTCACACAGTGTGTAACTTCTTGATGTCACACAGTGTATAACTTCTTGATGTCACACAGTGTATAACTTCTTGATGTCACACAGTGTATAACTTCTTGATGTCACACACTGTATAACTTCTTGATGTCACACAGTGTATAACTTCTTGCTGTCACACAGTGTATAACTTCTTGATGTCACACAGTGTATAACTTCTTGATATCACAGTGTATAACTTCTTGCTGTTACACAGTGTATAACTTCTTGATGTCACACAGTGTATAACTTCTTGATGTCACACAGTGTATAACTTCTTGATATCACACAGTGTATAACTTCTTGCTGTTACAGTGTATAACTTCTTGATGTCACACAGTGTATAACTTCTTGATGTCACATAGTGTATAACTTCTTGATGTCACACAGTGTATAACTTCTTGATGTCACACAGTGTATAACTTCTTTATGTCACACAGTGTATAACTTCTTGATATCACACAGTGTATAACTTCTTGATGTCACACAGTGTATAACTTCCTGATGTCACACAGTGTATAACTTCCTGATGTCACACAGTGTGTAACTTCTTGCTGTTACAGTGTATAACTTCTTGATGTCACACAGTGTATAACTTCTTGATGTCACAGTGTATAACTTCTTGATGTCACACAGTGTATAACTTCTTGATGTCACACAGTGTATAACTTCTTAATGTCACACAGTGTATAACTTCTTGATATCACACAGTGTATAACTTCTTGATGTCACACAGTGTATAACTTCCTGATGTCACACAGTGTATAACTTCTTGATGTCACACAGTGCATAACTTCTTGATATCACATAGTGTATAACTTCCTAATGTCACACAGTGTATAACTTCCTAATGTCACACAGTGTATAACTTCCTGATGTCACACAGTGTATAACTTCCTGATGTCACACAGTGTATAACTTCTTGTTGGCTGTGTTTGTTTTCTCCCATTTCCATTAAGGTGATATATGTCAACATTAATTCCATCATTCATTTTTCAGTCTACTTACTCAATCTATTGAAATCTTCTTGCAAGGATTAACAGTCATTTTAATATCTCACTCTGCATCAGCAAACATAACGCTATAATGTATATTTCCTCTGATAAACTGTTCACATGAATTAAAATTATTATTCTGGTCAGTAAATGTCTTTGTGTTAGCTTGATGTCAACATTTCTCCATGAAGACAATATTTTTTTCCCATTATCATTGTGTACTCTCTCCGCTCAAACCAAAAAAAAAAAAATTATTGTAGCAGCTTGCCTTTTTTATTGTTATTATTCCACCTATATTCCGTAATTTCCAAATTCGTCTTTCATGAGGAATTCTGTCAAAGGATATTTAATGTCAAGGAAATGCAATATGAACGTCAGTTTTTCCTGCGCTGTTTCAGACATTTTATCCCGGCAGCTTAACTTCTATCACCTGTTTACAAAATTCTCTTTCTCCAATGACTAAAGTCGCCTGTTTTTCCCTTGCAGGTGGTTAAACTTCAACAAGGTGACTCTCCGTGGTCGTATTGTCAGCCCAAACGCCCGCACCCTCAAAGACCTGTGAGTATTGACTTCCCGTGTATGTGCAGACACGTCCTGTGTATGTACAGACGTTGTTGTGTGAGCAAACAATCAGATGAACTGGATGTTTGCGTTGCCCCCTGTTGTGTTGTGGAGATATGTATGGAAGCGCTTTTAAAGGTCACCTGGTTGATGTACCTGGCGGACCTTATAGAGTCTCTCATTGTCACACATTGAGAGTCTAAGCTAAGACAAAAGTCAACCAGACAAATAGCTTCGTTAAAAAAAGAAACACGATAACAAAGCTACGAGAGTGAGCACTAACAATATTAATATGGATATTATGTTGTGCATTAATATGTTGAATACAAGTGTCTTTGTGTGTGTGACCCTCTCTGTGCCTTCACATATGTGTGTGTGTGGTGTGTGTGTGGTGTGTGTGTGTGTGTGTGTGTGTGGTGGTGTGTGTGTGGTGTGTGTGGGTGTGTGTGTGTGGTGTGTGTGTGTTGTGGTGTGTGTGTGTGTGTGTTGTGTGTGTGTGGTGTGTGTGTGTGTGTGTGTTGTGTGTTGTGTGTGTGGTGTGTGTGTGTGTGTGTGTGTGTGTGGTGTGGGTGTGTGTGTGTGTGTGTGGTGTGTGTGTGGGTGGTGTGTGTGTGTGTGTGTGTGGGGGGTGGGTGTGTGTGTGTGGGTGGTGTGGTGTGTGGTGTGTGTTGTGTGTGTGGTGTGTGTGTGTGTGTGTGTGTGTGTGTGTGGTGTGTGTGTGTGTGTGTGGTGTGTGTGGTGTGTGTGTGTGTGTGTGGTGTGTGTGTGTGTGTGTGTGTGTGTGTGTGTGTGTGTGTGTGTGTGTGTGTGTGGTGTGTGTGTGTGATGTGTGTGTGTGTGTGTGTGTGTGTGGTGTGTGTGTGTGTGTGTGTGTGTGTGGTGTGTGGTGTGTGTGTGTGTGGTGTGTGTGTGTGTGTGTGTGTGTGTGTGTGTGGTGTGTGGTGTGTGGTGTGTGGTGTGTGTTGTGTGTGTGTGTGTGATGTGTGTGTGTGTGTGTGTGTGTGTGTGGTGTGTGGTGTGTGGTGTGTGTGTGTGTGTGTGTGTTGTGGTGTGTGTGTTGTGTGTGTGTGTTGTGTGTGGTGTGTGGTGTGGTGTGTTTTGCTGTTAGTTTGTATGTGTTAGTGGTGTGTGTGTGTGTTTTTCCTGCATTGTGTTTAGTCAAAGATGTGTGATGTGTGGTATATCTCACGTATATAATTTTAAAGGTATCACAGGAGTTAGGTTATACATAGGTGACACATGCGATTAATTCTGTTGTGTATAAAAACAAGATCATATAGGTATAACTCACGTCAAGAATATTCTCCAATATGGCATCATTATAGGTAACTTACTAGGATGACATATTAGTAAGAAGTGAAACACTAGGTGTGTCATAAATAGATAACTGCGTACCACATATCGCAATGTTTGTAAAGATTACCCAAGGTAGGTGTTTGTGAGTAAGTGGTCACTACCTTGATGAAATCTGAAATAGGAGTGTTTAGGTTAAGGAAACTGGTGATTACAACAGAGTGTTGCGCTAAAGTTGAGAGTAAAGGCAGTCGTTCGTACAGAATTGTCTGCAGCCTGGGCTGTCTAGTATATTCCTCAAGGATGCCAGGTTATCTAGGTAAGAGTCCCTGACGATTAGACAGGTATGCTCAAGTGAGGAAATCCTTGGTGATTACATAGGAGTGTTTAGGTAAGGAAATCCTTGGTGATTACACAGGAGTGTTTAGGTAAGGAAATCCTTGGTGATTACACAGGAGTGTTTAGGTAAGGAAATCCTTGGTGATTACACAGGAGTGTTTAGGTAAGGAAATCCTTGGTGATTATATAGGAGTGTTTAGGTAAGGAAATCCTTGGTGATTATACAGGAGTGTTTAGGTAAGGAAATCCTTGGTGATTACACAGGAGTGTTTAGGTAAGGAAATCCTGGGAGATTACGCCAGCCTGCTCGGGCTGCTGCGCTTTACTCAGATTACGCCAGCCTGCTCGGGCTGCTGCGCTTTACTCAGGTTACGCCAGCCTGCTCGGGCTGCTGCGCTTTACTCAGGTTACGCCAGCCTGCTCGGGCTGCTGCGCTTTACTCAGGTTACGCCAGCCTGCTCGGGCTGCTGCGCTTTACTCAGGTTACGCCAGCCTGCTCGGGCTGCTGCGCTTTACTCAGGTTACGCCAGCCTGCTCGGGCTGCTGCGCTTTACTCAGGTTACGCCAGCCTGCTCGGGCTGCTGCGCTTTACTCTCTCCTCGACGTAATCACTTGGAATATGATTACAATACTTTTTTACATATTTGAGAAAGAGAGAGGAGACAGGGGAGAGAAGGATAGGATAAAGTGAGGAAGGCAAAAGACTGAGGGAGAGAGGTAAAATGAAGGAGTAAGGAAGGAATGAGGGAACTGTAAGACGCATATGGCACCAGTGCCTCTTGGCACACCTTACAAGCACTAGCATTCTCTAGCTCTATACCTCCAGAGATACCTTCCAGGTCTATCTCTTAGAGTACTGAAGCTGTTAACGGAGCAGAGACTATAAGGCATACAGCCGGTGCCAGTGTACTTCAGCGATCTACTCTGCCTTATCACAGCATCTCATGCTACGCAGACGACTCCGTTCTAACAATTATTTATAAGAGAGGAGCTACCAGCTGCCCTCAGGCACGTCATTCCTCAGCTTGCAGCTACATTAACCTGCGAAAAACCATGGTAGGTTTATTTGCTTCTGAGAAAACAGTAATAATATAATCTTTAATGTTTGATGTCAATACTGAAGCCTGCAAGGAAGTTTATATCCAGTAGGTGAAATATGACTCTACAATGATCATGAAGAATCATGTGATGAATCTTGCAAGCAAGAGAGCCATGTCGCTTACAGAGCTAAGGCGTGTCTCCTACCTACTCGACACTGTACAGGGCACAAGTTCGCTCTCACCTTAAGTAGAAACGTCTTCTACAAACCTTTATTTGACTTCTGCACAAGTTGGAGGACCAGGCGAGGCAACTCATCTCTCACCTCGACCCAACCTGAATCTCAGTTTTCTAGACCTTTCAACTTCGAAGAGATATCGGTGGCTGTGTTATGTAGAGACAATGTTCTCCAGGTCCCCCATGTGACTTAACCTAGTGGACAGCCAGAAGACAGCTATTACTTCACACGACGGGCAGGCAGCTAGAGTCTGACTCTGTGTCCTCAATGGCACATCACTTATTAACTCACTCATATACCTCGCATTTGGAACATATTCTTCACTAAATATTATTTGTGAAGAAATAAAAGTCTTAGTGAAAGCTCTGGCTAGTTTTTACTTCAGCTTCCCAATAACTTTATGTTGGTAAATAAATAAAATTACACACTTATAAGTTATCTATGGTAAAAGTATCGTCGAGGGAAGACTTCAAATTGAGCTGAAGTTCCATAAAAGATTCTTAAAAAATAAATTGTGAAACTTTTATCGTAACCTCTTTAAAATTCTTAAGTTTAAAAAAATAGAGAAATAGGGAGGGAAAGAGTGAAGGAGGGAAGGAAGGAAGGAGGGAGAGAGAGAGAGAAGGAAGTAGGGATGAAGGAGGTAGAGAGGGAAGGAAGGAGAGTTCCTAACATAACAGGGTTATAATGCACTACATACCATTGCTGTGGGAGGGAAGGAAGGAGGGAGCGGAGGGGAGGGAAGGAGGGAGGGAAGTTAGGAGGGAGCCACAGTGATGTACAACGCTACATAATGGACATATACACGTAGACACAATATACTCTCAACATTTTACCAATTCATATTAGTAACGATCTATTTATAAAAATAATGATCATTATTTAGTAAGTAACTGACTGGCATCCCACCACTTGATGCCAGCCTAAATAATAGCAGTCATCTCCTGCAGGTTCCTGGAGAACAATCTGGTGGAGGAGCTGACGCAGGACTCCCTAAGGGGCTTTACAGGACTCGAGGCTCTGTGAGTATCCTACAAGATGTTGTCCTTTTTAACCAAGGCCCTCTTATAACGAAGGAAAACACACATACTTCTCTCAACCCGCAAGACAAGTTTTCCTCTCATAAACTTATCTAAATCTAAAATTTCAAATTTATGCCTAAAATCTGAATGACACTAATTCCATGAATTTTATTTACTTCCTCTCCCTCATTATTTAACAGCTAAATAATCTACACTATCAGAAAATTTTAATTCTTACACAAATAGTTTCAGAGGTAGAAGACGTAAACAATGTTCTGGGTACTGTATCCTCTCTCACTCTGTGTCCTGTGTATCCTCTCTCACTCTGGTTGTCTCCTGTGTATCCTCTCTCACTCTGGTTGTCTCCTGTGTATCCTCTCTCACTCTGGTTGTGTCCTGTGTATCCTCTCTCACTCTGGTTGTCTCCTGTGTATCCTCTCTCACTCTGGTTGTGCCCTGTGCATCCTCTCTCACTCTGGTTGTGTCCTGTGTATCCTCTCTCACTCTGGTTGTGTCCTGTGTATCCTCTCTCACTCTGGTTGTGTCCTGTGTATCCTCTCTCACTCTGGTTGTCTCCTGTGTATCCTCTCTCACTCTGGTTGTCTCCTGTGTATCCTCTCTCACTCTGGTTGTCTCCTGTGTATCCTCTCTCACTCTGGTTGTCTCCTGTGTATCCTCTCTCACTCTGGTTGTGTCCTGTGTATCCTCTCTCACTCTGGTTGTCTCCTGTGTATCCTCTCTCACTCTGGTTGTCTCCTGTGTATCCTCTCTCACTCTGGTTGTGTCCTGTGTATCTTCTCTCACTCTGGTTGTGTCCTGTGTATCCTCTCTCACTCTGGTTGTGTCCTGTGTATCCTCTCTCACTCTGGTTGTGTCCTGTGTATCCTGTCTCACTCTGGTTGTGTCCTGTGTATCCTCTCTCACTCTGGTTGTGTCCTGTGTATCCTGTCTCACTCTGGTTGTCTCCTGTGTATCCTCTCTCACTCTGGTTGTGTCCTGTGTATCCTCTCTCACTCTGGTTGTGCCCTGTGCATCCTCTCTCACTCTGGTTGTGTCCTGTGTATCCTCTCTCACTCTGGTTGTGTCCTGTGTATCCTCTCTCACTCTGGTTGTGTCCTGTGTATCCTCTCTCACTCTGGTTGTCTCCTGTGTATCCTCTCTCACTCTGGTTGTGTCCTGTGTATCCTCTCTCACTCTGGTTGTGTCCTGTGTATCCTCTCTCACTCTGGTTGTCTCCTGTGTATCCTCTCTCACTCTGGTTGTCTCCTGTGTATCCTCTCTCACTCTGGTTGTCTCCTGTGTATCCTCTCTCACTCTGGTTGTCTCCTGTGTATCCTCTCTCACTCTGGTTGTCTCCTGTGTATCCTCTCTCACTCTGGTTGTCTCCTGTGTATCCTCTCTCCACTCTGGTTGTCTCCTGTGTATCCTCTCTCACTCTGGTTGTGTCCTGTGTATCCTCTCTCACTCTGGTTGTGTCCTGTGTATCCTCTCTCACTCTGGTTGTCTCCTGTGTATCCTCTCTCACTCTGGTTGTCTCCTGTGTATCCTCTCTCACTCTGGTTGTCTCCTGTGTATCCTCTCTCACTCTGGTTGTCTCCTGTGTATCCTCTCTCACTCTGGTTGTCTCCTGTGTATCCTCTCTCACTCTGTGTTGTCTCCTGTGTATCCTCTCTCACTCTGGTTGTCTCCTGTGTATCCTCTCTCACTCTGGTTGTGTCCTGTGTATCCTCTCTCACTCTGGTTGTCTCCTGTGTATCCTCTCTCACTCTGGTTGTGTCCTGTGTATCCTCTCTCACTCTGGTTGTGTCCTGTGTATCCTCTCTCACTCTGGTTGTCTCCTGTGTATCCTCTCTCACTCTGGTTGTCTCCTGTGTATCCTCTCTCACTCTGGTTGTGTCCTGTGTATCCTCTCTCACTCTGGTTGTGTCCTGTGTATCCTCTCTCACTCTGGTTGTCTCCTGTGTATCCTCTCTCACTCTGGTTGTGTCCTGTGTATCCTCTCTCACTCTGGTTGTGTCCTGTGTATCCTCTCTCACTCTGGTTGTCTCCTGTGTATCCTCTCTCACTCTGGTTGTGTCCTGTGTATCCTCTCTCACTCTGGTTGTGTCCTGTGTATCCTCTCTCACTCTGGTTGTGTCCTGTGTATCCTCTCTCACTCTGGTTGTGTCCTGTGTATCCTCTCTCACTCTGGTTGTCTCCTGTGTATCCTCTCTCACTCTGGTTGTGTCCCTGTGTATCCTCTCTCACTCTGGTTGTGTCCTGTGTATCCTCTCTCACTCTGGTTGTGTCCTGTGTATCCTCTCTCACTCTGGTTGTGTCCTGTGTATCCTCTCTCACTCTGGTTGTGTCCTGTGTATCCTCTCTCACTCTGGTTGTGTCCTGTGTATCCTCTCTCACTCTGGTTGTCTCCTGTGTATCCTCTCTCACTCTGGTTGTGTCCTGTGTATCCTCTCTCCACTCTGGTTGTCTCCTGTGTATCCTCTCTCACTCTGGTTGTGTCCTGTGTATCCTCTCTCACTCTGGTTGTGTCCTGTGTATCCTCTCTCACTCTGGTTGTGTCCTGTGTATCCTCTCTCACTTGGTTGTGTCCTGTGTATCCTCTCTCACTCTGGTTGTGTCCTGTGTATCCTCTCTCACTCTGGTTGTGTCCTGTGTATCCTCTCTCACTCTGGTTGTCTCCTGTGTATCCTCTCTCACTCTGGTTGTGTCCTGTGTATCCTCTCTCACTCTGGTTGTGTCCTGTGTATCCTCTCTCACTCTGGTTGTGTCCTGTGTATCCTCTCTCACTCTGGTTGTCTCCTGTGTATCCTCTCTCACTCTGGTTGTGTCCTGTGTATCCTCTCTCACTCTGGTTGTGTCCTGTGTATCCTCTCTCACTCTGGTTGTGTCCTGTGTATCCTCTCTCACTCTGGTTGTCTCCTGTGTATCCTCTCTCACTCTGGTTGTGTCCTGTGTATCCTCTCTCACTCTGGTTGTGTCCTGTGTATCCTCTCTCACTCTGGTTGTGTCCTGTGTATCCTCTCTCACTCTGGTTGTGTCCTGTGTATCCTCTCTCACTCTGGTTGTGTCCTGTGTATCCTCTCTCACTCTGGTTGTCTCCTTCCTGCAATATACAACTATATTTTTTTTAAATTCTAGGAGTGGCGCACTGAATTTGTTTACTGGTGAGAGACTAGTGTGAGGCACTTCGTGTAGTGAATGACCCACACGGGTTTACAGTCTTGTTGATGCTTGCTCAGCCCAGGAGCTGTGACTAAACTTTCAGTTATATATCTATCCATAGCCTTGCCTCTTCCTGTTTTTATCTCCCTTCTCTTGCTATTACTGTCTTTCTTCTCATCTCATTTTTTCTCCCCATCTGTTTTTTTACTCCCTGACATTTTCTCCCTGCACCATTCTGTCTCTTTCAGCCTTTCTCCTTCCTTCTTCCAGCCTTTTTCTTATTCTTTCTCTCAGTCTTTCTCTCACTCCACCTCCTTCCTTTTACTCAGTAGCGGACGACAGAAACCACTCAGGCAAAATATTGAGGACTGAATTAACTTTGGAAAGAGGATTGACGCCCAATAACAGCGACTCCAGACCAACACTCTTGAATACTCTCCCCTCTACTCTTATCTCTCTCCATCTTCCACCCTATCTCTCTCTCTCTCTCTCTCTCTCTCTCTCTCTCTTTCTCATTAGAAGGTACTCCGCTGAGCCAGAACTTTAATTTCACAAGCTGACTTCATTTCTCGAACATATTTCGCCAAATCAGCAAGTGCAAGAGAAGGAACAAGTAATTATTACTGAGGTAATACAGCCACAGTGAAACTGCTAGTGGCTGCCCGTCATGTGGTGTAATCACTGTGACTAATTCAAGAAATTAGGTTTCAAATACACCAGTAATGTATTCAAAAGGAATTTGTTGTTGAAGCCTCTACTGGAATGGCAGATACAGTTAAGACGAGTGACAGGTCAGCCAAGGACGAATGACAGGTGAGTCAAGGATAAACGACAGGTGAGTCAAGGATGAACAACAGGTGAGTCAAGGATGAACAACAGGTGAGTCAAGGATGAACGACAGGCTAGAGCCAGGATGAGTGGCCCACGACAGTCATTTACCTGAGTGGTTGTCAATCAGTGGAATGTACAGTCCTTCAACACAACCAGCGTTGGATAGTATGGTAGGCAGACCATCCTAAACAGTCAAGAGTCTGAATGATAGACAGGATGTTCCTGGAAAACAAGCGATGGTACGAAGACCACCCTGAATACTAGGAGATAGTATTATAAGCAGACCATCGTGGTTAATACGAGAGATGGATGATAAGTAGACCATCCTGGTTAGGAGACGAAACGGTTGCATCCTACTCTTTGGTTTATAAACCTATTTGGTTTATAAACCTATCACCCCCTTCTCATTGGTGTATAAACCCATCATCTTTCTCAGTGGTTTATATACCTATCAACCTTCTCGGTGGTTTAAATACTCATCATCCTTCTCAGTGGTCTATACACCTATCAACCTTCTCAGTAGTTTATATACCTATCATCCTTCTCAGTGGTTTATATACCTATCACCCTTCTCAGTGGTTTATATACCTATCATCTTCAGTGGTTTATATACCTATCATCTTCAGTGGTTTTATACCTATCATCTTCAGTGGTTTATATACCTATCATCTTCTCAGTGGTTTATATACCTATCATCTTCAGTGGTTTATATACCTATCATCTTCAGTGGTTTATATACCTATCATCCTTCTCAGTGGTTTATATACCTATCATCTTCAGTGGTTTATATACCTATCATCCTTCTCAGTGGTTTATATACCTATCATCTTCAGTGGTTTATATACCTATCATCCTTCTCAGTGGTTTTTATACCTATCATCCTTCTCAGTGGTTTATATACCTATCATCCTTCTCAGTGGTTTATATACCTATCATCTTCAGTGGTTTATATACCTATCATCCTTCTCAGTGGTTTATATACTTATCATCTTCAGTGGTTTATATACCTATCATCCTTCTCAGTGGTTTATATACCTATCATCTTCAGTGGTTTATATACCTATCATCCTTCTCAGTGGTTTATATACCTATCATCTTCAGTGGTTTATATACCTATCATCCTTCTCAGTGGTTTATATACCTATCATCCTTCTCAGTGGTTTATATACCTATCATCTTCAGTGGTTTATATACCTATCATCCTTCTCAGTGGTTTATATACCTATCATCTTCAGTGGTTTATATACCTATCATCTTCAGTGGTTTATATACCTATCATCCTTCTCAGTGGTTTATATACCTATCATCTTCAGTGGTTTATATACCTATCATCCTTATCAGTAGTTATAAACTTAAGTTACATAATAAAATAAAGGTCACAATATATTTTACATAAATCATATATCAATAAATTCTTTAGTAGCCTCGTCCACCCGGCAAATGTAATCCCTTCTTCAGCGCCTCCGGCAGCAGACAGCGCTCTATGTGACCCTTACATCAAAGAGACGTTTCCTGAAGCAGGTGAACACCTGTGTGAGCTCCAGCTGCTGGGGCAGGGAAGGCACCTGCCTGTAGCCACAGCAGGTGAATACTTTTGAGAGCTCCAGCTGCTGGGCCAGGGAAGGCACATGATTGTAACCACAGCAGGTGAATACTGAGAGCTCTTTTGCAACTATTACTTCTCCCACCCCCACCACCACCACCTCCACCACACACCACCAACAACAACAACATAGTGTATCTCTCCTTCAGGTACTTACGGCATAACAAGATAAGAGTGATTCACCCAGGAGCATTCAAGGACCTTGACCACCTGCTGGATCTGTGAGTACCAAAACTACCACTGTCTCTCACTCACCACAACTACCATTGTCTCCCACTTACCACTGTCTCTCACTCACCACAGCTACCACTGTCACTCACCACAACTACCACTGTCACTCACCACAACTACCACTGTCACTCACCACAACTACCACTGTCTCTCACTTACTACTGTCTTTCACCTACCACAACTACCACTGTCTCACCTACCACTGTCTCTCACTTACAACTAGCACTATATCTCACCTACCACAACTACCACTATCTTTCAACTACCACAACAACCACTATCACTGATTTGCCACCAACATCACTAACACGCCACAACCATCACTGACACACCACCAACATCACTGACACACCAACATCACTGACACACCAATATCACTGACACACCATCAACATCACTGACACACCATCAACATCACTGAGACCACCACCAACATCACTAACACACCACCAACATCACTAATACACCACCAACATCACTGACACACCACCAACATCGCTGACACACCAGCATCACTGACACACCAACATCACTGACACACCATCAACATCACTGACACACCAACATCACTGACACACCGCCAACATCACTGACACACCACCATCACTGACACACCATCAACATCACTGACACACCACCAACATCACTGACACACCAACAATATCACTGACACACCGCCAACATCACTGACACAACACCATCACTGACACACCGCCAATATCACTGACACACCACCATCGCTGACACACCATCAACATCACTGACACACCACCAACATCACTGACACACCACCATCACTGACACACCACCAACATCACTGACACACCCTTATCACTGACACACCACCAACACTGACACACCATTATCACTGACACACCACCAACATCACTGACACACCACCAACATCACTAACACACCACCAACATCATTGACACACCACCATCACTGACACACCACCAACATCACTGACACACCACCAACATCACTGACACACCATCAACATCACTAACACACCACCAGCATCATTGACACACCATCACTGACACACCATCAACATCACTAACACACCACCAACATCACTGACACACCACCATCACTGACACACCACCAACATCACTGACACACCATCAACATCACTAACACACCACCAACATCATTGACACACCACCATCACTGACACACCACCAACATCACTGACACACCACCCCCATCACTGACACACCACCAACATCACTGACACACCATCAACATCACTAACACACCACCAACATCATTGACACACCACCATCACTGGCACACCACCAACATCACTGACACACCACCAACATCACTGACACACCACCATCACTGGCACACCACCAACATCACTGACACACCATCAACATCACTAACACACCACCAACATCACTGACACACCACCATCACTGACACACCACCAACATCACTGACACGCCACCATCACTGACACACCACCAACATCACTGACACACTACCAACATCACTGACACTCCACCATCACTGACACACCACCATCACTGACACACCACCAACATCACTGACACACCACCATCACTGACACACCACCAACATCACTGACACACCACCAACATCACTCACAGAGCTGAGCTTTGTTCGCTTCTATTAAAAATACGAGAATCTCAGATTAGTGGAATACTGCTTCAGAATAAAGAGACTGAACCTGATAACATTGTAAGAACATACATTAAACCAGCTCTTTAAAACTGATAAGACCATTAAAACCAATAAAATCGTTAAAACCGTTATGACCGGTAAATCCGTTATAGAGTTTAAATTTGTTAAAGCCAACACACAGAGAATGAATTTTTGATCTGACTAAATAAAAAACCTGATTCCCACCGTCCCTCCCTCCCTACAGCACTTATCCACCCTCCCTACAGCACTCATCCTCCCTCCCTACAGGACTCATCCTCCCTTCCTACACGACTCATCCTCCCTCCCTACAGCACTCGTCCTCCCTCCCTACAGCACTCATCCACCCTCCCTACAGCACTCATCCACCCTCCCTACAGCACTCATCCCTCCCTACAGCACTCATCCTCCCTCCCTACAGCACTCGTCCTCCCTCCCTACAGCACTCATCCACCCTCCCTACAGCACTCATCCTCCCTCCCTACAGGACTCATCCTCCCTCCCTACAGCACTCGTCCTCCCTCCCTACAGCACTCATCCACCCTCCCTACAGCACTCATCCTCCCTCCCTACAGCACTCGTCCTCCCTCCCTACATCACTCATCCTCCCTCCCCACAGCACTCATCCACCCTCCCTACAGCACTCATCCACCCTACCTACAACACTCATCCACCCTCCCTACAGCACCCATCCACCTTACAGCACTCATCCTCCCTCCCTACAGTACTCATCCACCCTCCCTACAGCACTCATCCACCCTCCCTACAGCACTCATCCTCCCTTCCTAAAGCGCTCATCCTCCCTCCCTACAGCACTCATCCACCCTCCCTACAGCACTCATACACCCTCCCAACAGCACTCATCCACCCTCCCTACAGCACTCATCCACCCTCCCTACAGCACTCATCCACCCTCCCTACAGCACTCATCCACCCTCCCTACAGCACTCATCCACCCTCCCTACAGCACTCATCCACCCTTCCTACAGCACTCATCCACCCTTCCTACAGCACTCATCCACCCTCCCTACATCACTCATCCACCCTCCCAACAGCACTCATCCACCCTCCCTACAGCACTCATCCACCCTTCCTACAGCACTCATCCACCCTCCCTACAGCACCCATCCACCCTCCCTACAGCACTCATCCACCCTCCCTACAGCACTCATCCACCCTCCCTACAGCACTCATCCACTCTCCCTACAGCACTCATCTACCCTCCCTACAGCACTCATCCACCCTCCCTACAGCACTCATCCACCCTCCCTACAGCACTTGTCCTCCCTCCCTACAGCACTCATCCACCCTCCCTACAGCACTCATCCACCCTCCCTACAGCACTCATCCACCCTCCCTACAGCACTCGTCCTCCCTCCCTACAGCACTCATCCACCCTCCTACAGCACTCATCCACCCTCCCTACAGCACTCATCCACCCTCCCTACAGCACTCATCCACCCTCCCTACAGCACTCATCCACCCTCCCTACAGCACTCATCCACCCTCCCTACAGCACTCATCCACCCTCCCTACAGCACTCATCCACCCTCCCTACAGCACTCATCCACCCTCCCTACAGCACTCATCCACCCTCCCTACAGCACTCATCCACCCTCCCTACAGCACTCATCCACCCTCCCTACAGCACTCTCCTCACCTCCCTACAGCACTCATCCACCCTCCCTACAGCACTCATCCACCCTCCCTACAGCACTCATCCCCCTCCTACAGCACTCATCCACCCTCCCTACAGCACTCATCCACCCTCCCTACAGCACTCATCCACCCTCCCTACAAGCACTCGTCCCCCTCCCTACAGCACTCATCCACCCTCCCTACAGCACTCATCCACCCTCCCTACAGCACTCTCCACCCTCCCTACAGCACTCATCCACCCTCCCTACAGCACTCATCCACCCTCCCTACAGCACTCATCCACCCTCCTACAGCACTCATCACCGGCTTCTATTGAACCGCTTTTACCCGCTTGTTAACATGCTATTAACACTCCTTGTTACATGCTTAGCACTCGCTTGTTAACACTCGCTTGTTAACATAGCTTAACACTGGCTTGATAACACCTTTTAACACTATTGTTAACACTGCTTATAACACTGCTTGTTAACACTCGCTTGTTAACACTCGCTTGTTAACACTCGCTTGTTAATATTGGCTTGTTAACACTCGCTTGTTAACATTGACTTGTTAACACTTGCTTGTTAACACTGCTTGTTAACACTCGCTTGTTAACACTCGCTTTTTAACATTCGCTTGTTAACACTCGCTTAACATTGGCTTGTTAACACTCGCTTGTTAACATTGCTTTTAACTGCTTGTTAACACTCTGCTTGTTAACACTGCTTGTTAACACTCGCTTGTTAACACTCGCTTACTTGCTTTAACACTCGCTGTATTCGTTTTAACACTCGCTTGTTAACATTGGCTTGTTAACACTCGCTTGTTAACATTGACTTGTTAACACTTGCTTGTTAACACTCTGCTTGTTAACACTCGCTTGTTAACACTCGCTTGTTAACACTCGCTTTTTAACATTCGCTTGTTAACACTCGCTTGTTAATACTCGCTTGTTAACATTGGCTTGTTAACACTCGCTTGTTAACACTTGCTTGTTAACACTCTGCTTGTTAACACTCGCTTGTTAACACTCGCTTGTTAACACTCGCTTTTTAACATTCGCTTGTTAACACTCGTTTGTTAATACTCGCTTGTTAACATTGGCTTGTTAACACTCACTTGTTAACATTGACGTGTTAACACTTGCTTGTTAACACTCTGCTTGTTAACACTCGCTTGTTAACACTCGCTTGTTAACACTCGCTTTTTAACATTCGCTTGTTAACACTCACTTGTTAACACTCGCTAGTTAACATTGACTTGTTAACACTTGCTTGTTAACACTCGCTTGTTAACACTCGCTTGTTAACACTCGCTTTTTAACATCGCTTGTTAACACTCACTTGTTAATACTCGCTTGTTAACACTCGCTTTTTAACATTCGCTTGTTAACACTCGCTTGTTAATACTCGCTTGTTAACATTAGCTTGTTAACACTCGCTTGTTAACACTCGCTTGTTAACACTTGCTTGTTAACACTGACTTGTTAACACTCTGCTTGTTAACACTCGCTTGTTAACACTCGCTTGTTAACACTCTCTTGTTAACAATCGCTTGTTAACACTCGCTTGTTAACACTCGCTTGTTAACACTCGCTTGTTAACACTCTGCTTGTTAACACTCGCTTTTTAACACTCGGTTGTTAACACTCGCTTGTTAACACTCGCTTGTTAACACAAGCTTCAGTATCTTTTTCAGTAGAATAGAGACTTTAGTGTTGCACACACTTAAGAAACTCTTTTGTGCTCCATACATAGTGAGTGTGTTGACTCACCTGGTGAGTGTGTTGACTCACCTGGTGAGTGTATTGACTCACCTGGTGAGTGTATTGACTCACCTGGTGAGTGTATTGACTCACCTGGTGAGTGTATTGACTCACATAGTGAGTGTGTTGACTCACCTGGTGAGTGTATTGACTCACCTGGTGAGTGTATTGACTCACCTAGTGAGTGTGTTGACTCACCTGGTGAGTGTGTTGACTCACCTGGTGAGTGTGTTGACTCACCTGGTGAGTGTATTGACTCACCTAGTGAGTGTATTGACTCACCTGGTGAGTGTGTTGACTCACCTGGTGAGTGTGTTGACTCACCTGGTGAGTGTGTTGACTCACCTGGTGAGTGTGTTGACTCACCTGGTGAGTGTGTTGACTCACCTGGTGAGTGTGTTGACTCACCTGGTGAGTGTGTTGACTCACCTGGTGAGTGTGTTGACTCACCTGGTGAGTGTGTTGACTCACCTGGTGAGTGTGTTGACTCACCTGGTGAGTGTGTTGACTCACCTGGTGAGTGTGACTCACCTGGTGAGTGTGACTCACCTGGTGAGTGTGACTCACCTGGTGAGTGTGTTGAGTCACCTGGTGAGTGTGTTGAGTCACCTGGTGAGTGTGTTGACTCACCTGGTGAGTGTGTTGACTCACCTGGGGAGTGTGTTGACTCACCTGGGGAGTGTGTTGACTCACCTGGTGAGTGTGTTGACTCACCTGGTGAGTGTGTTGACTCACCTGGTGTGTTGACTCACCTGGTGAGTGTTGACTCACCTGGTGAGTGTGTTGACTCACCTGGTGTTGCAGGGAACTCAACTTCAACATGATCCATGAGATACACAGAGGCACCTTCCTGGGACTCACTTCACTCGTCAACTTGTAAGTACACAATTATATATAACGTTGTTATAGTACATAATGTTGGTATATATATATAGCGCTGTTATGTGTAACGTTATATATAACGTTGTTATATATAACGTTGTTATATATAACGTTGTTATATATAACGTTGTTATATATAACGTTGTTATATATAACGTTGTTATATATAACGTTGTTATATATAACGTTGTTATATATAACGTTGTTTATATAACGTTGTTATATATAACGTTGTTATATATAACGTTGTTATATATTTGTCTCTCAGAAATTTACTTGAAATGGAATTCATAGCAAAAATTAGTTATAATATTTTTTTTCGTCCCTTTATCTCTCCCTTTCCTTCTTCCCTCTGTTCTACTCCTTCCTTCATACGTCTTTCCTTCTTCCCTCTGTTCTACCCCTTCCTTCATACGTCTTTCCTTCTTCCCTCTGTTCTACTCCTTCCTTCATACGTCTTTCCTTCTTCCCTCTGTTCTACTCCTTCCTTCATACGTCTTTCCTTCTTCCCTCTGTTCTATCCTTCCTTCATACGTCTTTCCTTCTTCCCTCTGTTCTACTCCTTCTTCATACGTCTTTCCTTCTTCCCTCTGTTCTACTCCTTCCTTCATACGTCTTTCCTTCTTCCCTCTGTTCTAACTCCTTCCTTCATACGTCTTTCCTTCTTCCCTCTGTTCTACTCCTTCCTTCATACTTTCTTTCCTTCTTCCCTCTGTTTACTCCTTCCTTCATACGTCTTTCCTTCTTCCCTCTGTTCTACTCCTTCCTTCTTACGTCTTTCCTTCTTCCCTCTGTTCTACCCCTTCCTTCATACGTCTTTCCTTCCCTTCATCTTCCCGTGTTCTTTTCTCAATTAATCTCCCCGTCCATCTCTTCATTTCTCCCTCCTTTTTCTCCCTATCCATCCCTATGTTCCTCACCTCCCTCCATGTCTCTCCCTCACTCGTTCCTACCACTCTCCCTACTCTCCTCCCTGTCACTTTCTCCCTCACTCGTTCCTACACTCACCCCTACTCTCCTCCTGTCACTTTCTCCCTCACTCGTTCCTACCACTCTCCCTACTCTCCCTTCCTGTCACTTTCTCCCTCACTCGTTCCTACCACTCTACCTACTCTCCTTCCTGTCACTTTCTCCCTCACTCGTTCCTACCACTCTACCTACTCTCCTCCCTGTCACTTTCTCCCTCACTCGTTCCTACCACTCTCCCTACTCTCCTCCCTGTCACTTTCTCCCTCACTCGTTCCTGCTACTCTCCCTACTCTCCTCCCTTTCATTTTCCCCACCTCCTCGCTCTTTCTTTCCTCCCTCTCTCCTCCCTGTCACTTGTCCTACCTTCCTTCCTCTTCCTTTCTTCCCTGCCACTCTCCCTACCTTCCTTCCTCCCTGCCACTCTCCCTACCTTCCTTCCTCCCTGCCACTCTTCCTACCTTCCTTCCTCCCTGCCACTCTTCCTACCTTCCTTCCTCCCTGCCTTCCTAACAGAGACCTCGAGGGTAACCCGCTGGTGGTAGTGACGAGCAACACTTTTCAAAGTCTTCCTCATCTCGACTCCCTGTGAGTATCTTGCAGCTGCCTATGAGTATCTTGCAGATGCCTTTGAGTATTTTGCAGCTGCCTGTGAGTATCTTGCAGCTGCCTGTGAGTATTTTGCAGCTGCCTGTGAGCATTTTGCAGCTGCCTGTGAGTATCCTGCAACTGAGTGTGAGTATCCTGCAGCTGCCAGTATCATGCAGCTGACTGTGAGTATCCTGCAGCTGCCTGTGAGCATCATGCAGCTGACTGTGAGTACCCTGCAGCTGCCAGTGAGTATCATGCAGCCGACTGTGAGTATCCTGCAGCTGCCTGTGAGTATCCTGCCGCTGCCTGTGAGTGTCCTGCAGCTGCCTGTGAGTATCCTGCAGTTGCTTGTGAGTATCCTGCCGCTGCCTGTGAGTATCCTGCAGCTGACTGTGAGCATTTTGCAGCTGCCTGTGAGCATCCTGCAACTGAGTGTGAGTATCTTGCTGCTGCCTGTGAGTATCTTACAGCTGCCTGTGAGTATCTTGCAGCTGCCTGTGAGTATCATGCAGCTGCCTGTGAGTATCATGCAGCTGACTGTGAGTATCATGCAGCTGCCTGTGAGTATCATGCACCTGACTGTGAGTATCATGCAGCTGCCTGTGAGTATCCTGCAGTTGCTTGTGAGTATCGTGTGTCTGGCTGTTGATCGAGGCATCTTGTAGTGTTGAACTAAGGTCTGTCAGCTGGCAACCGCAAACCTGTACCGTTGTTCCAAGATGGTACAACCCCACACCTGTACCGGTGTTCCAAGATGGTACAACCCCACACCTGTACGTTGTTCCAGATGGTACAACCCCACTCCTGTACCGTTGTTCCAGATGTACAACCCCACACCTGTACCGTTGTTCCAAGATGGTACAACCCCAAACCTGTACCGTGGTTCCAAGATGATACAACCCCACACCTGTAACGTTGTTCCTAGATGGTACAACCCCACACCTGTACCGTGGTTCCAAGATGGTACAACCCCATACCTGTACCACTGTTCCAAGATGGTTCAACTCTAGTGGAGTTCTTCGTGTAGAAGGAAGATAAACGAGTCTCCGCAGAGGAACAGTGAGAAACAATAATTGATTCAATTACAGATGATGAGGCGAGGTTGCCCACGTCGCACGAACTTAAGAGATGTGTTATCTCTTCAACAAACTTCGAAATATAGTGTCACGTATATACGTAATGACAACATTGTTTCAGGTATGTACGTAAAGCATCGCATGTTGTGTGAGGTATATATGGTCACCAGAAACGTATTCAATAACATAACAAACAGATTTACACAAAAACCTTAACCACAAACTCACCAACAAACTCACTGACAAACTCACCAACAATCTCACCTACAAACTCACTAAGAAACTCACCAACAAACTCACTGACAAACTCACCAACAATCTCACCTACAAACTCACTAAGAAACTCACCAACAAACTCACTGACAAACTCACCAACAATCTCACCTACAAACTCACTAGAAACTCACCAACAACTCACTGACAAACTCACCAACAATCTCACTACAAACTCACTAAGAAACTCACCAACAAACTCACTGACAAACTCACCAACAATCTCACCTACAAACTCACTAAGAAACTCACCAACAAACTCACTGACAAACTCACCAACAATCTCACCTACAAACTCACTAAGAAACTCACCAACAAACTCACTGACAAACTCACCAACAATCTCACCTACAAACTCACTAAGAAACTCACCAACAAACTCACTGACAAACTCACCAACAATCTCACCTACAAACTCACTAAGAAACTCACCAACAAACTCACCACGAGGCATCAGAGACAACCACCTACCACCAATTATATATAAAGTTTCTCGATAGAGATAAACAGTGACATACCAATCTCTGGCTGTGGAATTATTTTACTGCGATGTGTGTGTGTGTGTGTGTGTGTGTGTGTGTGTGTGTGTGTGTGTGTGTACTCACCTAGTGCGTGCGTGTGTGTGTGTGTGTGTGTGTGTGTGTGTGTACTCACCTAGTGCGTGCGTGTGTGTGTGTGTGTATACTCACCTAGTGCGTGCGCGTCTGTGTGTGTGTGTGTGTGTACTCACCTAGTGCGTGCGTGTGTAGTTGTGTGTTACTCACCCTAGTGCTGCGTGTGTGTGTGTGTGTGTGTGTATGTACTCACCTAGTGTGTGTGTGTGTGTGTGTGTGTGTGAAGGGTAACACTCAACTCAGTTAAAACGATTCTCGCAAATAGCCAAAATAATGTTCCCTTTAACACTGAGGTCGTGCACAAGTCGTGTAAGTCCGAGGAGCCTCACTGATCACACTTACACATGTTAAGTTCCTTCGCTGCACCTCACTACTGCTTTATCTTGTACAAGATAATATCTTAACTGGGTGAGATAACATTGTCTGGTGGTATTGTAGGTGAGATAACATTGTCTGGTGGTATTGTAGGTGAGATAACATTGTCTGGTGGTATTGTAGGTGAGATAACATTGTCTGGCGGTATTGTAGGTGAGATAACATTGTCTGGTGGTATTGTAGGTGAGATAGCATTGTCTGGTGGTATTGTAGGTGAGATAACATTGTCTGGTGGTATTGTAGGTGAGATAACATTGTCTGGCGGTATTGTAGGTGATGATAAACATTGTCTGGTGGTATTGTAGGTGAGATATCATTGTCGGGATGGTATTGTAGGTGAGATAACATTGTCTGGTGGTATTGTAGGTGAGAATACATTGTCTGGACGGTATTGTAGGTGAGATAAACATTGTCTGGTGGTATTGTAGGTGAGATAACATTATCTGGGGTATTGTAGGTGAGATAACATTGTCTGGTGGTATTGTAGGTGAGATACAAACATGTCTGAATGTATGTAGGTGAGATAACATTGTCTGGGGTATTGTAGGTGAATAACATTGTCTGGCGTATTGTAGGTGAATAACATTGTCTGGACGGTATTGTAGGTGAGATAAACATTGTCTGGCGGTATTGTAGGTGAGTATAACATTGTCTCGGTATTGTAGCGTGAGATCAACATTGTCTGGTGGAATATTTTAGTGGAGATAACATTGTTCTGGGGGTATTGTAGTGTAGATAAATTGTTGGTGGTATTGTAGGTGAGATAACATTGTCTGGTGGTATTGTAGGTGAGTCAACATGTCTGGTGGTATGTAGGTGAGATATACATTGTCTGGCGGTATGTTGTAGTGTGTGAGATAACTTTGTCGGTGGTATTGTAGGTGAGATAACCATATGTCTGGTGGTGTGTGTGTGTGTATGTATAACATTGTTGGTGTGTATTGTAGGTGAGATAACATTGTCTGGTGGTATTGTAGTGCAGATAACATTTGTCTGGTGTATTGTAGTGGGAGCATAACATTGTCTGGTGGTAATTTTCAGGTGAGATACATTGTCTGGTGTATTTTAGGTGAGATAACATTGTGGTGGTATTTAGGTGAGATAACATTGTCTGGTGGTATTGTAGGTGAGATAACATTGTCTGGTGGTATTGTAGGTGAGATAACATTGTCTGGTGGTATTGTAGGTGAGATAACATTGTCTGGTGGTATTGTAGGTGAGATAACATTGTCTGGTGGTATTGTAGGTGAGATAACATTGTCTGGTGGTATTGTAGGTGAGATAACATTGTCTGGTGGTATTGTAGGTGAGATAACATTGTCTGGTGGTATTGTAGGTGAGATAACATTGTCTGGTGGTATTGTAGGTGAGATACATTGTCTGGTGGTATTGTAGGTGAGATAACATTGTCTGGTGGTATTGTAGGTGAGATAACATTGTCTGGTGGTATTGTAGGTGAGATAACATTGTCTGGTGGTATTGTAGGTGAGATAACATTGTCTGGTGGTATTGTAGGTGAGATAACATTGTCTGGTGGTATTGTAGGTGAGATAGCATTGTCTGGTGGTATTGTAGGTGAGATAACATTGTCTGGTGGTATTGTAGGTGAGATAGCATTGTCTGGTGGTATTGTAGGTGAGATAACATTGTCTGGTGGTATTGTAGGTGAGATAACATTGTCTGGTGGTATTGTAGGTGAGATAGCATTGTCTGGTGGTATTGTAGGTGAGATAACATTGTCTGGTGGTATTGTAGGTGAGATAACATTGTCTGGTGGTATTGTAGGTGAGATAGCATTGTCTGGTGGTATTGTAGGTGAGATAACATTGTCTGGTGGTATTGTAGGTGAGATAACATTGTCTGGTGGTATTGTAGGTGAGATAGCATTGTCTGGTGGTATTGTAGGTGAGATAACATTGTCTGGTGGTATTGTAGGTGAGATAACATTGTCTGGTAGTATTGTAGGTGAGATAGCATTGTCTGGTGGTATTGTAGGTGAGATAACATTGTCTGGTGGTATTGTAGGTGAGATAACATTGTCTGGTGGTATTGTAGGTGAGATAACATTGTCTGGTGGTATTGTAGGTGAGATAACATTGTCTGGTGGTATTGTAGGTGAGATAACATTGTCTGGTGGTATTGTAGGTGAGATAGCATTGTCTGGTGGTATTGTAGGTGAGATAACATTGTCTGGTGGTATTGTAGGTGAGATAACATTGTCTGGTGGTATTGTAGGTGAGATAACATTGTCTGGTGGTATTGTAGGTGAGATAACATTGTCTGGTGGTATTGTAGGTGAGATAACATTGTCTGGTGGTATTGTAGGTGAGATAACATTGTCTGGTGGTATTTGTAGGTGAGATAACATTGTCTGGTGGTATTGTAGGTGAGATAACATTGTCTGGTGGTATTGTAGGTGAGATAACATTGTCTGGTGGTATTGTAGGTGAGATAACATTGTCTGGTGGTATTGTAGGTGAGATAACATTGTCTGGCGGTATTGTAGGTGAGATAACATTGTCTGGTGGTATTGTAGGTGAGATAACATTGTCTGGTGGTATTGTAGGTGAGATAACATTGTCTGGTGGTATTGTAGGTGAGATAACATTGTCTGGTGGTATTGTAGGTGAGATAACATTGTTGGTGGTAGAGTGGTAAACACAACACACATACACACACACAAACGCATATTACTTCATAATGGTCCAGGAGGGATGGAAACGTAGTCTAATGTCCATCTTCGGTGTGTGAGTTAGTTGGTAATTTAAACTTAATACATTTCTGACATTCCTGTATTTATCTAAGTTATGTTTCTCTTCCCTGGTGTCACCTTCTGGATGGGTGACCAGTGGACTGAATGCGATGGAACTCAGCAGCGACCAGCTTGTAAATATCTCAACTGACCTGATTCTTGTAAACCACACACCAATCATCACCCACGCGTACGTACCTGTGTGTGTGTGTGTGTGTGTGTGTGTGTGTGTGTGTGTGTGTGTGTGTGTGTGTGTGTGTGTGGTTTACAACTACCTCGATACAGTTGCTATTAACAATTTTTAGTAAGGTAATGTGACAGGTAGACAGCATACGTGTCTCTTACAGTTTCATTAATGTGATATAACGACAGACTGTTGTCGACAGTTACCTTAACATCTGTAACTTCATCCCAGACACAGTGTATTACCCACTCTAAATTCATAATTTTTACACTATTATGTGGCTCGTTCAAACATTCCAGTCTACCGTGCACTTGTTACTCCCCTGCTTATCTAGGTCTTCGTATATTGGTTCAGGTGGATCACTGAGAACAGTACTGGTCCATGTGGATTACTGAGGAGAGTACTGGTCCATGTGGATCACTGAAGAGAGTACTGGTCCGTGTGGATCACTGAACAGAGTACTGGTTCATGTGGATCACTGAGGAGAGTACTGGCCCATGTAGATCACTGAGGAGAGTACTGGTCCATGTGGATTACTGAGGAGAGCACTGGTCCATGTGGATCACTGAGAACAGTACTGGTCCATGTGGATCACTGAGGACAGTACTGGTCCATGTGGATCACTGAGGAGAGTACTGGTCCATGTGGATCAATGAGGAGAGTACTTGTCCACGTAGATCACTGAGGAGAGTACTGGTCCATGTGGATCACTGAGGAGAGTACCGGTCATGTGGATCACTGAGGAGAGTACTGGTCCATATGGATCACTGAGGAGAGTACTGGTCCATGTGGATCACTGAGGACAGTACTGGTCCATGTGGATCACTGAGGAGAGTACTGGTCCATGTGGATCACTGAGGAGAGTACTGGTCCATGTGGATCACTGAGGAGAGTACTGGTCCATGTGGATCACTGAGAACAGTACTGGTCCATGTGGATCACTGAGGAGAGTACTGGTCCTTGGATCCCTGAGGAAGTATGGCCAATGTGGATCATGAAAACCGGGGGTCCTGGGGATCCTGAGGAGAGTACTGGTCCAATGGATCACGGGGAAGAACGGTCCACGAAAACACGAAAGAGTACGGGTCATGTGGATCCTGAGGAGAGTACCGGTCCTTGGGGATCACTGAGGAAGTGCTGGCCCATGGGGATCCTGGGGGAGAGTACGTCCATGGGATACTAAAGAGAGTATGGTCCTGGGGTCCGAACAAGTCTGGCCCAGGGGGATCACTGAAGAAATGGTTTTTGGGGATCAGGGGAAGTACGGGCCCATGGATCACTGGGGAGAGTACGGCCAAATGGATTACGGGGAGAGTACGGTCCATGGGGATCCGGAGAACGTATGGTCCGTGGACCTAGGAGAGTACGGTCCAGTGAATACGAGGAATTTCTGGTCCACGTAGATCACTGAGGAGAGTACTGGCCAGTGGATCCTGGGGGAGAGTCCCGGTCCTTGGATCACTGGGGAGAGTACTGGCCGGGATCACGGAGGGAAGTATGGTCCCGAGATCACGAGGAAGTACTGGTCCATGTGGATCACAGGAGAGTACCGGTCCACTGGTCACTGAGAAATGGTCCTGTGGATCCGGGGGGGAAGTAGGGGTCCACGTAGATCACTGAAAGTACTGCTCCATGGGCACAAGGGAGTCTGGTCCATTGGGACAAAGGAAGTACGGGTCCATGTGGATCACTGAGGAGATACCGGCCCCATGTGACAGAGGAAGTACTGGCCCATTTTGGAATTGAGGGGGTACGGTCCAGTAGACATTGAGGGAGACGGTCCATGTGGATCAGAGGGAGTACCGCCCTGTGGATCACGGGAAAGTACGGGGTCCGGGGATACTGAGGAGAGTACTGGCCATGTGGATCACTGAGGGAAGCACGGCCCTGTGGATCACTGAGGGGGTCGGGTCCATGGGGATCACTGAGAGTAGGCCCAAGTGGACACGGGGAGAGACGGGAAATGTGGATCACGAGGAGAGTACGGGTCCTGTGGATACGAGGAAGCCCGGTCCATGTGGTCATTGAAGACGGACCATGTGGACCTGAGGAAGTACAGACGTGGATCACTGGGAAGTACCGGACAGGGGATCACTGAGGGATACTGTCCATTGGATCATGGGGGGTACGGGTCCATGGGGATCATGAGGGGTCCCGGGGTCCAGGGATCACTGGGGAGAGTACTGGCCCCAGGGGATCACTGGGGAAAGCTGGTCCAGGGTCACGAAAGAGTACGGGACATTGGATCACGAGGAAAGTACTGGCCCATGGGGTCCTGAGGAATTTCAGGACTGGGATCATGAGGAAGAGGACAGGGGTCATGGGGAGAGTACTGGCCCATGTGGATCATGGGGAGAGTAGGGTCCCCGTAGATCATTGAGGGAGACGGGCCCAGTGGATCACTGGGAGAGTACCTCCATGTGGCAGAGAAGTCGGGCCCCAGTGGTTCATGAGGAAGTATGGTCCATGGGGATCACTGGGGAGACCGGGCCCAAAGTGGATCACTGAGGAAGACTGGTCCATGGGACACGAGATAAGTCCATGTGGATCAGGGAAGAGTATAGGAAAATGTGATCCCGAGGGGGTACTGGCCCACGGGTCACTAGGAAGTCCCGGTCCTTGGGGATCATTGAGATACTGGCCATGTGGATCACTGAGGAGGGGACAGGACTTTGGGGATCCTGAAAGTCCCGGACATGGGGATCACTGAGGAGGTACGGCCCATGGGGGATCACTGAGGAAGTACTGGTCCATTTTGGATCACTGGGGAGAAAACCGGTCCATGTGGATCACTGGGGAAGTATGGTCCATTTGGATCACTGAGGAGGTACGGGCCCATGTGGATCACTGAAAAGTACGGGACTTTGGGTCACTGGGGGAAATTTTCGGTCCATGTGGCACGGGGAATACATAAAGGGGGATCACTGGGAGGTAGGGGACTGGGGATCCGAGGAGGTATGGTCCTGGGGATCCTGGGGGAAGTACTGGGTCCATGTGGACACGGGAGAGTACGGCCCATGGGGGATCCTGGGGAGAGTACGGCCCATGTGTCACGAGGGAGTACTGGTCCATGGGGATCACTGGGGGAAGAAACCGGTCCTGTGGTCACTGAGGAAGTCGGTCCTGTGGACACGAAAGGTACGGGACATGTGGCGACAACCTTGATTGCAGACAACACTTGTTTTGCAGACAACACTATATTGAGACAACACTATTTGCAGAAAACACTGTATTGCAGACAACACTATATTGCAAAAAACCAGTTTGAAACAACTTGATTCAGAAAACACTTATTGCGCAAACACTTTTAAGAGACATTGTTTGCAGACAAACTTGTTTTAAAAAACCTTTTTTGCGAAAACACTAGTATTGCAGTCAAAACAGATTGCGACAACACTTATTGCAGCCAAAAATTTGCAGCCATTTGTATTGCAGACAACAAAGTATTGAAACAAACACTAGTTTTGCAAAAAACATTTGTTTTCAGACAACACTTGTATTGCGACAACATAGTATTGAGTCAACACTATATTGCAGACAACACTTGTATTGCAGACACTAGTTTTGCAAAACCTATATTGAGACAACACATTTTGGCGACAACCAGAATGCGACAACACTATATGCGACAACACTTGTAGAAACAAACTTGTATTGGGGAAAACATAGTATTGCGCAAACTTTATTGCAGACAACCTTGTATTGCAGACAACTTTGTAATGCAACAACCTGTTTCAACAACACTGTTTTTGCAAAAACACTGTTTTGCAACAACACTAGTTTTTCAGACAACACTTGTTTTTGCAGAAAACACTAGTTTTGCGACAACACCTTGTTTGCAGACCACTATGTTGCAGACAAAAACTTGTTTTGCAGACAACACTTGTTTTGCAAAACCCTTTAATTTGCAGACAACACTTGTATTGCAGCAACATTTTGCTTGCAGACAACACTTGTATTGAAACAAACTATATTGCGAAAACACTATTTTGCAACAAAAATTTATTGCGACAACACTTGTATTGCAGAAAAACACTTGTATTGAACAACACTTTGTTTGCGACACACTTTTTGCAGCAACCTTGTTTTGGGAGAAACAAAGTTTTTTTGCAGACAACACTTGTTTGCAGACAACATTGTATTGCAGAAAACACTTATATGCAAAAAACATTGATTGCGACAACACTTGCATTGCAAAAAACACTTGTTTTGCGACAACACTAGTATTGCAGACAACACGTTTTGAAAACACATAGTTTTGCAACAACACGTTTTGCGAAACATTTGTATTCAGACAACCTAGTATTGCAGAAAACACTTGTATTGCAAAAAACACAGATTGAACAAACGGGTTTTGCGAAAACACTTGTTTTTGCAGACAACACTATATTGCAACAACCTTGATTGCACAAACTTGTATTGCAGACAAAAATTTGTTTTGCAGACAAACACTATATTGCAACAACCTTGTATTGCAGACCCTTGTTGGGAAAAAACCTAATTCAACAACATTTTATTCAGACAACACTATATTGCGACAACATTTTTTGCAGAAACACTGTGTTCGAAAACACTTTTTGCAGACAACACTTGTTTTGCATACAACATTTATTTGCAGAAAACCCTTTTTGTATTGCAAAAAACATTGCTTTGCAGCAACATTGATTGCTACAACATTTTAATTGCAGAAAAACACTTTTTTTCCAAAAACCCCTTCATTGCAGACAACATTTGTATTGCAGACAACATAGTATTGCGACAACACTAGTGTTGCGACAACACTTTTTTGCAAACAACCTTGTATTGCAAAAAAACCCTAGTATGACACAACACTTGTATTGCAGAACACTATATTGAGAAAACACTTTATTGCAGACCCTTGTATTGCAGACAAATAGTTTGCAGACAACCTTTTTGCAAAAACTTGATTGAAACAACACAGTATTGCAACAACACTTATTGCCAACCATATTGCAGACAACACTTGTATTGCAGAAACACAGTATTGGGGACAAACTTGTATTGAGACAACACAGTATTCAAAAACACTAGATTGAAAACAACACTTTTTTGCGACAACATTGATTGCAGACAACACTATATTGCAGAAAACATATATGCAGACAACTTGTTTTCAGACACTAGTATGCAAAAACAAGTATTCAGAAAACACTTTTTGCAAAAAACCAGATTGCAAACAAACACTTGTTTTGCAGACAACCTTGATTCAGACAACACTAGATTGCAGACAAACACTTGTTTCAGAAAAAACACTTGTATTGCAGAAAAATACTTTATTGCAGACCCCACTATATTGCGAAAACACTTGTATTGCAGACAACCTTTTTGCAGAAAACACTTGTATTCAACAACACTATATTGCAGAAAACCTTGTTTTTGCAGACAAAACTGTATTGCAGAAACACTTTATTGCAGACAAACAAATTTAGACACACTTTAGAGCAACACTTGTATTGAGAAAACACTGTATTGCAGACAACACTTGCATTTGCGACAAACTTGTATTGAAACCAACACTATTTGCGACAACACTAGTATTGCAACAACACTTGTATTGCAGCAACACTTGTATTGCAGACAAACTTGTTTTGAACACACTTGTTTTGCAGAAACATAGTATTGCAGACAACACTTGTTTTTGAAGCAACACAGTGTTGCAGCAACCTTGTATTGCGACAACATTTGTTTTGCGACAAACTTAATTGCAGACACCTTGTATTGCAGAAACATTTGCTTGCGAAAACATTTGTTTTTGCAACAACACTGTAGCAGACAACACTTGTATTGCAGACAACACTATATGCGAAAACATAGTATTGCAGAAACACTTTTTTGCGACAACACTATATTGCAGACAACACTTGTTTTTGCAGACAAATGTATGCAGCAACACTAGTTTTTTGCAGCAACACTTTATTGCAGACAACATTTGTATTGCAGACAACACATATTGCAGTAAAACACAATTTTTGCGACAACACTAGTATTGCGAAAACAAGTAGAGACAACACTTTTTTCAGCAACACTTTTTTGCAGACAACACTAGAATTGCAGCCCAACTATATTGCAAAAAACACTAGTTTGCAGACAACACAAAATTTGCAGAAAACACTATTTGAGACAAACAGTTTTTGCAGAAAACACTTTATTGCAACAACATTTGTATTGAGACAACACTAATTGCGTCAACACTAGTATTGAGAAAACACTATATTGCAACAACACTAGTATTGCAGAAAACACTTGTATTGCGACAACACTTGTTTTGCGACAACACTTATTGCAGACAAAACCTTGTTGGAAACACTTGTATTGCAGACAACACTAGTGTTAAGAAAAACACTTGAAATGAACACACAGTGTTGCAGACCACTTGTTTGCATACAACACGATCAAGAACCTTTGCACAAAAAGCTTTACTCGCAATTTTTCACTTGTGTAAGCTTTTTCAATTTTAAAAGAGCGAAACGTTGTCCATAAAAAGGAAATTTTACAGTATGGTTTTTGTGTTTTATTGGTGGGCGCAAAGCACTGTCCCCTCGTTAACACAAAAAAAACCCACAAAACAAAAATCACTTCCCTCGGATAACACTTTCAACACGTACATAACTAAGTCACTGTCCCTGGGATAAGAACATGTACAACACTTCATAACTGTAAAATTTTGCTTCTTAAACCGTCAATTTGTTCACTATAAACGTAACATAGTCATCCTTGTCGGGAAATTTTTGCCTTGTACTATAGTGTCCAGTAGCCCGTGTTGTATTGATTTACCTGTGTGTAGTCCCCAGACCTCTAAAAATGAGTTATCCTTTTGTATTCCACAGACACCTTACGATTTATCCTGGTTAGTCCGCAGACACTCTAAATGAGTTACCTGTGTGTATGTCCCCGCAACACTCTAACTGAGTTTTCCGTTTTGTAGCCAGCAGACACTCTAACTATGTTATCCGTGTGTATGCCACAGACCTCTAACTGATTTTACCTGTGTGTATGTCCGCAGACACTCTAACTGATGTTTCCTGTTGTAGTCCAGCGAAACCCTAACGATGTTATCCCGGTGTATTCCAGCAACCTCTAAGTGTTATCCTGTGGAAGTCCACAAACTCAACTGATGTACCCTTTGTATGTCCCGCGACACCTAAAATGATGTTATCCTTTTGTAGTCCCAGAACTCTCTGTTTTTTGTGGTTTTGTCCCGCAAACCCCTAAATGATTTTTTTGGGGTTTGTCCCCAAAATCTTACTGATTTACCTGTGGTATGTCCTTCAGCAGACACTCTTACTGATTTATCCTGTGTTTGCCTTCAGCAACACTCAAAAGATGTTATCTTGGGGTATTCCTTCAGCGACACTCTTCTGTGTTACCCGGGGTGGGGTTTCCCTTTAGCAGACCTCTTACTGATTTTCCGGTGTTTCCTTCGCAAAACCCCTTATGTGTTATCCTTTTATGTCCCGACACTCTAACGATGTTATTTGTGGTGTGTCCTTCACAGACCTCAACTGAGTTTTTTTGTTAGTCCCGCAGCACTCTTACTGGTTTTTTTGTTTATGTCCTTAGCAGACCCTTACTGGTTATCTTTTGTTTTGTCCCTTTGCAGACCTCTTACTGATTTATCCGTGGTATTCCTTTAGCAGACACTCTTTTCTGATTTACCCGTTGTATGCCACGACACCTAAAAGATTTTTACTTGTTGGGGTTCCTTCCAACCTCTAACTGTGTTTTCTTTGTTAACCACAGACCCTTACTGTTTTATCCTTTGTAGTCCCTTCACAACACTCTTACTGAGTTTCTTGTGTGTATTCCAGCAACACCTAATGTTTATCTTTTGGGGTGTGTCCTTCCAACACTCTTAGATTTATCTTGGTTTTTTATGTCCTTCACAGACCTCTTTTCGTGTTATCCTGTGTGTATGTCCTTCAGCAGAACTCTTACTGAGTTTTTTGTGTGGTTCCTTCCAGCCCTTATGATTTATCTTTTTGGGGGTTCTTTCCCAAAACTCTTCTGTTTTTATCTTGTGTGGTAGTCCTTCACAGACACTCTTTCGTGTTATCTTGTTTATGTCCTCGCGAACCCCTTTCGGTGTTATCCTGTTGTATGTCCTTCAGCAGAAACCTTACGATTTACTTTTTGTGTATGCCCTTTACGACACTTTACGTGTTATCCGTGTGTATGTCCTTCACAGACACCTTACTGATGTTTTCCCGTTGGATTCCTTTTAGCAAAACCTTTACTGAGTATCCTTGTGTAGCCAGCAGACACCAAGATGTTTCTTGTTTTTTTCCTTCAGCAGACACCTACTGTGTTAGCTTGTGTGATTCCCCGACACTCTTACGATTTCTTTGTTATGTCCTTTTAGCAGACACTCTTACTGAGTACTTGTGTGTATGTCCTTCACAGACCAACTTTCGATGTTATCCGTTGGGTTTCCTCACAAAACCCCTTCGATGTTTCTTGGGGTTGCCTTCACAGACAACCCACTGAGTTATCTTGTTTTAGTCCCTTTAGCAAAAACCTTCGATGTTATCTTGTGTGTATTCCAGCAGACACTCTCTGATGTTATCCGTTGTATTCCCCCACTCTAACTGTGTTTTCTTTGTTTTTTGGGGCCTTTTAGCAGACATCTCTGATGTTATTTTTGGGGTAGCCAGCAAACCTCTTACTGTGTTATCCGTGTGTATGTCCTTCAGCAACCTCTTACGATTTATCTTGGGTATTCCCTTTAGAGACACTCTTACTGATTTTTTTTTGTGTGTATGTCCCTTTACAGACACTCTTACGGGTTTTCTTTTGTTTATGTCCAGCAGACACTCTTACTATGTTTTCCTGTTGTAGTCCTTCAAACCTCAACGTGTTTTTCCGTTGTATTCCTTACAAAAACTCTTACTGATTTATCTTGTGTGTATGTCCTTCAGAACCCCCTCTTTCTGATGTTTCTTGTGTGTTTTCCTTCACAACACCTTTTCTATGTTACTTGTTTAGTCCTTTACAACCTCTTCGGTTATCTTGTGTGTTTGTTTCGCAGACCCTTACTGTTTTTATCCCTTTTGATTCCTTCAGCAACCTTTACTGAGTTATCTTTTGGTAGTCCTTTACAGACACCTTACTGATGTTATTTTTGGTATTCCTTTTACGACTCTTACTGATTTTTCTTTTGTGTAGTACAGACCTCTTACTGATTTTCCCGTGTGTATGTCCCTTTAAGACACCTTTTCTGAGTTTTTCCGGTTAGTCCCCAGCAGACACTTTAGATGTTATCTTTTTGGTGTCCTTCAAAAACACTTACTGATGTTATCTTGTGTGTTTGTCCCTTTACAAACCTTCGTGTTATCTTTGTGTTTTCCTTCAGCAGACACCTTTCGGTTACTTGTGGTATTTCCCCAAAAACCCCCCCCCTTTCTGATTTATCCGTGTGTATGTCTTCAGCAACACTCTTACTATTTTTCCCTGTGGTTTTGTCCTTTCACAGACACCTTTCTGAGTTTCTTGTGTGTGTGCCTTCACAGACACTCTTACGATGTTTCTTGTTTATTCCTTCGCAACACCTTAATGTTACTTTTGTATCCTTGCAAACCTTATGATGTTATCCTGTTGTATTCCTTCCAAAATCTTACTGATGTTATTTTGTGTGTATTCCCCTTTCCCCCTCTTTCTGTGTTTCTTGTGTGTATTTCCTTTAGCAGAACTCTTACTGTGTTTTCTTTGGTATTCCAGCAACATCTAACGATGTTATCTTGTTGTTGTCCAGCAGACCTCTAACTGTGTTACTTGTGTGTATGTCCTTCAGCAACACTTTACTGATGTTACCTGTTTATGTCCCCTTTAGCAGACACCTTTCTGAGTTATCCTTTGTATTCCCCAAAACCTCAACGATGTTATCTTGTTGTATGTCCCCTTTACAGAAACCTTATGAGTTTTTCTTGTTGTTTGTCCTTCACAGACACCTTCTGATGTTTTTCCTGTTGTATGCCCAGCAGACACTCTTAGATGTTATCTTGTTGATGCCTTCAGCAAACCCCTTTTGATTTATCTTGGTGTATTCCTTCAGCAACCTCTTACGATTTTCTTTTTGGGATGTCCCTTAGCAAAAACCCCAAAATGATGTTATCTTTGTGTATTCCTTCAGCGCATCTTACTGAGTTACCTGTGTGATGTCCACAAACCCTAACTTATGTTTTCCGTGTTATGTCCAGCAGACACCAATGATTTACCCTGTTGTAGTCCAGCAGACACTCACTGATGTTATCCTGGTTTTATGTCCCGCAAACTTAAAAAGATGTTATCCTGTTGTATTTCCCCCAACACTCTAACTGAATTTTTTTCCCGTTGTATGTCCAGCAGCACCTAACTGTGTTTTTCCTGTGTGTTGTCCAGCAGACACTCAACTGATGTTATCCCGTGTATTCCAGCAGACCCTAATGATGTTATCCCGTGTGTTTCCCGCAGCACTCTAACGTTTTTTTCCCGTGTGTAGCCCAACACCTAACGAGTTACCTGTTGTATGTCCAAAACAGACACTCTAATGATGTTATCCTTGGTATGTCCAGAACCCAACTGTTATCCTGGTTAGTCCCCGAACCTAAATGATGTTTTCTTGTTTATGTCCAAACACTCTAACGATGTATCTTGTGTGTATGTCCAGCAACCTCTTACTGAGTTATCCTGTGTGTTTTCCTTCACAACATCTTCTGATGTTATCCGTGGTAGTCCTTCACGACATCTAATGTTTATCTTGTTTATGTCCTTCAGAACACTCTTTACTGATGTTATCCTTTGTGTGCCTTCAGCAGACACCTTACGATTTTCCTGTTGTTTTTCCTTCACAACACCTTACTGTGTTTTCCTGGTTTATTTCCACAACCTCAACTGTGTTACTTGTGTGTGTGTCCTTTAGCAAAAACCTACTGATGTTATCTTGGTGTATGTCCAGCAGACACTCTTTCTGTGTTATCTTTGGGATGCCTTCAGCAACACTCTTAGAGTTATCTTTGTTATTTTCCTTGCAGAAAACCCCTTTCTGATTTATCCTGTGTGGGAGTCCTTCAGCGAAATTTCTGATGTTATCCTTTTGATTTTCCAGCAAAACCAATGTGTTATCTTGTTTGGCCTTCACAACACTCTAACGTGTTTTTTTGGTGTAGTCCCCAGCAAACTCTTACTGATGTTTTTTCCCGTTGATTCCCGAGACACTCTTATATTTTTTCTTGTGGTTGTCCAGCAAAACTCTAAATGATGTTACTTGTGGTTGGGGCCTTCAGCAGACCTTATGATGTATTTGTGTGTGTATTCCTTCACAAACCTTACTGTGTTATCCTGTGTTTTCCTTCCAAACCTTTCTGTGTTATCTTGTTTGTGTCCTTCAGCAGACACCTTACTGATTTATCTTTGTGTTGCCTTCAGCATCTCTTACGATGTTTCTTGGTGTTATGTCCTTTAGCAACACTCTTCTGATTTATCTTTGTGTAGTCCTTCAGCAACACTCTTACGGTGTTACCCTTTGTATGTCCTTCACAGCACCCTTTCGAGTTTTTCTTGTGTGTGTATGTCCTTCACGACACTCTTACTGAGTTTCCTGTGTGATTCCTTCAGCAAACTTTACTGTGTTTTCCGTTTAGTCCTTCACGACACCTTACTGTGTTATCCTGGTGTATTCCAGAACACTCTAACGATGTTATCTTGTGTGGTGTCCTTCACAACATCTAACGATGTTATTGGGGGTATTCCACGACACTTTACAAAGTTATCTTGGTGTATGTCCTTTAGCAGACACTCTACTGATGTTATCTTGTGTGTATGTCCTTCAGCGACATCTAAAATGAGTTTCCTGTTGTATGTCCTTCGCAGAACCTTACGATGTTTTTCTTTTTGTATTTCCTTCACAAACTCTTACGATTTTTTTGTGTGTATGTCCTTCACGACATCTTAATGATTTATTTGTGTGATGCCACAAAACTCTTTTCTTATTTACCTTGGTGATTCCCCAACCTCTCTGATTTTTACTTGTGTGTGGCCTTCAGAACACTTAAATGATGTTTTCTTGGGTATTCCAGCAGACCTTACTAGTTTTCCGTGTGTATGTCCTTTGCAACATCTTACTGATTTTCTTGTGTGTATTCCCCTTCAAGACCTCTTTCTGATGATCTTGTGTGTAGGCCAGCCACTCTTACTTGGGTTTCTTGTGGTTTCCACAACACCTTATGTGTTCCTTGTGTATGCCTTCAGCAGACACTCTAACTGATTTTTTGTTGTATGTCCTTCACAACCCTTACTGAGTTTATCTTGTTGGTTTCCCCGCAACCCTTACTGATGTTTTTCTGTGTGTATGCCTTCAGCAGACACCTTTCGATTTATCTTTTTGTATTCCTTCACGACCCTCTTACTGATTTATCTTGTGTGTATTCCCTTTACAGCACTCTTACGATGTTTCCTTTGTTATGTCCTTTACAAAAAACCCTTTCTGATGTTTTCTTGTGGTTTTCCTTCAAGGCAACACCCTTTCTGATGTATCTTGTGTGTAGTTCCCTTTAGCAGACACTCTTTTCTGATTTTTCTTGTTTATTCCACAACACCTTTGATGTTTTCCTGTGTGTATGTCCTTTACAAACTCTTATATTATCCTGTGTGTAGTCCTTCAGCGACACTCTTAATGATTTTTCTTGGTGTGTGTCCTTCACAACACCTTACTGTGCATCTTGGTGTATGTCCTTTACAACCTCTTACGATGTTATCTTGTGTGTATGTCCCTTACAGACACCTTACTGATTTATTTTTTGTTGTCCTTCAGCAGACACCTTTCTGATTTATCTTGTGTTATGTCCCTTTAGCAGACCTCTTTTCTGATGTTATCCTGTGTTATGTCCTTTCCCAAAACTCTTACTGATTTATCTTGTTGTATTCCCTTCAGCAGAACTCTTACTGTGTTATTTGTGTGTAGTCCTTCAGCAACCTCTTCGTTTATCTTGTGTGATGTCCCAAAACCTTAGATTTTTCCCGTTTAGTCCTTCAGCAGAAAAACCCTTTTATGGTTTTTATCCTTGTACCTTTTACAGAACCTTACGATGTTATCTTGTGGTGTGTCCTCAGCAACACTCTTACGATGTTATCTTTGTATGTCCTTCAGCAGACACCTTACGATGTTATCTTTTGGGGTATCCTTCAGAGACACTCTTACTGAGTTACTTGTGTGATTCCACAGAACTCTTCTGAGTTACCCTTTTTTATGTCCTTTAGCAACACCTTATGTGTTATCCTTTGTATGTCCCCTTAGCAGACACCTTTTTGATTTTTCTTGTGTTTTGGGCCTTTAGCGAACCTTTTCGATGTTATCTTGGTGTATGTCCTTTAGCAACACTCTTTCGATTTATCTTGTGGTTTCCTTCACAGCCTCTTATGATGTTATTTGTGTGTATGTCCTTCAGAACACTCTTTCTGATTTATCTTTTTGTTGCCTTCCAGACACCTTTTCGATGTTTTCTTGTGTGATTCCTTTACAGACACTTATGATGTTATTTGTGTTATGTCCCAGCAGACACTCTAACTGAGTTATCTTTGTGGTTGTCCTTTAGCAACATCTTACTGATGTTTCCTGGGTAGTCCCTTCACAGACACTCTTACTGTTTTTTCTTGGTGTAGTCCTTCACAGACACTCTTACTGATTTTACCCTTTTGGTTTCCTTGCTACACTCTTACTGATGTTATCTTTTGTGATTCCTTCAAGACACTCTAACTGATGTTATCTTTTGGGGTTTTCCTTCAGCAACCTCTTACGAGTTATCCCCGTTTATGTCCCTTTACAGACACTCTAACTGTGTTATCCTGGTGTAGTCCTTCAAGGGCCCTTACTGTGTTACCTGGGGGATGCTTCACAGACACTCTTACTGATGTTATCTTGGTTTTATGTCCTTCAGCAACACTCTACTGGTTTTTTCTGGTGTAGTCCTTCAGCAACCTTAGTGTTTCCTGGTTTTTTATTCCTTCAGCGCACTCTTATATGTTATCCTGTTGAGTCCGCAGACCCTTAGATGTTTCCGTGTGTATGTCCTTCACAAAACCCCTTTCTAGTTTATCTTGTGGTTTGTCCTTCACAGACACTCTTTTCGATTTTATTTTTTTTTTCCCCTTTAGCAGACACTCTTACTATTTACCCGTTGTTTCCCTTCGCGACCTCTTACTGATGTTATCTTGTGTGTAGTCCAAACACTCTAACGTGTTTTTCTTGTGTGATGTCCCAACCCTCTAATGATGTTATCTTTTGTGTATTCCAGCAGACCTCTAACGAGTTATCTTGTTGTTGTCCACAAACTCTAACTGATTTTTTCCTGTGTGTATTCCCAACACTCTTACGATGTTATCTTGTGTGTAGTCCTTCAGAACCTCTAACGATGTTATCCTGTGGTATGTCCCCCAGCAAAACCTTTCTGAGTTATCTTTGTGTTATGTCCTCAGCAAAACCGTTTTCTTGTTATCCTGTTGTATTCCTTCACAGACACTCTTTTGATGTTACTTGTGTTATGTCCACAGACACTCTAACTGTGTTTACTTGTGTTTGTCCTTCACAGACACCTTACGAGTTTCTTTTGTTATGTCCTTCGCAAAAACCTTACATTTTCCCCGTGTGATTCCTTTCCCCCCTCTAACTGAGTTATCCCGTGTGTATGTCCTTTTAGCAAACCCCTAACTGATGTTATCCTGTGTTAGGCCAGCAGACACTTAATGTGTTTTTCCTTGTTATGTCCTTCAAAGACACTCTAACTGATGTTATCTTGTTGTATTCCTTCACAACACTCTTTCGATGTTATTTTTTAGTCCTTCCAAAAATCTAACTGATGTTTTCCTGTGGTAGTCCCACAACCTCTTATGAGTTTTCTTGTTATTCCTTCAGCAACACCTAACTGATGTTATCTTGTTGTATGTCCTTCAGCAACATCTAACGATGTTATCCTTTTATGTCCTTAGCAACACCTTTTTGATTTATCCTGTGGTTTTGTCCACAGACATCTTACTGAGTTATCCTGTTGTTTCCTTCGCGACACTCTTCTGATGTTCTTTGTGTATGTCCTTCAGCAAAACTCTTATGATTTATCCGTGTGATTTTACAGACCTCTAACTGATGGATCTTTGTGATGTCCTTCACAACCCTTTCGATGTTATCTTTGTGTGGTCCTTTACAGACACCTTTCTGATGTTTTCCGTGTGTAGTCCCTGAACTCTAACTAGTTTTCTGTGGTATTCCTTCCAAACACTCTTACTGATGTTTTCTTGTTTATTTCCCGCAAAACTCTTCTGATTTATCCTTGTGATGCCTTTTAGCAGACACCTTACTGATGTTATCTTTTTTGTATGTCCTTCAGCAAACTCTTACGATTTATCTTGTGTGAAGTCCGCAGACACTTAACTGATTTTATCTTGTGTGTGTGTCCCCTTTACAGACACTCTTATGATTTTTCCTGTGGTATGTCCTTTACAGACACTCTTACTGTGTTACTTTTGTTATGTCCTTTTCCAAAAACTCTTACTGATGTTATCCTGTGTGTTGTCCTTCGCAAACCTTCTGATGTTATCCGGGTGGTTTTGGGCCCTTTAGAACACTTACGATTTTTTCCGGTTTTTGCCTTTACAGACAATCTTCTGATGTTTCCTGTTGTTTCCCTTTCCCACCTCTAACTGATTATCCTGTGTGTATGTCCCAGACACTCTAACTGATGTTCTTTTGGGGTATGCCCAGCAGACACCTAAGATGTTATCTTGTGTGGGGTTTCCCTTTACAAAATCTAACTATGTTATTTGTTGTAGTCCCCAAACAGACACTCTAACTGATGTTTCTTGTGTGTGGCCTTTAGCAGACACTCTTATGATGTTTTCCGTTTTAGTCCTTCCCGCCCTCTTACTGAGTTTTCCTGTTGTAGTCCCTTTACAACCCTTTTCTGATTTATCCTGTTGTGTTCCTTTACAACACTCTTATGATGGTACCTGTGTGTATTCCTTTACAACACTTTGAGGACATGTTACACTAAACTTTTCCTTTACCTTTTTCCCTCACTTTTCTTCCCCCACCCCTAAGGAAAGGGTTTCCTTTTTGGGTTGGGGAGGGGCTCTTTATTTAGGGGAATTGATCTGTGCTCCAGTTCCCCGAATTTAAAAATGAATCCCTTCCACATCCCCCCCCAGGCGCTGTATAATCCTCCGGGTTTAGCGCTTCCCCCTTAATTATAATAATAATTCTTCCCCTCGGACAGTACCGTTTTTTCCGGTCGACTCATGCCGTCTCTGCCTTTATAAGTTTGTGTTTACTGAGATTACACCCCAACAGCCACTTATTCCAATCTTCCTGAAGTTTAGTTAGAGGCGTACACAAGCCACACGTGTCTCTGCTTTTTTTTTTGTCTCTGTTGGTTATTTCTCTACTCTCCTGGTAGCAACTTCATCGTAAAACACCACTTCGTACTTATCCTGTCGCTGGATTATCAGGAAACGCACTCCTCTGCTCTCTCTCTCTCTCTCTCTCTCTCTCTCTTCTCTCTCTCTCCTCTTAACACTCAAGCTGGGAATGGATAAATATAGTTTTAATATTTCCCTGTCTTAGAGTGCTCCAGCTGGGCACATGTGAGGTCAGCGTCACTCTTGAACTATTTTCTCTGTTTCTGTGCAGGCACTTCAAGAGGTTTCGTTACTGTGGATACCTTCCTCACGTACCCAACTGCTGGCCCAAAACTGATGGTAAGTGCTTCCTGAATGTTGTCTAGGTGAGTGACGATCTTGTGGATATCCAGGCTTGTCCTCCACCCTCCGTGTCCGCCCTCCACCTGACCAGTGTTTCCACCCATCCAGTGTGTCCACCCTTCACCCATCCAGTGTGTCCACCCTCCACCCATCCAGTGTGTTCACCCTTCACCCATCCAGTGTGTCCACCCTTCACCCATCCAGTGTGTCCACCCTTCACCCATCCAGTGTGCCCACCCTCCACCCATCCAGTGTGTTCACCCTTCACCTATCCAGTGTGCCCACCCTTCACCCATCCAGTGTGTCTACCTTTCACCCATGCAGTGTGTCCACCCTTCACCCACCCAATGTGTCCACCCTTCACCATCCAGTGTGTCCACCCTTCACCCATCCAGTGTGTCCACCCTTCACCTATCCAGTGTGTCCACCCTTCACCCTTCCAGTGTGTCCGCCCTTCACCCATCCAGTGTGCCCACCCTTCACCTATCTAGTGTGTCCACCCTTCACCCATCCAGTGTGTCCACCCTTCACCCATCCAGTGTGCCCACCCTCCACCCATCCAGTGTGTTCACCCTTCACCTATCCAGTGTGCCCACCCTTCACCCATCCAGTGTGTCCACCCTTCACCCATCCAGTGTGTCCACTCTTCACCTATCCAGTGTGTCCACCCTTCACCCATCCAGTGTGTCCACCTTTCACCTATGCAGTGTGTCCACCCTTCACCCACCCAGTGTGTCCACCTTTCACCCATCCAGTGTGTCCACCCATCCAGTGTGCCACCCATCCAGTGTGTCCACCCTTCACCCATCCATTGTGTCCACTCTCTACCCATCCAGTGTGTCTACCCTTCACCCATCCAGTGTGTCCACCCTTCACCCATCCAGTGTGTCCACCCATCCAGTGTGTCCACCCATCCAGTGTGTCCACCCTTCACCCATCCAGTGTGTCCACCCATCCAGTGTCCACCCTTCACCCATCCAGTGTGTCCACCCATCCAGTGTGTCCACCCTCCGCCCATCCAGTGTGTCCACCCTTCACCCATCCAGTGTGTCCACCTTTCACCCACCCAGTGTGTCCACCCTTCACCCATCCAGTGTATCCACCCATCTAGTGTGTCCACCTATCCAGTGTGTCCACCCTTCACCCATCCAGTGTGTCCACCCATCCAATGTGTCCACCCATCTAGTGTGTCCACCCTTCACTCATCCAGAGTGTCCACCCTCCACCCATCCAGTGTGTCCACCCTCCACCCATCCAGTGTGTCCACCCTTCACCCATCCAGTGTGTCCACCCTTCGCCCATCCAGTGTGCCCACCCTCCACCCATCCAGTGTGTTCACCCTTCACCTATCCAGTGTGCCCACCCTTCACCCATCCAGTGTGTCCACCTTTCACCCATGCAGTGTGTCCACCCTTCACCCACCCAGTGTGTCCACCCTTCACCCATCCAGTGTGTCCACCCTTCACCCATCCAGTGTGTCCACCCTTCACCTATCCAGTGTGTCCACCCTTCACCCTTCCAGTGTGTCCGCCCTTCACCCATCCAGTGTGCCCACCCTTCACCTATCTAGTGTCCACCCTTCACCCATCCAGTGTGTCCACCCTTCACCCATCCAGTGTGCCCACCCTCTACCCATCCAGTGTGTTCACCCTTCACCTATCCAGTGCGCCCACCCTTCACCCATCCAGTGTGTCCACCCTTCACCCATCCAGTGTGTCCACTCTTCACCTATCCAGTGTGTCCACCCTTCACCCATCCAGTGTGTCCACCTTTCACCTATGCAGTGTGTCCACCCTTCACCCACCCAGTGTGTCCACCTTTCACCCATCCAGTGTGTCCACCCATCCAGTGTGCCACCCATCCAGTGTGTCCACCCTTCACCCATCCATTGTGTCCACTCTCTACCCATCCAGTGTGTCTACCCCTCACCCATCCAGTGTGTCCACCCTTCACCCATCCAGTGTGTCCACCCATCCAGTGTGTCCACCCTTCACCCATCCAGTGTGTCCACCCATCCAGTGTGTCCACCCTTCACCCATCCAGTGTGTCCACCCATCCAGTGTGTCCACCCTCCGCCCATCCAGTGTGTCCACCCTTCACCCATCCAGTGTGTCCACCTTTCAC
>NC_069437.1:8822982-8832982 GCF_026875155.1 Cherax quadricarinatus | reverse complement strand
CCCCTGATAATTAATTATTATCAGGTTGAGCAGTACTGGCAATGAGATCATTACTGAGCAAATTGACCAGTACAGGTAATGATCCATACTCAACATGCTGAATGTGGCGTGCACCGAGCATGTTACATTTCTTTCGACGTTCGTCACACAACCATTTGTCATGCCCTCTCCACCAGTGAACTGGCATTTCAGAGTGTAACATTTTTGGGGCCCCACTGCTGCACTTATTGTCCAGTTCAAACCGACAATCACGTAGATGTCGGCTACTCCCTGCAAGGTGACATCACACTTTCCCACCTCGCTTGGGGCAAACTTACGCAAACACTGGTCGTGTCCACTAGTGCCTGTGAATGGGTCATGGTTGCAACATTACATATTCTGATATCCTAATCTATTAATATTGTACATATTGTAAATAAGTTGTGAAGGAATGCATAGGTAAACAGTTCTACCCCCTGATGTATTCTACCTTACTGATTGCCGTGTTTTGCTTAGTCGTAAGACCAGGTACTACAGTTCTCTAATCTACCAACTGTGTTCGTAATACTAAGCAATACTTCTAATCAATATAATGAAGAATATATATATCTATACAGCTCTATCCAAATTAAATATTTCACAAATTATTTTATTAATTATCATTTTGGAAGTGTTCACAATAAACCATGCACCATCCCATCCAGGAATGTTTAATAAAGCTTACGAGTAACAATGAATAATAATAATAATAATAATAATAATAATAATAATAATAATAATAGTGTCTTGTGTGTGTGTGTGTGTCTGTATTTAAGGTATCTGTGTTGATCCTGTCGTTCATGTCAGTGGAGCGGTGGGTATGTATCACCTGGCCCCTGGCTGCCCCAAAGCTCTCCCTGGAAGGTGCCAAGTTCTCCCTGGCATGTATCTGGTGCTTGGGGCTCACCATAGCCATCATCCCAGGTGTGTACCTCTGTAAAGGCTCTTCTGGTGAAACACTACTTTCTTCAGTGGCAATATATGCTCTAAAAACTTTGCATAATATATGCAGTCTACAGTACTTGTTTAAAATTGGAATACTTACTACTGTTATATAAAGATGTGTTAAAAAAGTAAATTCTTTGGGCTTTGAAATTAATATGAAATGTCCACCGATGAGTTGTTACGAAATGTAGATTGTTGCGTCTCACTTGATGCTGTATGTGGTCTTCTGAGCATTATTCACTTACCATTCTGAGCCCAGTGACTTATACGGTTGTGGTGCATAACCAATCACTGGGACAGTTATAGGCTTGACTGTGGTACATAACCTATCACTGGGACAGTTATAGGCTTGACTGTGGTACATAACCTATCACTGGGACAGTTATAGGCTTGGCTGTGGTACATGACCTATCACTGGGACAGTTATAGGCTTGGGTGTGGTACATAACCTATCACTGGACAGTTATAGGCTTGACTGTGGTACATAACCTATCACTGGACAGTTATAGGCTTGGCTGTGGTACATGACCTATCACTGGGACAGTTATAGGCTTGGCTGTGGTACATAACCTATCACTGGGACAGTTATAGGCTTGACTGTGGTACATAACCTATCACTGGACAGTTATAGGCTTGGCTGTGGTACATGACCTATCACTGGGACAGTTATAGGCTTGGCTGTGGTACATAACCTATCACTGGGACAGTTATAGGCTTGACTGTGGTACATAACCTATCACTGGGACAGTTATAGGCTTGGCTGTGGTACATGACCTATCACTGGGACAGTTATAGGCTTGGATGTGGTACATAACCTATCACTGGGACAGTTATAGGCTTGACTGTGGTACATAACCTATCACTGGGACAGTTATAGGCTTGGCTGTGGTACATGACCTATCACTGGGACAGTTATAGGCTTGGCTGTGGTACATAACCTATCACTGGGACAGTTATAGGCTTGACTGTGGTACATAACCTATCACTGGGACAGTTATAGGCTTGGCTGTGGTACATTACCTATCACTGGGACAGTTATAAGGTTGGCTGTGGTACATAACCTATCACTGGGACAGTTATAGGCTTGGTTGTGGTACATAACCTATCATTGGGATAGTTATAGGCTTGGCTGTGGTACATTACCTATCACTGGGACAGTTATAGGCTTGGTTGTGGTACATAACCTATCATTGGGATAGTTATAGGCTTGGCTGTGGTACATAACCTATCACTATGACAGTTATAGGCTTGGCTGTAGTACATTACCTATCACTGGGACAGTTATAGGCTTGGCTGTGGTACATAACCTATCACTGGGACAGTTAAAGGCTTGGTTGTGGTACATTACCTATCACTGGGACAGTTATAGGCTTGGTTGTGGTACATAACCTATCACTGGGATAGTTATAGGCTTGGTCGTGGTACATTACCTATCACTGGGACAGTTATAGGCTTGGTTGTGGTACATAACCTATCACTGGGATAGTTATAGGCTTGGTTGTGGTACATTACCTATCACTGGGACAGTTATAGGCTTGGCTGTGGTACATAACCTATCACTGGGACAGTTATAGGCTTGGCTGTGGTACATTACCTATCACTGGGACAGTTATAGGCTTGGCTGTGGTACATTACCTATCCCCTGGGACAGTTATAGGCTTGGCTGTGGTACATTACCTATCACTGGGACAGTTATAGGCTTGGCTGTGGTACATTACCTATCACTGGGACAGTTATAGGCTTGGCTGTGGTACATTACCTATCACTGGGACAGTTATAGGCTTGGCTGTGGTACATTACCTATCACTGGGACAGTTATAGGCTTGACTGTGGTACATTACCTATCACTGGGACAGTTATAGGCTTGGCTGTGGTACATTACCTATCACTGGGACAGTTATAAGGTTGGCTGTGGTACATTACCTATCACTGGGACAGTTATAAGGTTGGCTGTGGTACATAATCTATCACTGGGACAGTTATAGGCTTGGCTGTGATGCATTACCTATCACTGGCTAAGTGTAGTGTTGGTTGGTCTGTGTTTGAAGAAGAAACAAACATACTTACGTAACTTAGTAACATAGTTTAGTAGGAAAACTCTCAGCATGTAATAAGCAGAATTTCTGTAATCCTTACAATAATATCCTCGTGCCCCACTCGGCTGACCCGTGGTATTGACCTTTACTGCCCCAGTGGTGTACTATAAGGGTCAACAAAGGTTCTACGGCACCAACGGTCTATGTTTCCCTCTTCACCTGGATGACCCTTGGGTCCCTGGCTGGCTCTACTCTGCTCTTGTCTTCGTTGGCCTCAACCAAGTTGGGTGAGTTGCAAAGTTACACACACATACATACATATATATATATATATATATATATATATATATATATATATATATATATATATATATATATATATATATATATATATATATATATATATATATATATATATATATATATATATATATATATATATATATATATCTTGACACAATATTGACAAAAAATATGTATTTCACACCTTACTGACTACAACAAAAAAATCTCTTTCCTGAGAGAACATTTACGGAATCACTAAATTTTCTGGCAAAAAGTAAATGTATTTTACTGGTAAAAACGTAATGGTATCTATCATTATCTATTTTTTTCTTATCACAAATTGCAATATTTCACACTTTAATAACAAAAAGTGTTAATTTTAAGATTGTTTCTAATTACATGACACGATGCTTACACTCTGCCCTTCTATGTGTGTGTGTGTGTGTGTGACGTGGGTCAGTGTGGTGGTGATCCTCATGTCCTACACTGGCATGTTCTGTAGCATCCGACGCACGCGAGCCAACACGCCTCTCACTCTGGGAGACAGAGAATTTGCCATGAGATTTTTCTTCATCGTCTTCACTGACTGCCTCTGCTGGACCCCCATCATCATCCTGCGCATCATGGCACTAGCAGACATCCTTATCACTCGTGAGTGACACTCCACAACTCTTTGCTCCTCTTCTTAAAGTATAGTTTTCTTAAGAAGCTATTTAAATCATTTGTTAAAAAGACAGATTTCATTTAACCTGGACTAAGGATCGAGAGTCTTATAGTCATTGTGATGAACGAGTCATATTATTTAGCTGTGTGCACAAAATAAAACTTAAAAAAAAGTTTAAATTTAAAGTACACCAGCATTACTGTTTCGTTTATGCTTCAACCATCGTATTATCTCTATAACTATTGAAGCTTTACGTGTTGTGTGTAGCCAAGCTGTACGCCTACGTTGTAGTGGTGTTGCTGCCCATCAACTCGGCTCTCAACCCCTTCCTCTACACCTTCACCACCACCAAGTTCAGATCTCAGGTCCGTCGTTTTCTCACGGGGCATGGCATATGTCGCTGGCCCCCTCGGAGGGACTCAGGTAAGTGCTGTCCCAATTGTTCCTGGCTCTACAACCGTGCCTTCTCATCTCAAGCTCATTAACCCCAAGAGAAAAGTGCGTCGTAATGTTAATACTTCATTAACAAACTAGCGAAAACGGCTTCAGACTTTCATTTTAGCATTTTATTTACATCTTTCACTCTTTCTCCACCGCTTGTCCAATAGGTCTGTGTTTGTGAACCATTGCTTTCTTATTTATGTCATTGACAACGTGTGTCCTTGCTTGCTCCTCCTGCAGCACCCAATCAATGCCGTCTTCTTCTTTCTAGACTCTGAGGCGACGAGGACCTCCTTCTTCAGGAGTGCTACCTGCAGGCTCACCAACGGACGCGAGCTGCTTCACTTGCACAACTGCACCTCCCAGGCTGTTGAAGACACCACTGTGGCCGAGGTTTCGCGAATTTCCTTGCTGAAGGACGACAGTGTGAAGGCTGAAACCAAGTTGTGAATGAACCTCTTGAGGACAAGTAAGAATCAGCCACTGGAGATGAGTCTTGAAATCATTAGTGAAAACCAACAGGTTATGTGTTTCAGCTGATCCATGAACATCTTTTGAAGTCCGCGAACTCCTATTGCAACCAAGAACAGCTTCTGTCTTGGGAGTCAAAGATTCTCATTTGGAATCCACGAACCGTATATGGAGTCCACGAACCAGCTATGGAGTCCGTGAAAACCCATTGGAGTTCACGAATCGCCTTTGAAGACCAGAGGAACATCATAAGACAAGATCAAAGGCAGACTTATCCACAGACACCAAAGACCACTGGCGCTGACTGATCCTAATCTGTGGAGACCTGGAGGAGAGTGTGAGTGTGAAGACAAGTTTCCAGTCACAGTCGTGGTGGCTCTAATCTTAGTGACTTGAATTTGACCTCACTGGTGACATGAAGGTGATTACTCTGGTTGTGTGAAAGTGACTCCACCAATGGAGGAGACAGCGACAAGTGAAAGTGAGGAGAAACTGGGGATAAAATGATTATAATGTTGATGACTGGAAAAACCTATCTAGACAGGGAAAACAACAGTATTTATTAATGATGATAGAAGCGAAATCTTTCACAATAGCTTTCCCTCGTCGGGAGGAGAGTAGGAAGGTGAGCGGGCAGAGACAGCCAGAGACAGGCACAGGCGAGCCGAGACAACCAGAGGCAGGCACAGGCGAGCCGAGACAACCAGAGGCAGGCACAGGCGAGCCGAGACAACCAGAGGCAGGCACAGGCGAGCCGAGACAACCAGAGGCAGGCACAGGCGAGCCGAGACAACCAGAGGCAGGCACAGGCGAGCCGAGACAACCAGAGGCAGGCACAGGCGAGCCGAGGCAACTAGAGACAGGCACAGACGGGCCAAGACAGCCAGAGACAGACAGACGGATCGAGACAGCCAGAGAGAGAGAGAGAGAGAGAGAGAGAGAGAGAGAGGAGAGAGAGAGAGAGAGAGAGAGAGAGAGAGACAGACAGACAGACAGACAGAGACAGAGACAGAGAGAGACACAGAGAGAGAGCAGACGGACTGAAACAGCAAGAGAGAGATGACAAGTGTGAAATTGCAATGTGTTTCCTCTCGATGAAAATGAGTTAATTTCAGCTAATTAACTGATAAGCAGAATTTGGATGATATCAGGGTAGAAAAGATATGCTGGAAGCGAAGTGATCATATCTTCTTGTTAGTGTTACAAAATACATGTTCTCCAAATAAATTAATATTATTTAATGTTTCCTCTGTGTATATACATATATATATCTAACCGGTTTAGGATGTGCGTTAGCTTTGATAAGAACATCTGCGCTACAGGTTTTAAAATAGGTATAAGCTACAGTGTGTACTATGACGCAACACCCGCGCGTCATACACAATTTACGGAGTAAATTAAACATACGTAGACTGATGAATGTTTCATTAAAACGACGTTTTGTTGAGCAGAACGCTGGTTTAATAAAGGTTTCTTCTGTTTACTTGTCTGAGATTCACTACTTACTGGCTCACTATTTTTCCATATTACATAAAACTGGAAGTCACACTGCTATATGTGTTTAATATAATTAAGGAGAGAATAAGTTATTTGTAAAGTTTAAAAAACTGGTCTTGGGATCACACGTCTCTGATTGTAGCAAGGAGTGTTGTAAAGACAGTAGTGAAAATTGTTGAAAGACAATAGGAGGATTGTAGCGAAGATTGTAATGAGGACTGTAGTGTCAACAGAATTGAGGACTGTAGTGTCAACAGAAGTGAGGACTGTAGTGTCAACAGAAGTGAGGACTGTAGTGTCAACAGAAGTGAGGACTGTAGTGTCAACAGAAGTGAGGACTGTAGTGTCAACAGAAGTGAGGACTGTAGTGTCAACAGAAGTGAGGACTGTAGTGTCAACAGAAGTGAGGACTGTAGTGTCAACAGAAGTGAGGACTGTAGTGTCAACAGAAGTGAGGACTGTAGTGTCAACAGAAGTGAGGACTGTAGTGTCAACAGAAGTGAGGACTGTAGTGTCAACAGAAGTGAGGACTGTAGTGTCAACAGAAGTGAGGACTGTAGTGTCAACAGAAGTGAGGACTGTAGTGTCAACAGAAGTGAGGACTGTAGTGAGAATTGTAATGAGAATTACAAAAGTGTGAGAGTACCAAGAACCTAAATGCTACGAATATCTTGGCTACTGTTGTGTCTATTATCTTGTTTACTGTGGTGTTAACAGTGATGGTTACTGGTGATCACTATCGTTACTGTCATGGTGAAGTAATATAATGTATTATACCAGCTGTGCATATACGTATTCTCGTGTACTTACTGTGATGCTTAATGAATTAATTACTGTCTTGTAAGAATAGCAACAACACCAATTTAAAGAACTAAGGAAATACGTATTACTAGAACTCATGGTAAACCAGTTCTAGAACTAGCATGTCGGTGCTCCCTGACTACTAGAGCACTGTGGTTAAATAAGATTCATCCAACTAGGTGTATTTCTGTACACTAGAGAGGTTAGCATTCTGTGATCACAGTGGAATCCCTGCTAACCTCTATATGTATAGAAATATACCTAGGTGTATTAATCTTACATGTATGTGTGGTCTAGTGGTTGTTTATTGGTTTAAGGACTGGCTTACCTTGGCTTCGAGTCTCATCCGTTGAGTGAGTAATGGTTACTGTTATAATAATGATTTCAATTTGTCCTCAAGCAATTGACACTCAATGTGTCAGTGTAACTTCTAAACACACAAAAATACTTGTATTTGCAAGCCAACACATTTCCATATATTGTATATAATGTTCGTGACTCGAGCTGTGCTACCTTATTGATGTTTTTTCTATTTTTCTCATTTCATTTCGAAAATGATCTCCCATTACGTGTTTAGGATTTTTGAAGGTGATTAAAGACTTTTATGGTGCACAATCATAGTTATTCGGTGTTAGAAATATAAATGAATGGAGTCAATAATCAAAGATAAACATTCCTTCGTGTATATGTGTGTATGTGTGTGTGTGTGTGTGTGTGTGTGTGTGTGTGTGTGTGTGTGTGTGTAAGTTTGGTCCATCGAAAAACATTTTCCTTCGAATGTGTCGGCCACCACAACTTTCCTTATAGATACTTATAACAGAGACGAACCTGTAGGTGTGTCGGGTCAGTATGTAAATTCCAGCGGGAATCACTTGATCGTCAACGCATGAGGCTTCAAAAGGGTTCCACTTCCTCGAGCATGACAGTCATACCTCATAGCCTTTGTCACTTTAACTCTGATCCCATAACCTTCTGACCTCATCATCTTGTGATCTAATGACCTGTGACCCAATAATTATGAACCCATGACCTCGTGATCCAGCCTAGTCAGAGAAAATTAGGAAAGTCTGGCAGGGAGAAAGATTTGCATTGTATCAATGCTACTGTTATAATACTGAGGAGTTTCTCTTGCAACGGGAACTAGTTTGAACACAGGCTGCTGTCGTGTTGCTGTGAAGTTTTTCTTGCAACAGGAACTAGTGTATTTGCACGATGTAAGAACTGTGTATACATAATGAGGTGTGTAGTGCACCTCTTGAGAGTGATGAATGTAGTGAAGCTAAGAGCTTGAAAGTGAGTTGTAATGTTATATCAGCTCATGAGTGATCAATACAAGGAAAGATTAGTGAGTGATGATGTGGGTGGTGACGTCGATGATGTGGGTAGTGATGAGGGTGGTGGCGTCAATGATGGCACTGAGGATATGGAACAATGCGTCGGGAGTTACGTCGGGTGTGTAAGGCGTCGGGAGTGAAGTCGGATACGGGGGTGTCCCGACTACTCGTCCCGACACCTGACTGTAAATATTATGTATATATCTGTATATTAATATATTTATTTGTACTTAGCTTTTATACAGGCTTTGAGGGACTGGTGAAGGATACGAGGACATGGGAGATCCTATGACAACAAGTCAAGACGGGTGAGGTCCTATGACAACATGTCAGGATATGATAAGTCATATGACAACATGTTCTGACATGTGAGGTCCTATGACAACATGTCAGGATACAAGTCATATGACAACATATCAAGACGTGTGAGGTCCTATGACAACATGTTAGGCGATGAGGAGTCATATGACAACATGTTCTGACATGTGAGGTCCTATGACAACATGTCAGGACACATGACATGTAAGAACGGTTGTGAATATTTTTAAGGTATATTTAAATATATATTCTCAGACATATCTTGGATATCAATTACGCAAACACAAACATGTCACTATAACTGTGAGGATGTGCAACATTAGAACTCTTCTTGGTGCGTACAGTGACCAACCTCAACGCTGGAGACCACCATTATCTTCATCATTATCTTAGCATCTTCGTCAGTGTCTTCACTATCATCACCACCACCACCTTTACTCTCGTCTCTTAGGTAATATATAAGGTAATATTTCCAAAGTTTTTTAATATGGGAGAAATGTGTGTGTGTGTGTGTGTGTGTGTGTGTACTCACCTAGTTGTACTCACCTAGCTGAGGTTGCAGGGGTCGAGTCCAAGCTCCTGGCCCCCGCCTCTTCACTGGTCGCTACTAGGTCACTCTTCCTGAACCGTGAGCTTTATCATACCTCTGCTTAAAGCTATGTATGAATTCTGCCTCCACTACATCGCTTCCCAAACTATTCCACTTCCTGACTACTCTGTGGCTGAAGAAATACTTCCTAACATCCCTGTGATTCATCTGTGTCTTCAACTTCCAACTGTGTCCCCTTGTTGCTGTGTCCCATCTCTGGAACATCCTGTCTTTGTCCACCTTGTCAATTCCTCTCAGTATTTTGTATGTCGTTATCATGTCCCCCCTATCTCTCCTGTCCTATCTCTCCTGTGTGTGTGTGTGTGTGTGTGTTACACTCTTGGAGACGAAGCAGTAATATAGCACTGTAATTTCGTGAGGTAGAGTGTGACGTATACCCTTTAAGAAAAACCTGATGTGGTCCTAAAAATCCTGGTCAAGTGGTCCTAAAAAAACTGAAGAGATCCCAAAAACCTGGTGAAGTTGTCCTAAAAAACCTGATGTGGTCATAAAAAAGCCTTGGTGATATGGTCATAAAAATTCTAGTGGTGTGGTCCTTAAAACACAGGTCGTGTAATCTTAAAGATGTGTATGGTGTGAT
>NC_069437.1:8792982-8817982 GCF_026875155.1 Cherax quadricarinatus | reverse complement strand
GTGTGGTAGGTAAGTTTGGGGTGCCAGGTGTAAATGATAATGGGAGCCCTTTGATTGAACTTTGTATAGAAAGGGGTTTAGTTATAGGTAATACATATTTTAAAAAAAAGAGGATAAATAAGTATACAAGATATGATGTAGGGCGAAATGACAATAGTTTGTTAGATTATGTATTGGTAGATAAAAGACTGGTGAGTAGACTTCAGGATGTACATGTTTATAGAGGGGCCACAGATATATCAGATCACTTTCTAGTTGTAGCTACACTGAGAGTAAAAGGTAGATGGGGTACAAGGAGAATAGAAGCATCAGGGAAGAGAGAGGTGAAGGTTTATAAACTAAAAGAGGAGGCAGTTAGGGTAAGATATAAACAGCTATTGGAGGATAGATGGGCTAATGAGAGCATAGGCAATGGGGTCGAAGAGGTATGGGGTAGGTTTAAAAATGTAGTGTTAGAGTGTTCAGCAGAAGTTTGTGGTTACAGGAAAGTGGGTGCGGGAGGGAAGAGGAGCGATTGGTGGAATGATGACGTAAAGAGAGCAGTAAGGGAGAAAAAGTTAGCATATGAGAAGTTTTTACAAAGTAGAAGCAAGGAGGGAAGAGTATATGGAGAAAAAGAGAGAGGTTAAGAGAGTGGTGAAGCAATGTAAAAAGAGAGCAAATGAGAGAGTAGGTGAGACGTTATCAACAAATTTTGTTGAAAATAAGAAAAAGTTTTGGAGTGAGATTAACAAGTTAAGGAAGCCTAGAGAACAAATGGATTTGTCAGTTAAAAATAGAAGAGGAGAGTTATTAAATGGAGAGTTAGAGGTATTGGGAAGATGGAGGGAATATTTTGAAGAATTGTTAAATGTTGATGAAGATAGGGAAGCTGTGATTTCGTGTATGGGGCAAGGAGGAATAACATCTTGTAGGAGTGAGGAAGAGCCAGTTGTGAGTGTGGGGGAAGTTCGTGAGGCAGTAGGTAAAATGAAAGGGGGTAAGGCAGCCGGGATTGATGGGATAAAGATAGAAATGTTAAAAGCAGGTGGGGATATAGTTTTGGAGTGGTTGGTGCAATTATTTAATAAATGTATGGAAGAGGGTAAGGTACCTAGGGATTGGCAGAGAGCATGCATAGTTCCTTTGTATAAAGGCAAAGGGGACAAAATAGAGTGCAAAAATTATAGGGGCATAAGCCTGTTGAGTATACCTGGTAAAGTGTATGGTAGAGTTATTATTGAAAAAATTAAGAGTAAGACGGAGAATAGGATAGCAGATGAACAAGGAGGCTTTAGGAAAGGTAGGGGTGTGTGGACCAGGTGTTTACAGTGAAACATGTAAGTGAACAGTATTTAGATAAGGCTAAAGAGTTCTTTGTGGCATTTATGGATTTGGAAAAGGCGTATGACAGGGTGGATAGGGGGGCAATGTGGCAGATGTTGCAGGTGTATGGTGTAGGAGGTAGGTTACTGAAAGCAGTGAAGAGTTTTTACGAGGATAGTGAGGCTCAAGTTAGAGTATGTAGGAAAGAGGGAAATTATTTCCCAGTAAAAGTAGGCCTTAGACAAGGATGTGTGATGTCACCATGGTTGTTTAATATATTTATAGATGGGTTGTAAGAGAAGTAAATGCGAGGGTCTTGGCAAAAGGCGTGGAGTTAAAAGACAAAGAATCACACATAAAGTGGGAGTTGTCACAGTTGCTCTTTGCTGATGACACTGTGCTCTTGGGAGATTCTGAAGAGAAGTTGCAGAGATTGGTGGATGAATTTGGTAGGGTGTGCAAAAGAAGAAAATTAAAGGTGAATACAGGAAAGAGTAAGGTTATGAGGATAACAAAAAGATTAGGTGATGAAAGATTGGATATCAGATTGGAGGGAGAGAGTATGGAGGAGGTGAATGTATTCAGATATTTGGGAGTGGACGTGTCAGCGGATGGGTCTATGAAAGATGAGGTGAATCATATAATTGATGAGGGGAAAAGGGTGAGTGGTGCACTTAGGAGTCTGTGGAGACAAAGAACTTGTCCTTGGAGGCAAAGAGGGAATGTATGAGAGTATAGTTTTACCAACGCTCTTATATGGGTGTGAGGCATGGGTGATGAATGTTGCAGCGAGGAAAAGGCTGGAGGCAGTGGAGATGTCATGTCTGAGGGCAATGTGTGGTGTGAATATAATGCAGAGAATTCGTAGTTTGGAAGTTAGGAGGAGGTGCGGGATTACCAAAACTGTTGTCCAGAGGGCTGAGGAAGGGTTGTTGAGGTGGTTCGGACATGTAGAGAGAATGGAGCGAAACAAGTGACTTCAAGAGTGTATCAGTCTGTAGTGGAAGGAAGGCGGGGTAGGGGTCGGCCTAGGAAAGGTTGGAGGGAGGGGGTAAAGGAGGTTTTGTGTGCGAGGGGCTTGGACTTCCAGCAGGCATGCGTGAGCGTGTTTGATAGGAGTGAATGGAGACAAATGGTTTTTAATACTTGACGTGCTGTTGGAGTGTGAGCAAAGTAACATTTATGAAGGGGTTCAGGGAAACCGGCAGGCCGGACTTGAGTCCTGGAGATGGGAAGTACAGTGCCTGCACTCTGAAGGAGGGGTGTTAATGTTGCAGTTTAAAAACTGTACTGTAAAGCACCCTTCTGGCAAGACAGTGATGGAGTGAATGATGGTGAAAGTTTTTCTTTTTCGGGCCACCCTGCCTTGGTGGGAATCGGCCAGTGTGATAATAATAAAAATAATAACACCATGATGTCAACAAATATCATGTTAGACACTATGATGTCAACGAGTAATATTATAGACACCATGATGTCAATGAGATCATCAAGAAGTCTTACGATCTCCCACAGCACAACTGAGAGAGAACATCCAATTTTGTCCACCAACCCGAGTATGCCTGCCAGCATCTCCTCCTCCTTCCTCTGTGAGGACCTCCTCCTCCTCCTTCCTCTGTGAGAACCTCCTCCTTCTCCTCTTCCTTCTTCCTCAGCGAACAACGTCGAAACAATAAAACCCCAATAAAATTTTTTGGAAAACAGTGCTGCAGTAAGGTGCTTTCCTCAGCTAAAGCTGCTCAAGACAGCTTAGATGAAAGCTTCCCCAGTGAGCCTGATCCTTCATTACTACCGCCACTCACTAACCACCTCCTCCTTCCTTATAACCTAAAGTTCTGCTATTATTATTATTATTATCATTGCTATTATTATTATCATCACTGTCATTATTATTATTATTATTATTATTATTATTATTATTATTATTATTATTATTATTATTATTATTATTATCTACTTATTTATCTCTTTATCCAATTATCTATCTCTTACCTATTTAACTATCTGTGTATTTATTATAAAATTATCTACCTAACCATAAATCTCTATCTATATATAAATTATCTATTATTTTTCTATCCAATAATATAGCAATTTATGCATCAACTCTCCGTCTATCTATATGCTCAATAATAACCCTTCCCTATATATCTGCTTAAGAGGATCGAAATATCCAGACCAATTAATCTTCCGTGTTTCTGTCTCCATGTAGGTTATTAATGAGCAGTGACAAGTGCTCATTACACTTTAATTATCCATCTATCTATATTTATCTAATTATTTAACTATTTATATAGTTATTACTCTCCCTAATTATCTATTTGTGTGAGAGAGGGGGTGGAGTGAAGATGGAAAAAACCAGCTGCTGCTGATGCTGCCATAATCAATCACTGTCACTCACACACCAGCTCCTCCTCCTCTCAGATCTGTCATTATTTACTCTAATTTGCCTTCAGGACAAGAAGCACAGCAGTGTTTATCAATGAAATAGATGAATATTTATGCATTAAACAGAGGAATGTTTATCAATGAAATAGATGAATATTTATGCATTAAACAGAGGAATGTTTATCAATGAAATAGATGAATATTTATGCATTAAACAGAGGAATGTTTATCAATGAAATAGATGAATATTTATGCATTAAACAGAGGAATGTTTATCAATGAAATAGATGAATATTTATGCATTACACACACAATGTGAACGTCACACATACACGCAGGTACACGTACACGTGTGCGTACTAACGCATACATACACATTTGTCAGTCAGGTTCCTGAATTTTCAGAGTAGAGAATCGAAATCTAATTCAGTATTACATGTATTACATGTATTACTATACTTTTCTGTTCTTCAAAAGAAATAATTTTTTCACAGTGAGAAAAATATTGGAATGTTTTATAGTTCATTTTAATTAATTTTCCTCTTAAAGGTTGTGATCTGAGAAGTAGCTGTGATCCGAGGAGCAGTGAGCTGAGAAGTAGCTGTGATCCGAGGAGCAGTGAGCTGAGAAGTAGCTGTGAGCTGAGTAGCTGAGAGCTGAGAAGCAGCTGTGAGCTGAGAAATAGCCGAGTTCTGAGAAGTAGCTGTGATCTGAGAAGTAGATGAGATCTGAGAAGTAGCTGTGATCTGAGAAGCAGCTGAGATCTGAGAAGTAGCTGTGATCTCAGAAGTAGCTGAGATCTGCGAAGTAACTGTGAGCTGAGAAGTAGCTGTGATCTGAGAAGTAGCTGTGAGCTGAGGCGTGGCTGTGATCTGAGAAGTAGCTGTGATCTAAGAAGTAGCTGTGATCTGAGGAGCAGTGAGCTGAGAAGTAGCTGTGAGCTGAGAAGTAGCTATGATCTGAGTAGCTGAGAGCTGAGAAGCAGCTGTGAGCTGAGAAATAGCCGAGTTCTGAGAAGTAGCTGTGATCTGAGAAGTAGATGAGATCTGAGAAGTAGCTGTGATCTGAGAAGCAGCTGAGATCTGAGAAGTAGCTGTGATCTCAGAAGTAGCTGAGATCTGAGAAGTAACTGTGAGCTGAGAAGTAGCTGTGATCTGAGAAGTAGCTGTGAGGTGAGGCGTGGCTGTGATCTGAGAAGTAGCTGTGATCTAAGAAGTAGCTGTGAGCTAAGAATTGGCACTATGTGACTGTGAGTGGCACTGTGACTGTGGCACCGTGACTGTGGCACTGTGACTATGGCACCGTGACTGTGGCACTGTGACTGTGGCACTGTGATTGTGGCACTGTACTCACCTAGTTGTGGTTACAGGGGTCGAGTCACAGCTCCTGGCCCCGCCTCTTCACTATGACTGTGGCACCGTGACACTCCTCGTCTTCCCGTCTCTGTTACAACAGAGAGCTTCAACCTGCGGGAATGAGACCTTCCCGTCAGGCTCTCACTTTATCCCTCCTTCCTTCCTTTCTTCCTTCTTTACTTATTCTTATTCCCAAGGCGCTGGTTCGCCCTTTCTGATTTAGCGCTCTCTCGTCAATATGATAAGAATATTACCTTCGTCACTTGTAACTTTTGCAGTTTCTTCCTGTTGATCTGAGCCATCCTGCCTTCCCTGAGCGAGGCTCCTCTGCATCGAGGCTCCTCCGCCTTGGTTCTTTCCCCCCCCCCGAGGTCCCCCTGCACCCAGGCTCCTCCGCCTCGAGTCTCCTCTGTCCCGAGGTTCCTCTCCACCGAGGCTCCTCTGCCTGATATACTCTTCATCTACACATTTCTTCACCATAATTCATGTAGTATGTGGTGCCACACTGGCACTCGTCTCCTCTTAAATTTATGGTGTCAAGTTAGTAAACTTCCCCTCTTAAACTTAACTGGAAAGGGAACCTGTAGTTTCCTAACAAGTGTGTGGGGACAATCTCTGGTGACCCTAATCCACCTTCACCCAGCACCTGCCGTGGTGCTCTGATAGTGTATTCTGGGTTGCAAATCTTTAAATAGCCGAGGTAGAGATTACTATGCTCACCCCACATCTGGTAGTGACAAGTTAGAACACACAGTCATTTTCCTACATATTATTAGACTGTTAATATTATCCACTGCTCAACTTTAAAGTTTGGTGGATGCTCGATCCTCCTTTCTCAAGCCTGAAACACTCATAAGAGTGTTGCCAAAACAAACTTACAAGTAACATGGAAGATACACTGCAGTGTTCATTCCTGTGTTGGGTTCTAACAGGCTGCAAGCTTCCGCTCTCAACCAACGTTGCTCCTCGCCTTGACAGTCTTGTAAGTCACCAGTGGCTCCAACTGGACACCTTGCTAACAGATATTCTCTACTAACTCTACTACATTCGGTGGGGAAAAGGCAATACTGAATTTCTTAACACTTCCACTAAACCCATATCCACACTCTTCAATGTTTCTGCAGTGTTCACAAACTTCTTACTAAATGATAAGTCTGGATGGTTTCCTGGAGACAATGACTTGACAGAGCTCTACATAAGGTGAAGTTCGGTCTGTAAACAGTTTCAATCTTCCCATGGTTTCTCTTTATCAAGACTTTTTACCATCTCTATCTTTCCATAATTTTTTATTGAACAAGACATTTTTTCTGTCTTTGGGCTGTTGCTATTGAAATGTGACTTCCTATGCCCTCTTATAAATACGTTTAATTAACTAACCACTTAAAACAACCCGATATCACAATAGCTAACAACACCTCTTCTTCCTATCTTCCTTCTTTCGTTTCTGCCTTCTTTCTCTCTCATCCCCTCGTCGGGTCTCAGCCAAGATGGTCTCGTTAACCATCGTCTTCAAGGAAAAACTCTTCATGTCTTCAAGATATTTTAGTTTGCAAATGTGTGCAAACTTTGCTGGAAAGTTAACTGAACTAATAATTGGATTACATTTTTTGTGTAACGAAATATTTCATCCATTTTTTGCTGTAATTTTTAATATATATATAATATATATATAATATATATATATATATATATAATATATATATATATATATATATATATATATATATATATATATATATATATATATATATATATATATATATATATATATATATATATATATGCCGTGCCGAATAGGCAGAACTTGCGATCTTGGTTTAAATAGCAACGCTCATCTTGCCATATAGGACAAGTGAAAATTTGTGTATGCAATAATTTCGCCAAAATCATCCTGAACCTAACGAAAAAAATATATTTCACTGTGTTTGTTTAATAAATTATTGTAAACAAATATAAAATATATTTAGTTGGGTTAGGCTAAAATAAATTGTTCTTATTATAATAAGGTTAGGTAAGTTTCCTAAGTTACTTTTGGTGCAAAATTATAAATTTTTACGTCAACATTAATGAAAAAAATATATCTTTAAACTTAAAAGAGAAAATTTCAGAAAGGACATAATTTTAAATGAGTTCTTGCTAACTGACCAGTTTTACATATTCGGCACGACATATATATAATATTTATATATATATATATATATATATATATATATATATATATATATATATATATATATATATACATACTGACCAAAAGTCAGTTCCTGATCAGCCGGGCTGTGGCTCGTACGTTGGTTTGCGTGCAGCCAACAGCAACAGCCTGGTTGATCAGGCTCTGATCCACCAGGAGGCCTGGTCACAGACCGGGCCGCGGGGGCGTTGACCCCCGGAACTCTCTCCAGGTAAACTCCAGGTATATATATATATATATATATATATATATATATATATATATATATATATATATATATATATATATATATATATATATATATATATATATATATAATATATATATATATTATATATATATATATATATATATATAATAATAACATATATATATATATATATATATATATAATATATATATATAATATATATATATATATATATATATATATATATATATATATATATATATATATATATATATATATATATGTAGGATTGCTGGTTTCTTTTTCTGTCTCATAAACACGCTAGGTAATGGGGATATCTTGCTACTCCTTGTTACACTTTGGTCACACTTCACAGACATGCACATGCACATATAATACATACATCTAGAACAAGAGCTATTTAGAAAAAGGAAACCTTTTTCTAAATAGCTCTTGTTCCTCTTTATTTCTTCTATTGTCCATGGGGGAGTGGAAAAGAATCTTTCCTCAGTAAGCCATGCGTGTCGTATGAGGCGACTAAAATGCCGGGAGCAATGGGCTAGTAACCCCTTCTCCTGTAGACATTTACTAAAAAAGAGAAGAAGAAAAACTTTATAAAACTGGGATGCTTGAATGTGCGTGGATGTAGTGCGGATGACAAGAAACAGATGATTGATGATGTTATGAATGAAAAGAAGTTGGATGTCCTGGCCCTAAGCGAAACAAAGCTGAAGGGAGTAGGGGAGTTTCGGTGAGGGGAAATAAATGGGATTAAATCTGGAGTATCTGAGAGAGTTAGAGCAAAGGAAGGGGTAGCAGTAATGTTGAAGGATCAGTTATGGAAGGAGAAAAAAGAATATGAATGTGTAAATTCAAGAATTATGTGGATTAAAGTAAAGGTTTGATGCGAAAAGTGGGTCATAATAAGCGTGTATGCACCTGGAGAAGAGAGGAATGTAGAGGAGAGAGAGAGATTTTGGGAGATGTTAAGTGAATGTATAGGAGCCTTTGAACCAAGTGAGAGAGTAATTGTGGTAGGGGACCTGAATGCTAAAGTAGGAGAAACTTTTAGAGAGGGTGTGGTAGGTAAGTTTGGGGTGCCAGGTGTAAATGATAATGGGAGCCTCATGATTGAACTTTGTATAGAAAGGGGTTTAGTTATAGGTAATACATATTTTAAGAAAAAGAGGATAAATAATTATACAAGATATGATGTAGGGCGAAATGACAGTAGTTTGTTGGATTATGTATTGGTAGATAAAAGACTGTTGAGTAGACTTCAGGATGTACATGTTTATAGAGGGGCCACAGATATATCAGATCACTTTCTAGTTGTAGCTACACTGAGAGTAAAAGGTAGATGGGATACAAGGAGAATAGAAGCATCAGGGAAGAGAGAGGTGAAGGTTTATAAACTAAAAGAGGAGGCAGTTAGGGTAAGATATAAACAGCTATTAGAGGATAGAGTGGCTAATGAGAGCATAGGCAATGGGGTCGAAGAGGTATGGGGTAGGTTTAAAAATGTAGTGTTAGAGTGTTCACAGGAAAGTGGGTGCGGGAGGGAAGAGGAGCGATTGGTGGAATGATGACGTAAGAGAGTAATAAGGGAGAAAAAGTTAGCATATGAGAAGTTTTTACAAAGTAGAAGTGATGCAAGGATGGAAGAATATATGGAGAAAAAGAGAGAAGTTAAGAGAGTGGTGAAGCAATGTAAAAAGAGAGCAAATGAGAGAGTGGGTGAGATGTTATCAACAAATTTTGTTGAAAATAAAAAAAAGTTTTGGAGTGAGATTAACAAGTTAAGGAAGCCTAGAGAACAAATGGATCAGTCAGTTAAAAATAGGAGAGAAGAGTTATTAAATGGAGAGTTAGAGGTATTGGGAAGATGGAGGGAATATTTTGAGGAATTGTTAAATGTTTATGAAGATAGGGAAGCTGTGATTTCGTGTATAGGGCAAGGAGGAATAACATCTTGTAGGAGTGAGGAAGAGCCAGTTGTGAGTCTGGGGGAAGTTCGTGAGGCAGTAGGTAAAATGAAAGGGGGTAAGGCAGCCGGGATTGATGGGGTAAAGATAGAAATGTTAAAAGCAGGTGGGGATATAGTTTTGGAGTGGTTGGTGCAATTATTTAATAAGTGTATGGAAGAGGGTAAGGTACCTAGGGATTGGCAGAGAGCATGCATAGTTCCTTTGTATAAAGGCAAAGGGGACAAAAGAGAGTGCAAAAATTATAGGGGGATAAGTCTGTTGAGTATACTTGGTAAAGTGTATGGTAGAGTTATTATTGAAAGAATAGCAGATGAACAAGGAGGCTTTAGGAAAGGTAGGGGGTGTGTGGACCAGGTGTTTACAGTGAAACATATAAGTGAACAGTATTTAGATAAGGCTAAAGAGGTCTTTGTGGCATTTATGGATTTGGAAAAGGCGTATGACAGGGTGGATAGGGGGGCAATGTGGCAGATGTTGCAGGTGTATGGCGTAGGAGGTAGGTTACTGAAAGCAGTGACGAGTTTTTACGAGGATAGTGAGGCTCAAGTTAGAGTATGTAGGAAAGAGGGAAATTATTTCCCAGTAAAAGTAGGCCTTAGACAAGGATGTGTGATGTCACCGGGTTGTTTAATATATTTATAGAGGGGGTTGTAAGAGAATAAATGGGAGGGTCTTGGCAAGTTTGCGGGGGAGTTAAAAGATAAAGAATCACACATAAAGTGGGAGTTGTCACAGTTGCTCTTTGCTAATGACACTGTGCTCTTGGGAGATTCTGAAGAGAAGTTACGAGATTGTGGATGAATTTGGTAGGGTGTGCAAAAGAAAAAAATTAGAAGTGAATACAGGAAAGAGTAAGGTTATGAGATAACAAAAAGATTAGGTTTATGAAAGATTGGATATCAGTTTGGAGGGAGAGAGTATGGAGGAGGTGAATGTTTTCAGATATTTGGGAGTGGACGGTCAGCGGATGGGTCTATGAAAGATGAGGTGAATCATAGAATTGATGAGGGGAAAAGGGGTGAGTGGTGCACTTAGGAGTCTGTGGAGACAAAGAGCTTTGCCCTTTGGGAAAGGCAAAGAGGGAATGTATGAAGTATATTTTTAAACCAAACGCTCTTATATGGGTGTGAAGCATGGGTGATGAATTTTTGCAGCGAGGAGAAGGCTGGAGGCAGGGGAAAGATGTCATGTCTGAGGCAATGTGGGGTTTGTGAATAAATGCAGAAATTCGTAGTTGAAGTTAGGGGGAGGTGCGGGATTACCAAAACTGTTGCCCAGTGGGGCTGAGAAAGGGTTGTTGAGGGTTTGGACATGTAAGAGAATGGAGCGAAACAGAGTGACTCAAGAGTGTATCAGTCTGTAGTGGAAGGAAGGCGGGGTAGGGGTCGGCCTAGGAAAGGTTGGAGGGAGCGGGTAAAGGAGGTTTTGTGTGCGAGGGGCTTGGACTTCCAGCAGGGATGCATGAGCGTGTTTGATAGGAGTGAATGGAGACAAATGGTTTTTAAAAACTTTACGTGCTGTTGGAGTGTGAGCAAAGTAAACCTTTATGAAGGGGTTCAGGGAAACCGGCAGCCGGACATGAGTCCTGGAATGGGAAGTAACAGTGCCTGCACTCTGAAGGAGGGGGGTAATGTTTGCAGTTTAAAAACTGTAGTGTAAAGCACCCTTCTGGCAAGACAGTGATGGAGTGAAAATTTTGGTGAAAGTTTTTCCCTTTTTTCGGGCCACCGCCTTTGGGGGGAATCGGCCAGTGTGATAATAATAATATATATAAAATATATATATATAAAATATATATATATATATAATATATATATATATATATATATATATATATATATATATATATATATATAATATTTATATATATATATACATATATATATTTCGAGAATGCATTGAATCTCCTGAAGAGACATAGCAGTAACAACTGTACGAGAACATTTCCCTGGTTTCTTCCCTTTTATTTCAGGTTGATACAGCAAAGAATCAATGCTTTTGGTATGAGAGCATGAAATCACGTCATCAGAGGGTGTCCAGCAAGCGGATCCTCTCACACTATTTATCTTCTGTATAGCGGTTAGGGAAATCACTGTCAGGCTGAAACATCTGGCTGCTGGATGATGGCACACTGTCAGGTATAAAAGAGTTCCTTCTAGATTTTGCCCAGGAGATGACACGGGGACAGTAAATGAGATTCATTCTGAATCCTCCAAATTAAAAAATCACTGGGCAATAAACAAGTGATCAACGTAGTGAGCAAAATATAGGAGAATCAACATTGCCCCAAAATACGCTTGGGGGAGGACCTCGGGGAATTTTATCCCACAGACGCCCACCGCTTTCTTGTCCCATGGGACTCGTAGCACGATTCTCCCTAACACTTAGGACAAATCTGGAGTTCATGACTAAAATTTCGTTGCGGAGCCAAGCTCTGCGATAATCTAAGGGCTCTGAAACCAGCCCCGGGCTTCTCCCCCCAACAACAAAAAAATATGTAGAATAAGCCCAAAATGTTTAAAAATGTGTCGGGAATGGATAAACCCCGGCCCGACTGGCTCACGATGCGGGGAATTTTTCCTGTTGGCGTTCCCAACCCCCTCCCCCTGGTAGCTCTCAACCCAAGATCACCGCTGTGGTGTTCCCTTCGCCTTGCCTTCCCTATTCTCCCAAAACATAGATGTATTTGCCTCTTGAACGGCAACCCAATTTTTGGGTACCATGGTTTGTTTGCCGAGATCCCGGGGAAAGACTGCAACATGACAAGGTTAATTCATCAAGAGGAATCCACAACATGAATGCCCATCAATAAGGGAGCCACCCCAAATATGCAGATTGATGGTAACCCAAAGTACCAAGGACACCCTTCAAGCCTGGGCAGACGGGAAGTAGGTAGGTGGCTACAATGGCTCCAAGTGGGATAATATCTGCATTAACCAGGGGAAAGGGGGAACAGCTGCCAGCTTTTAGGGGGCCCCAAAATTTTTAGAAAAAACGGTGAACTTGCCCAACATTACATTTTTCCCCCCCAAGGTCAGGGTCAAGATCCTTGGGCCCATGGGGAAAGAGTGCATCTAAATTCCTTAAGGAATAGGCAAAAAAACTTAACAGGTAACTAGGGGTCCCAGGGGGGCTAGTTTTTTTTTTATTCCAACGACTTAGTCTGCGGTTCAGAGGGGGAATACCGCTGTATCCCCGGGACGGGGCCCCCCCTCCAGGAACTGTATGAATTTTTTGATTTTCCGTATAAAAACGGGAGCAATATGTCCTCAGACTTTTTAAAGTAATTTAAAATTTAGCAAGTATCTTTTAAGTCTTGTTACAATATTATTAAAAAAATAATGCCTATTGGGAAAATAATAAAAGATGGGGGGGGGATAGGGGAAAAAGAAATATTAAATGGGTTTTAGGAAAAAATACAAAATTTTTTCCTCGAACCTTTTTTCCATTTTTTCCGAGGCTAGGGTCTCAAAAAATTGCCCTAGAGGGGACCCATCCCCAAACACAAAAATATAAATATATATATAAATATTATTTTTTAAAAATATTATATATAAATATTTAAATATAAATTAAAAAATATATAAAAAATATAAATATATTATTATAATTTTTAAATATATATATAAATATATTATATAAAAAATATATAATATAATAAATATTATTTATTAAAAATTATATATATATATAAATTTTATATTTTTAATTTTACATATATAATGAAAAAAAGGTTAAGTAAAACATCCCCAAACAAAACAAATTGACCTATTTTCAGGGAAAAACAAAACGGTATTAGAAAAAAATTTCCTCATTTTCCCATTAACTCTCCAATCACATCTTCCCAATTCCTGGCCATTCATGCCAGCATGTCGAGAAGATGTCCAATAATTTTTAATACTTCACCAAGTATCTTCCCCAAATCACTAGCAGCTTTAGTGGTACTAGCTTCGCCTTCCCTCATCTCTCTCTCTCTCTCTTGTAGAGATCATTATTGTTCTTCCTCTCTCCTCCTCTCCTCTCCCTTCCTTGCTCTTTCCATCTTCTCCTCTCTGCTCCTTCCTTTTTCCTCTTTCCTAATTCCTCTCTGCTCACCTCAATGCTCCATCATCCCTAATTTATAATCAGCAACATTTAACAAAGTAGAAATCATTCTGGATACTTGCATATATATTTTTTTAATTTACAGTAATTGTCTGTGTTTACGTGGATGGTAGAGGAGGAGGGGGAAGGGGAAGGGAAAGGGAGAGAGAGGAAACGTAGGGGAAGAAAAAAAGAGGAAGGGGAGGGCAGAGAAGGAGAAAATGGAAAGGGTGAATAGTGAAGGGAGGTAAGAGAGTGAGGGTAGAACTAGCCACGAGTTTGTCTGGTAATCAATGTATGGCATTCTGTGTTGCAGCAGTCTAGAGCTCCACGATCACTGTTGCTGTGTTGCAACAGCGCTCCAGGATCACTTTGCTGAGTTGCAACAGAGCTCAAGGATCACGGTACTGAGTTGCAGCTGGGAAGAGCTTCAGGATCACTGTTGCTGTGTTGCAGCAGAGTAGAGCTCCAGGATCACTGTTGCTGCATTGCAGAAGTGTAGAGCTCCAGGATCACTGTTGCTGTGTTACAACAGTGTAGAGCTCCAGGATCACTGTTGCTGTGTTGCAGCAGTGTAGAGCTCCAGGATCACTGTTGTTGTGTTGCAGCAGTGTAGAGCTCCAGGATCACTGTTGCTGTGTTGCAGCAGTGTAGAGCTCCAGGATCACTGTTGCTGCATTGCAGAAGTGTAGAGCTCCAGGATCACTGTTGCTGTGTTACAACAGTGTAGAGCTCCAGGATCACTGTTGCTGTGTTACAGCAGTGTAGAGTTCCAGGATCACCGTTGCTGTGTTGCAGAAGTGTAGAGCTCCAGCATCACTGTTGCTGTGTTACAGCAGTGTAGAGCTCCAAGATCACTGTTGTTGTGTTACAGCAGTGTAGAGCTCCTGGATCACTGTTGCTGTGTTACAGCAGTGTAGAGCTCCAGGATCACTGTTGCTGTGTTACAGCAGTGTAGAGCTCCAGGATCACTGTTGCTGTGTTATCAGAAGTGTAGAGCTCCAGGATCACTATTACTGTGTTACAGCAGTGTAGAGCTCTATGATCACTGTTGCTGTGTTACAGCAGTGTAGAGCTCTAGGATCACTGTTGTTGCGTTGCAGCAGTGTAAAGCTCCAGGATCATTGTTGCTGTGTTACAGAAGTGTAGAGCTCCAGGATCACTACTGCTGTGTTACAGCAGTGTAGAGCTCTAGGATCACTGTTGCTGTGTTACAGCATTGTAGAGCTCTAGGATCACTGTTGCTGTGTTGCAGCAGTGTAGAGCTCCAAGATCACTGTTGCTGTGTTACAGCAGTGTAGAGCTCTAGGATCACTGTTGCTGTGTTGCAGCAGTGTAGAGCTCCAAGATCACTGTTGTTGTGTTACAGCAGTGTAGAGCTCTAGGATCACTGTTGCTGTGTTGCAGCAGTGTAGAACTCCAAGATCACTGTTGTTGTGTTACAGCAGTGTAGAGCTCTAGGATCACTGTTGCTGTGTTACAGCAGTGTAGAGCTCTAGGATCACTGTTGTTGTGTTACAGCAGTGTAGAGCTCCAAGATCACTGTCGCTGTGTTACAGCAGTGTAGAGCTCTAGGATCACTGTTGCTGTGTTACAGCAGTGTAGAGCTCAAGGGTCACTGTTGCTGTGTTACATCAGTGTAGAGCTCTAGGATCACTGTTGCTGTGTTACAGCAGTGTAGAGCTCCAAGATCACTGTTGTTGTGTTACAGCAGTGTAAAGCTCTAGGATCACTGTTGCTGTGTTACAGCAGTGTAGAGCTCCAATATCACTGTTGTTGTGTTACATCAGTGTAGAGCTCTAGGATCACTGTTGCTGTGTTACAGCATTGTAGAGCTCCAAGATCACTGTTGTTGTGTTACAGCAGTGTAAAGCTCTAGGATCACTGTTGCTGTGTTACAGCAGTGTAGAGCTCTAGGATCACTGTTGCTGTGTTACAGCAGTGTAGAGCTCCAAGATCACTGTTGCTGTGTTACAGCAGTGTAAAGCTCTAGGATCACTGTTGCTGTGTTACATCAGTGTAGAGCTCTAGGATCACTGTTGCTACCCGTCACAAGCCTTAGTAGTCATTCCCCTCAGCCTCTCCCCCTCCCTCTCTAGGCGCTCCACTACCATCCTCTTCCTTCCCTTCTTTCTCAACTGACAGAAATATTCATTCAAGCAGTTGAAGGCATAATTCAGCAGTGTCAGCACAGCACAAAGTGACAGCAGTGTCATCACAGCACAAAGTGACAGCAGTGTCAGCACAGCACAAAGTGACAGCAGTGTCATCACAGCACAAAGTGACAGCAGTGTCAGCACAGCACAAAGTGACAGCAGTGTCAGCATAGCACAAAGTGACAGCAGTGTCAGCATAGCACAAAGTGACAGCAGTGTCAGCACAGCACAAAGTGACAGCAGTGTCAGCACAGCACAAAGTGACAACACAGCACAAAGTGACAGCAATGTCAGCACAGCACAAAGTGACAGCAGTGTCAGCACAGCACAAAGTGACAGCAGTGTCAGCATAGCACAAAGTGACAGCAGTGTCAGCACAACACAAAGTGACAGCGGTGTCAGCACAGCGCAAAGTGACAGCAGCAGTGTCAGCATAGCACAAAGTGACAGCAGTGTCAGCACAGCAAAGTGACAGCAGTGTCAGCACAGCACAAAGTGACAGCAGTGTCAGCATAGCGCAAAGTGACAGCAGCGTCAGCACAGCACAAAGTGACAGCAGTGTCAGCACAGCACAAAGTGACAGCAGTGTCAGCATAGCACAAAGTGACAGCAGTGTCAGCACAGCACAAAGTGACAGCAGTGTCAGCACAGCACAAAGTGACAGCACAGCACAAAGTGACAGCAATGTCAGCACAGCACAAAGTGACAGCAGTGTCAGCACAGCACAAAGTGACAGCAGTGTCAGCATAGCACAAAGTGACAGCAGTGTCAGCACAGCACAAAGTGACAGCGGTGTCAGCACAGCACAAAGTGACAGCAGCAGTGTCAGCATAGCACAAAGTGACAGCAGTGTCAGCATAGCACAAAGTGACAGCAGTGTCAGCACAGCACAAAGTGACAGCAGTGTCAGCACAGCACAGTGACAGCAGTGTCAGCATAGCACAAAGTGACAGCAGTGTCAGCACAGCACAAAGTGACAGCAGTGTCAGCACAGCACAAAGTGACAGCAGTGTCAGCATAGCACAAAGTGACAGCAGTGTTAGCACAGCACAAAGTGACAGCAGTGTCAGCACAGCACAAAGTGACAGCAGTGTCAGCATAGCACAAAGTGACAGCAGTGTCAGCACAGCACAAAGTGACAGCAGTGTCAGCACAGCACAAAGTGACAGCAGTGTCAGCACAGCACAAAGTGACAGCAGTGTCAGCACAGCACAAAGTGACAGCAGTGTCAGCACAGCACAAAGTGACAGCAGTGTCAGCATAGCACAAAGTGACAGCAGTGTTAGCACAGCACAAAGTGACAGCAGTGTCAGCACAGCACAAAGTGACAGCAGTGTCAGCATAGCACAAAGTGACAGCAGTGTCAGCACAGCACAAAGTGACAGCAGTGTCAGCACAGCACAAAGTGACAGCAGTGTCAGCACAGCACAAAGTGACAGCAGTGTCAGCACAGCACAAAGTGACAGCACAGCACAAAGTGACAGCAGTGTCAGCACAGCACAAAGTGACAGCAGTGTCAGCACAGCACAAAGTGACAGCAGTGTCAGCATAGCACAAAGTGACAGCAGTGTCAGCATAGCACAAAGTGACAGCAGTGTCAGCACAGCACAAAGTGACAGCAGTGTCAGCATAGCACAAAGTGACAGCAGTGTCAGCACAGCACAAAGTGACAGCAGTGTCAGCACAGCACAAAGTGACAGCAGTGTCAGCACAGCACAAAGTGACAGCAGTGTCAGCATAGCACAAAGTGACAGCAGTGTCAGCATAGCACAAAGTGACAGCAGTGTCAGCACAGCACAAAGTGACAGCGGTGTCAGCACAGCACAAAGTGACAGCAGCAGTGTCAGCATAGCACAAAGTGACAGCAGTGTCAGCATAGCACAAAGTGACAGCAGTGTCAGCACAGCACAAAGTGACAGCAGTGTCAGCACAGCACAAAGTGACAGCAGTGTCAGCATAGCACAAAGTGACAGCAGTGTCAGCATATCACAAAGTGACATGCTGTCACTCAAATTTAGGTGAACTGCCGGTACTATGTTAAGTGTTGTTCACGTTCACTGTTATACTGAGTCGATATTTTTAGCTGTTCACGCCTCTAGTGCACCTGCATGACCTTGCACGTATCTTGTGCACCTGCATGGCCTTGCACGCCTCTAGTGCACCTGCATGACCTTGCACGCCTCTAGTGCACCTGCATGACCCTGCACGCCTCTCGTGCACCTGCATGACCTTGCACGCCTCTCGTGCACCTGCATGACCTTGCACGCCTCTCGTGCACCTGCATGAATTTGCACGCCTCTCGTGCATCTGCATGACCTTGCACGCCTCTCGTGCACCTACATGACCTTGCACGCCTCTAGTGCACCTGCATGACCTTGCACGCCTCTAGTGCACCTGCATGACCTTGCACGCCTCTAGTGCACCTGCATGACCTTGCACGCCTCTCGTGCACCTGAATGACCTTGCACGCCTCTCGTGCACCTGCATGACCTTGCACGCCTCTCGTGCACCTGAATGACCTTGCACGCCTCTCGTGCACGTGAATGACCTTGCACACCTCTCGTGCACCTGCATGACCTTGCACGCCTCTAGTGCACCTTCATGATCTTGCACGCCTCTCGTGCACCTTCATGACCTTGCACGCCTCTCGTGCACCTGCATGACCTTGCACGCCTCTAGTGCACCTTCATGACCTTGCACGCCTCTCGTGCACCTTCATGACCTTGCACGCCTCTCGTGCACCTTCATGACCTTGCACGGGTCTGAGATGAACTTCAGTATCTTCATGTGTTCCTTGGTGCCGGGGGGAGGTTCTTGGATCAAACCTAAAAACTCTCCATACTCATCCACGTTTATAACCCTTACGAGTTTAGCCAATCCCAAATTTATTAAAGACAATAACAATAATAATTTTGTTTTTAATTAATAATAATAATAGTAATTTAAAAATAAAATATAATAATAATATTAATAATAATAATAAGATTTAAAATTAAAAATAATATAATAATTTAAAAATATTATATTATTATAATCACTATATTTTGTCTGTTCTAACTCTTTCTCTCGTACATCTGTTTCTCTATTCAATATATATTAAGGCATGACGATAAATTTTCACCACCAGTGGTGGAGGATGGATCCTCCGTGCTCTCACCACCAGTGGTGGAGGATGGATCCTCCGTGCTCTCACCACCAGTGGTGGAGGATGGATCCTCCGTGCTCTCACCACCAGTGGTGGAGGCTGGATCCTCCGTGCCTTTACCACCGTGGGGGGCCTGGATCCTCCCGTGCTCTCCACCCCCAGTGGTGGAGGCTGGATCCTCCGTGCTCTCACCACCAAATGGTGGAGGATAGATCCTCCGTGCTCTCACCACATGGTGGAGGCTGGATCCTCCGTGCTTTTACCCACCAGTGGTGGAGGCCGGATCCTCCGTGCTCTCCACTAGTGGTGGAGGATGGGATCCTCCGTGCTCCACCACCAGTGGGGGAGGATGGATCCTCCGTGCACAAACCCCCATGGGGGGGTGGATCCTCCGTGCTCTCCCACAGTGGGGGGGAGGATGGATCCTCCGTGCCCCTCACCACCAGTGGGGGGCGGAGGATGGATCCTCCGTGCTCTCACCACCAGTGGTGGAGGCTGGATCCTCCGTGCTCTCACCACCAGGGTGGTGGAGGCTGGATCCTCCGTGCTCTCAAAAACCGTGGGGGAGGATGGATCCTCCGTGCTCTCCACAACCCGTGGGGAAGGAGATGGATCCTCCGTGCTCTTTACCAACCAGTGGGGGAGGATGGATCCTCCGTGCTATCACCACCAGTGGTGGAGGATGGATACTTCCGTGTCTCACCACCAGTGGGGGAGGATGGGATCCTCCGTGCTACTCACCACCAGTGGTGGAGGCTGGATCCTCCGTGCTCCCCACCACCAGTGGTGGAGGCTGGGTCCCCCGTGCTCTCACCAACCAGGGGGGAGGATGGATCCTCCGTGCTCTCACCACCAGTGGGGGAGGATGGATCCTCCGTGCTCTCACCACCAGTTGGGAGGATGGATCCTCCGTGCTCTCACCACCAGTGGGGGAGGATGGATCCTCCTGCCTCACCACCAGTGGGGGAGGATGGATCCTCCGTGCTCTCACCACCAGTGGTGGAGGCTGGATCCTCCGTGCTCTCACCACCAGTGGTGGAGGCTGGATCCTCCGTGCTCTCACCACCAGTGGGGGAGGATGGATCCTCCGTGCTCTCACCACCAGTGGGGGAGGATGGATCCTCCGTGCTCTCACAACCAGTGGGGGAGGATGGATCCTCCGTGCTCTCACCACCAGTGAGGGAGGATGGATCCTCCGTGCTCTCACCACCAGTGGTGGAGGATGGATCTTCCGTGCTCTCACCACCAGTGGGGGAGGATGGATCCTCCGTGCTCTCACCACCAGTGGTGGAGGCTGGATCCTCCGTGCTCTCACCACCAGTGGTGGAGGCTGGATCCTCCGTGCTCTCACCACCAGTGGGGGAGGATGGATCCTCCGTGCTCTCACCACCAGTTGGGGAGGATGGATCCTCCGTGCTCTCACACCACCAGGGGGGAGGATGGATCCCCCGTGCTCTCACCAACAGTGGGGGAGGATGGATCCTCCGTGCTATAATCACCAGTGGTGGAGGATGGATCCTCCGTGCTCTCACCACCAGTGGGGGAGGATGGATCCTCCGTGCTCTCACCACAAGTGGGGGAGGATGGATCCTCCGTGCTCTCACCACCAGTGGTGGAGGCTGGATCGTCCGTGCTCTCACCACCAGTGGTGGAGGATGGATCCTCCGTGCCTCACCCACCCGTGGTGGAGGATGGATCCTCCATGCTCACACCACCAGTGGGGGAGGATGGATCCCCCGTGCTCTCACCAACCATTGGGGGAGGATGGATCCTCCGTGCTTCACCACCAGTGGGGGAGGGATGACCTCCATGCTACACCACCAGGTGGGGAAAAGGAATGGATCATCCGTTCTCTCACCACCAGTGGTGGAGGATGGATCCTCCGTGCTCTCACCACCATTGGGTGGAGGATGGATCCTCCGTTTCTCTCACCACCAGTGGTGGAGGATGGATCCTCCGTGCTCTCACCACCAGTGGTGGATGATGGATCCTCCGTGCTCTCACCACCAGTGGGGGAGGATGGATCCTCCGTGCTCTCACCACCAGTGGTGGATGATGGATCCTCCGTGCTCTCAACCCCAGTGGGGATGATGGATCCTCCGTGCCTTCCCACCAGTGGTGGATGATGGATCCTCCGTGCTCTCACCACCAGTGGTGGAGGATGGATCCTCCGTGCTCTCACCACCAGTGGTGGAGGATGGATCCTCCGTGCTCTCACCACCAGTGGTGGAGGATGGATCCTCCGTGCTCTCACCACCAGTGGTGGATGATGGATCCTCCGTGCTCTCCCACCAATGGTGGAGGATGGATCCCCCGTGCTCTCCCACCCGTGGTGGATGATGGAAACCTCCGTTTCTCTCACCACCAGTGGTGGAGGATGGATCCTTCCGTGCTCTCACCACCAGTGGTGGATGAGGATCCTCCGTGCTCTCACACCACAGTGGTGGAGGATGGATCCTCCGTGCTCTCACCACCAGTGGTGGATGATGGATCCTCCGTGCCCCTCACCACCAGTGGTGGGGAGGATGGATCCTCCGTGCTATCACCACCCGTGGGGGAGGATGGATCCTCCGTGCTCTCAAACCCCCAGTGGTGGGGTGATGGGATCCTCCGTGCTCCCACCCGTGGTGGATTGATGGATCCTCCGTGCTCTCACCACCAGTGGTGGAGGATGGATCCTCCGTGCTCTCACCACCAGTGGTGGATGATGGATCCTCCGTGCTCTCACCACCAGTGGTGGAGGATGGATCCTCCGTGCTCTCACCACCAGTGGTGGATGATGGATCCCCCCGTGCCCTTTACCACCCGTGGTGGAGGAGGGAACCTCCGTGCTCTCACCACCAGTGGTGGATGATGATCCTCCCTGCTCTCACACCAGTGGTGGAGGATGGATCCTCCCGTGCTTCACCACCAGTGGTGGATGATGGAAACCCCCGTGCTCTCACCACCAGTGGTGGAGGATGGATCCTCCGTGCTATCACCACCAGTGGGGGAGGATGGATCCTCCGTGCTCTCACCACCAGTTTGGGGGATGATGGATCCTCCGTGCTCCACCCACCAGTGGGGAGAGGATGGATCCTCCGTGCTCTCACCACCAGTGGTGGATGATGGAATCCTCCGTGCTCTCACCACCAGTGGTGGAGGATGGATCCTCCCCTGCTTCTCCCCCACAGTGGTGGAGGATGGATCCTCCGTGCCCTTTACCACCAGTGGTGGAGGAATGGATCCTCCGTGCTCTCACCACCAGTGGTGGAGGATGGATCCTCCGTGCTCTCACCACCAGTGGTGGAGGATGGATCCTCCGTGCTCTCACCACCAGTGGTGGAGGATGGATCCTCCGTGCTCTCACCACCAGTGGTGGAGGATGGATCCTCCGTGCTCTCACCACCAGTGGGGGAGGATGGATCCTCCGTGCTCTCACCACCGTGGTGGAGGATGGGTCTCCGTGCTACCACACCAGTGGGGGAGGATGGATTTCCCCCGTGCTCCACCACAGATGGGGGAGGATGGATCCTCCGTGTTTTACCACCAGACCACATCTATCTAATTATTTATCGAAAGGTCCCTTCTTGTGGAACAGTCTGTCAAGTGTTTTGCGCTGTTTAGTGGTATGCCAGTCTACTACTACTCTCTCTCTCTCTCTCTCTCTCTCTTCCTCTCTCTCTCTTCTCCTCTTTTCTCTCTCTCTCTCTCTCTCTCGTTTCAAACATGTTTGTGAGGGGAACGTACTAATATTTTCGGGTTTTGCTCACTAAGTATCTTATCCACTTCCTCTAATGGGTTTTTTCCAGCATTTTTAATGCAACGTTTCGTGTGGGGAGAGAAGAGAGAACACTTTTGTATCGCCCCTAACGTCAACACCAGTGCCAGCAATAGTGTCAGCATAGCGTTAACACCAGGCCGCACTGTGTCAGCAAATCAGCGCAACAACCAGTGCCAGCACTTGTCAGCCCTTGTCAACACCATCCAGCCCCAGGTGTCAGAACAGCGTCAACACCAGTGCCAGCATAGTGTCAGCATCACGTCAAACACCAGTGCCAGCACTAGTGCAGCATCAGCAGCAAACAACCAGTGCAGCACTAGTGTCAGCATCAGGTCAACACCCGGCCAGACACTAGTGTTCAGCATCAGGTCAAAAACCCTGTGAGCACTAGTGTCAGCAAAATCGTGTCAACCCAGTGCCGCCCGTAATGTCAGCTACAGTGTCAACACCAGTGCTAGCACTAGTGTCAGCATCAGTGTTCAACACCAGTGCCACACTAAGTGTCAGCATCAGCGTCAAACACAGTGGGAGCACTAGTGTCAGCATCAGCGGTCAACACCAGGCCAGCATAGTGTAGCATCGCATCAGTGCCAGCACAATGCCAGCACTAGTGACAGCATCAGTGCAGCAGATCTACATGAATATTGCATAATGATAGTGGGGAGTCATTATGAGATGCTGATGTTAACGGCCCTTTTCGGGGGGATGATGGCTCATCCAGCTTTTAACGGCAACTGGAACTCGTATTACCGAGGGGGGATTGGAACCTTTATTTCTCAGGTATTAAAAGGGTTTTCCCGGGATAACACTTAGGTTTAATGAAATGGGTCTTGTTGTGCTGACTTGTTCTGTGATGGCTGTATTATATGTATTTTGTCTGCTGTTTTGTGTGGTTTTTTTTTTTTATTTTGTTTTATTTGTGTTGTTATTGTTGGTGGCTTGTTTTGTGGTGGCTTGTTATTGGGCGGCTGTTATTTGGGCGGTTTTATGCGATGGCTTGTATTGTTGTAGCTTGTACGTTGCTATGTTATGTGGTGGCTTGTTATTGTTGGTTGTTGTGGTGGTGTTATTGGGGTTGTTATGTGTGGCTTGTTATTGTGGTGTTGTTATGTGGTGGCTTGTTATTGTGCGGCTGTTATTGTGGTGGTTGTTTGTGGTGGCTGTTATTTTTGGTTTATTTGCGGTTGTTTTTTGTGGTGGCTTGTCATGTGATGGCTTGTATTGCGTAGCTTGCTGTTGCTACTGTTATTGGGTGGCTTGTTATTGCTGTGGTTGTATGTGTGGCTTGTTATGTGGCGGTTGTATTGTGGTGGCTTTTATTGTGGTGGGTTTTATGTGGCGGCTTGTTATTGGTGGCTTGTCATTTTGATGGTTTTTTTGTTAGCTTCTAGTTGCTACTTGTTATTGTTGTAGCTTGTATGTTGATTGTTATTTGGTGTTGTTATGCTGTGGCTTTTATTGTGGTGGCTTGTTTTGTGGTGGCTTGTTATGTGGTGGCTTGTTATTGTGGTGGCTTGGTATATTGTTTGGGGGCTTGTTATTGTGGTGGCTTGTTATTGTGGTGGCTTGTTATTGTGGCGGCTTGTTATTGTGGTGGCTTGTTATTGTGGTGGCTTGTTATTGTGGTGGCTTGTTATTGTGGCGGCTTGTTATTGTGGTGGCTTGTCATTGTGATGGCTTGTTATTGCTGTAGCTTGCTACTGTTGCTACTTGTTATTGTGGTGGCTTGTTATTGCTGTGGCTTGTTATTGTGGTGGCTTGTTATTGTGGCGGCTTGTTATTGTGGTGGCTTGTTATTGTGGTGGCTTGTTATTGTGGTGGCTTGTTATTGTGGTGGCTTGTTATTGTGGTGGCTTGCTATTGTGGTGGCTTGTTATTGTGGTGGCTTGTTATTGTGTGCTGTGTTATTGGTGTGGCGCTTGTTATTGTGGTGGGCTTTGGTATTTGTGGTGGCTTGTTATTGTGGGTGGCTTGTTATTGTGGTGTTGATATCTGTGGTGGGCTGTTATTGTGGCTGCTTGTTATTGTGGCGGCTTGTATTGTGGTGGTTGTTATTGTGGTGGATTGTATTGTGGTGGCGTGTTATTGTGGCGGCTTGTTATTGTGGTGGCTTGTTATTGTGGTGGCTTGTTATTGTGGTGGTTTGTTATTGTGGTGGCTTGTTAATGTAGTGGCTTGTTATTATTTTGGCTTGTTATTGTGGTGGCTTGGTATTATGGAAGGATGTTATGGTGATGGGTTGGTAATGTCGAGGGCCGATATTATAGTTGCTTAGAATTGTTTTTACGTGGTGTTTTTGTGAGTTTGTACTGTGACGCTGACACGCCCATGAGTTAGGTATGCGGTTCATACTTGGCACTGACATACACACTATGAGTTGGGTACCTGGCACGTAAATGGCGCTGAAATACACGAGAACAGAGAGTATCAAATACC
>NC_069437.1:8722982-8777982 GCF_026875155.1 Cherax quadricarinatus | reverse complement strand
TATTCATCACCACTACTATGTTACTCATTCATCTCCGCCATCTTGACAATAATTATAGGTTATGAGTAAGCGGCTGTTAATTAGACCTCAAATTAATATATTTTAAATGTTTTTTTTTGTTATGAAATATGTTAGTTTTATCGCTTGTGAGAGTTTATGTCTCGAGTCAGTTATGTTTTTGTTATATCTGGTGATACATTGTGAAGAGCAGCGTAGCTGAGGTAGTTTGTGATGTTCCTTAATGACTAACACACTCGTGAATAACTTTAAAAGCGTAATTTTGATAAAAATAACAATCCTCTAGCATTTGAACACACACACACACACACACACACACACACACACACACACACACACACACACACACACACACACACACACACACACACACACACTTAATTGAAACCTTTGTTTGTGTAATTGCACGATGGAGATGTTTTTTAACGCAGTGTTAACCACAAAGGATGGACACCCTCACTGTCGACGACCTTACCCACGCAGTGTTAACCACAAAGGATGGACACCCTCACTGTCGACGACCTTACCCACGCAGTGTTAACCACAAAGGATGGACACCCTCACTGTCGACGACCTTACCCACACAGTGTTAACCACAAAGGATGGACATCCTCACTGTCGACGACCTTACCCACGCAGTGTTAACCACAAAGGATGGACACCCTCACTGTCGACGACCTTACCACGCAGTGTTAACCACAAAGGATGGACACCCTCACTGTCGACGACCTTACCCACGCAGTGTTAACCACAAAGGATGGACACCCTCACTGTCGACGACCTTACCCACGCAGTGTTAACCACAAAGGATGGACACCCTCACTGTCGACGACCTTACCCACACAGTGTTAACCACAAAGGATGGACACCCTCACTGTCGACGACCTTACCCACGCAGTGTTAACCACAAAGGATGGACACCCTCGCTGTCGACGACCTTACCCACGCAGTGTTAACCACAAAGGATGGCCATTTCGTTTTAACTGTTAATTATGTAAAATGGGAAAGATGGGTTGACTAGTTCCCTGGCAGCCACGGCAAATTAAATACTGAGGAGAATTATGTAGTTGAGAACATATGCGGGAGGCTAGGAGTCATAATAATTATAAGCATTTAAGTGTTTCAAAAAATTGAGCGGTGATGAGAACAGAGATTGTGGAAAGTGTTAAGTGAACGTTTAGGAGAGATTTGAGTCCAATGAGAGAATAATTGTCTTGAGAGATCTTAATGGTAAAGTAGCAGAGAGTGTTATAAAGAGCGACGTTGGAAGGTCTGCAGAGCCAGGGGTAAATAACGAGGAATTATGTTCGGTAAAAGTCTTTGGTAAAAATTAATATTTCTTTTAAAAAAACGAATAGTTTACGAAGTATGATGAAACAAATGCACTTGTTAGTTAAAAAATATAGCAAGATGTAATAAAGATGGATGGAATGAATTGAGAAGTTGAAAACCAGATATTGATGAAACACAAGCAGAGATAACGAACAAAAAAGTACAATACCGTGACTGGAACAATACACAAATAACCCGTACATACGAGAGTTGGATGAATCTTATTGTAACCAGCTGGTCCAGTGGCTAACGCGTCGGTCTGGAGTTTTATGACTATCTGACCACAGGTTATATCCCCGCCCGTGATATGGTTTGTTTGCAACTGTCATTACTATATTATAAAAAGAGACACCACGAGCATAAGCTCTGTTTCCCTGACCATAAATAAGTCATTACAAATATGTTATTCCACAAATTAACAGATTAACTCAGAAAAGAATGCTTCCCGCAGCATGAAATTACAGCACTGGATCACACGACACAGTTAGAGCACAAATTACTGCTCTTTGTCCGAGGGATGACTTTGTGTTGTTCCAGTCACTCGTCTAGTCACATAGCTGAAGGACGTTTTTGTGTTGTTCCAGTCACTCGTCTAGTCACATAGCTGAAGGACGTCTTTGTGTTGTTCCAGTCACTCGTCTAGTCACACAGCTGAAGGATGTCTTCGTGTTGTTCCAGTCACTCGTCCAGTCACACAGCTGGAGGATATCTTTGTGTTGTTCCAGTCACTCGTCTAGTCACACAGCTGAAGGATGTCTTCGTGTTGTTCCAGTCACTCGTCCAGTCACACAGCTGGAGGATGTCTTTGTGTTGTTCCAGTCACTCGTCTAGTCACACAGCTGAAGGATGTCTTCGTGTTGTTCCAGTCACTCGTCCAGTCACACAGCTGGAGGATGTCTTTGTGTTGTTCCAGGCACTCGTCCAGTCACACACCTGGAGACGGCATCAAAACTCTACTATCCCTTCTCTAGACATCAGTAAAACTTGGGTAACAAGTTAAAGTTATCCAGCACAGAGGCAGAAAATAAGGGAAGAGGCGGACCAAGACAGTCTGAAGAAGAGAAACCTAATAGTAAACGATGAACAGAGGAGATCACATGGATCCAACAACCAGTCCGTTGAATCCAACAACTGATCTGTTGAAGACAACGGCTGATCTGGTGAATCCGATGGCATATCCCTGAATCCTTAGACCAGATACTTAACTCCTGAGGCCCATACTTTATCAGGACAGGATTTAACCAAATAAACAAATAACCCGCATATAGGAGAGAGAAGCTTACGACGACGTTTCAATCTGACTTGGACCATTTACAAAGTCACACTAACCAGTTAGTGTGACTTTGTAAATGGTCCAAGTCGGACCATAACTTGTGTATTGTTCCAGCCACGGTATTGTGCCCTTTTTGTTCTTTAACCAAATGTTTCAATATAGGTCTCAAAGCAGCTGGTGCGAGTCCTGGTAGACAGTGATAAAAGCTACTAATCGGAAGTAAATCCACTGGTAGCAGCGTGTTGATTGTCTGAGGAGTGGGTGAGCCTTATGCCAGGGAGTTGTACAAGTCTCCAGTTAATGAAGAAACTTGTTTACGGCCTACCGCAGGAGTAAATAGATCGATACAGGCCCCTGCAACGGCGGCATCACTTTTCTATTTCCCATCACCAACCCAAGATTTACAGCATCCCACACACCTCACACATCGTCTTCACACATACCATACCGTCTAAACACAGCCTAGGGCTGCAACAGCCAGGGTCTGACACAACCAGGGTCTGACACAGCCAGGGTGTGACACCGCCGGGGTATGACACCGCCAGGGTCTGACACAACCAGGTATGACACTGCTAGGGTGTGACACAGCACCTGGGTGTTGGAGGATGTTAATATTTACCTCATCAGCTGATCGCTTGCACCAGGGGGGTTGCCAGGTAAAACTGACTTTGCTAAAAACTTTCTTCTCATATCCGGTGGTAGTTTGCTGATGGTGGTAATTGATGGTTGCTGGTGGTAGTGAATGGTGGTGGATGGCTGTTGATGGTAGCTGATGGTTGACGGCTGCTAATGACAGTGGGTTGTTAGTGGATTTTGATGGCAGTTGGTTGATGGGTTAATTGTAAACAACAGAACTCACCGCACATTCATATTCTATTCAACTTTGCTTCTCTCAGTGCTAGGACACCCAGCTTCTCTCACTGCTAGGACACCCAGCTTCTCTCACTGCTAGGACACCCAGCTTCTCTCACTGCTAGGACACCCAACTTCTCTCACTGCTAGGACACTCAGCTTCTCTCACTGCTAGGACACCCAGCTTCTCTCACTGCTAGGACACCCAGCTTCTCTCATGCTAGGACACCCCGCTTCTCTCACTGCTAGGACACCCAGCTTCTCTCACTGCTAGGACACTCAGCTTCTCTCACTGCTAGGACACCCAGCTTCTCTCACTGCTAGGACACCAGCTTCTCTCACTGCTAGGACACCCAGCTTCTCTCACTGCTAGGACACCCAGCTTCTCTCACTGCTAGGACACCCAGCTTCTCTCACTGCTAGGACACTCAGCTTCTCTCACTGCTAGGACACCCAGCTTCTCTCACTGCTAGGACACCCAGCTTCTCTCACTGCTAGGACACCCAGCTTCTCTCACTGCTAGGACACCCAGCTTCTCTCACTGCTAGGACACTCAGCTTCTCTCACTGCTAGGACACCCAGCTTCTCTCACTGCTAGGACACCAGCTTCTCTCACTGCTAGGACACCCAGCTTCTCTCACTGCTAGGACACTCAGCTTCTCTCACTGCTAGGACACCCAGCTTCTCTCACTGCTAGGACACTCAGCTTCTCTCACTGCTAGGACACCCAGCTTCTCTCACTGCTAGGACACCCAGCTTCTCTTACTGCTAGGACACCCAGCTTCTCTCACTGCTAGGACACTCAGCTTCTCTCACTGCTAGGACACCCAGCTTCTCTCACTGCTAGGACACCCAGCTTCTCTCACTGCTAGGACACCCAGCTTCTCTCACTGCTAGGACACCCAGCTTCTCTCACTGCTAGGACACGCAGCTTCTCTCGCTGCTAGGACACCCAGCTTCTCTCACTGCTAGGACACCCAGCTTCTCTCACTGCTAGGACACCCAGCTTCTCTCAGTGCTAGGACACCAAGCTTCTCTCACTGCTAGGACACCCAGCTTCTCTCACTGCTAGGACACCCAGCTTCTCTCACTGCTAGGACACCCAGCTTCTCTCGCTGCTAGGACACCCAGCTTCTCTCACTGCTAGGACACCCAGCTTCTCTCAGTGCTAGGACACCCAGCTTCTCTCACTGCTAGGACACCCAGCTTCTCTCGCTGCTAGGACACCCAGCTTCTCTCACTGCTAGGACACCCAGCTTCTCTCAGTGCTAGGACACGCAGCTTCTCTCACTGCTAGGATACCCAGCTTCTCTCACTGCTAGGACACCCAGCTTCTCTCAGTGCTAGGACACCCAGCTTCTCTCACTGGTAGGACACCCAGCTTCTCTCACTGGTAGGACACCCAGCTTCTCTCAGTGCTAGGACACCCAGCTTCTCTCAGTGCTAGGACACCCAGCTTCTCTCAGTGCTAGGACACCCAGCTTCTCTCACTGCTAGGACACCCAGCTTCTCTCAGTGCTAGGACACGCAGCTTCTCTCACTGCTAGGATACCCAGCTTCTCTCACTGCTAGGACACCCAGCTTCTCTCACTGGTAGGACACCCAGCTTCTCTCAGTGCTAGGACACCCAGCTTCTCTCAGTGCTAGGACACCCAGCTTCTCTCACTGGTAGGACACCCAGCTTCTCTCACTGCTAGGACACGCAGCTTCTCTCACTGCTAGGACACCCAGCTTCTCTCACTGGTAGGACACCCAGCTTCTCTCAGTGCTAGGACACGCAGCTTCTCTCACTGCTAGGACACCTTGTCTCTCTCTCCGCTAGGACAATATAAGCGATGTTTTATACATTATAATCCTATTTTTTTCTTTTTGATTTCTTCAGTCATTACATACAGACAGAATGGGTAATCAGTCACTTGTTCCCGTCACTTAAGTTGTGGATAAGTGGAAGGATATTAATTTTCTCTCCCAGGGAATATGGAAAGATAGCATTTCACCAAGAATTATTCGTGGCACACTAGTTCCCACACAACACCTACTCAACCAACACAAAACGCCCACTACACCCACACAAACACCCACACTCCATTAAAGAACACCAGAAAATTTATCTGAGGAATCTCAGCCATCATTAGATCTGCAAAACAAAATGTCATTCGTTTCTCTTTCTCATTCTGTGGCCTCTCCAGGAGATGACAGCCATTCATTACTCTGCTTCAGCATCCTGCAGCATCTATGAGCTTCAGGGACCAAGAGACTTCCATAGTCTCTCTTTGCTCCCTCAATGTCAACATTAGCTAGTGGCCAGGTAATCAGTGGTGTGGCAGGTCCTAGCAGGTGGTGGCAGGTGAGGCGAGGAAGGGTGTTGGTTCTTGGGATCCATTCTGGTGTGCGAGAGAGTACGAATCGTTCCTAAGGAAACAGGGTTGACGAGTACGCGTCGTGTAGGGATGCTGTGGTTATTACTACCAGTGGTAGTCAAGCCAGAAGAGAAGAAACACGTTAATAACAAGTGTTGTGTTAATGCTCTTCCTACGTATACTGTGCATAATTTTAATTTTTAAATTATACAATAAACACTAAGACGGTTATTTCAATTTACACAGATCTGGTGAAAATAGTCGAAAAGCCATAGTTTTAAAGTTACGAGGATCAATGTGTCATTTATTGCCATGACGCGGTGATGTTACTATGACAAGGCGACCTGTAAAGTTCTGAGAAGCAGAAGTGATATGCACCAGGCAACCACAAGTGGTGACATACACCAGGCAACCATAAGTGGTGACATACACCAGACAACCATAAGTGGTGACATACACCAGACAACCATAAGTGGTGACATACACCAGACAACCATAAGTGGTGACATAGCACCAGACAACCATAAGTGGTGACATACACCAGACAACCATAAGTGGTGACATACACCAGACAACCATAAGTGGTGACATACACCAGACAACCATAAGTGGTGACATACACCAGAAAAACCATAAGTGGTGACATGCACCAGACAACCATAAGTGGTGACATGCACCAGACAACCATAAGTGGTGACATACACCAGACAACCATAAGTGGTGACATACACCAGACAACCATAAGTGGTGACATACACCAGACAACCATAAGTGGTGACATGCACCAGGCATGGTACATGTCACCACTTATGGTACATGTCACCAGCCTGGTGACATTTTATTTTTTTTATTATCACACCGGCCGATTCCCACCAAGGCAGGGTGGCCCGAAAAAGAAAAACTTTCACCATCATTCACTCCATCACTGTCTTGCCAGAAGGGTGCTTTACACTACAGTTTTTAAACTGCAACATTAACACCCCTCCTTCAGAGTGCAGGCACTGTACTTCCCATCTCCAGGACTCAAGTCCGGCCTCCCGGGTTTCCCTGAATCCCTTCATAAATGTTACTTTGCTCACACTCCAACAGCACGTCAAGTATTAAAAAACCATTTGTCTCCATTCACTCCTATCAAACACGCTCACGCATGCCTGCGGGAAGTCAAAGCCCCTCGCCCCACAAAACCTCCTTTAACCCCCCCCCTCCAACCCTTCCTAGGCCGACCCCTACCCGCCTTCCCTTCCACTACAGACTGATACACTCTTGAAGTCATTCTGTTTCGCCCATTTTCTCTACATGTCCGAACCACCTCAACAACCCTCCTCAGCCCTCTGGACACAGTTTTGGTAATCCCGCACCTCCTCCTAACTTCCAAACTTTCGAATTCTCTGCATTATATTCACACCACACATTGCCCCCAGACATGACATCTCCACTGCCTCCAGCCTTCTCCTCGCTGCAACATTCATCACCCACGCTTCACACCCATATAAGAGCGTTGGTAAAAACTATACTCTCATACATTCCCCTCTTTGCCTCCAAGGACAAAGTTCTTTGTCTCCACAGACTCCTAAGGCACCACTCACTCTTTTTCCCTCATCAATTCTATGATTCACCTCATCTTTCATAGACCCCATCCGCTGACACGTCCACTCCCCAAAAATCTGAATACGTTCACCTCCTCCATACTCTCTCCCCCAATCTGATATTCAAATCTTTCATCACCTAATCTTTTTGTTATCCTCATAACCTTACTCTTTCCTGTATTCACCTTTAATTTTCTTTTTTTGCACACCCTACCAAATTCATCCCCCAATCTCTGCAACTTCTCTTCAGAATCTCCCCAAAAGCACAGTGTCAATCGGCAAAGAGCAGCTGTGACAACTCCCACTTTGTGTGTGATTCTTTATCTTTTAACTCCACGCCTCTTGCCAAGACCCTGCATTTACTTCTCTTACAACCCCATCTTAAATAATTAAAAAACCCCGGGAAATCAAAACATCCTTGTCTAAGGCCAAATTTTACGGGGAAAAAAATTTTCCCTCTTTCCAAATATCTAACTTGAGCCTCACTATCCCGTAAAAATCTTCACTGCTTTCAGTAACCTACTCCACACCATACATTTGCAACATCTGCCACTTTGCCCCCCTTTCCCCCCGTCATACCCCTTTTTCCCAAATCCATAAATCCCACAAAACCTCTTTAGCCTATCAAAATACTGTTCATTTATAGTTTCACGAAACACCGGGTCCACAACCCCTCCCTTTCCAAAAGCCTCCTTTTTTCATCTGATATCCTTTTCTCCGTTTTATTTTAAATTTCTTTCAATTATAACTCTACCATACACTTTACCAGGTACACTCAACAACTTTTCCCCCTATAATTTTTGCACTTCTTTTTTCCCCTTTTCCTTTATACAAAGGAAAATATGCATGCTCTCTGCCCTCCCTAGGTACCTTTCCCTCTTCCATACTTTTTTAAATAATTGCACCCAAAAACCCCTCCAAATTATCCCCCCCGCTTTTAACATTTCTATCTTTATCCACAATCCCCGGTGCCTTACCCCCTTTCATTTTTTCCCACGCCTGGACATGTACCCAACAAATGGGCCAGACACATTAACAAAAAAAAAGAAGGTGGCAGGGAAAATTTTTGCAGGAACTCAGGAAAATTAACTACAATGAGAGGAAACAAACCCCTTCTCCAAGTATCCAGTTTTTTCCCCCACCTTCTCCCCTTCCCCCCCCTCCTTCCCTTTACCCTGTTTTCACAAAACTTCCTCCACCCTTCCCCCTTCCTTGCCACCCGACCCTTCCCCCTCCCCCCTCATTTTTGGTGTGTTAATGTTATGCTGAGGCAATCAACGAGACTAATTACTGTGCAAGGGTCGTCATGCAGCTAAATGCTTCCTCCATGGGTAAGGTGACGGGGGACTCTAAGTGACCTGCCTTCCTTGACACTGACTACATGTAACATGAATTTCTGGTGAGTGACTGTGACCTGCCTTTCTGGGGGATGACATGTGACCTTCCTGAATTGATGGGTGCTTACTTCAAACTACATTCGACAGCGAGGTTGATCAGGTCGTCAACTAGGAGGAAGCCTGATCTTGGACCAGGCAGTGATTCCCACAACTGTCTACAGGTAAATTACAGATAATGTAATCTACTTACCAGGGGAATGACTGTGTGACATGTCTTCTAGGTTACCTGTAGCCATTTTCGGGGGTCACCGTCCCCGTGGAATTGACCACAAGCTTTCCAGGCTGTATGTACCACAGCCCGGCTCATCAGGAAGCACTATGAGGGACTTATTAAGTTCCTTCTTGAAGACAGATAGGGATCTGTTGGTAATTTCCCTTAAGAATTGAAGGAGGATGTTGAAAACTCTTGGTCCCTTTACACTTACTGAGTTATGTCTTAGTGTACTCATTGCCTCACTGCTTTTCCTTTGAGAGTATTTAGCATCATCTGCCGAGTCTCTTGCTGTCGTAGGGAGAAATTTCGGTGTGAAGATTTGGGACCAACCCTCAATGAGTTTCCAGAGTGCAGCTCAATGGACTTCAAACTAAACTGGCTTAATACAGGCAGCGAAAATTGTTTATATATTCTCTAGATCTGCTATTCTGTCTGCCTTAAAAAGCTGTTAGTGTACAGCAACATCGCAAGTCTACAAAGGTCAGGTGACAAAGAGCATCATGGTTGGCTTGGTACCTCTAGTGTTTGAAGGTACTAGTGGTTCTAGTGGTTAAAGGTACTAGTGGTTCTAGTGGTTAAAGGTACTAGTGGTTCTAGTGGTTAAAGGTACTAGTGGTTCTAGTGGTTGAAGGTACTAGTGGTTCTAGTGGTTCTAGTTTCGTATCAGTGCTAGGTGTGTGTTATCCGACTCCAGCAAGATATTTGTAACCTACCGTAGTTAAGGTGAAATATTAATGACATGGCTATGTACAAGAACCACCACCACCACCACTATCATCACCACCACCACTATCATCACCACCACCACCACTATCATCACCACACCACCACTATCATCACCACCACCACTATCATCACCACCACCACCACTATCATCACCACCACCACTATCATCACCACCACCACTATCATCACCACCACCACTATCATCACCACACACACACCCACTATCATCACCACACCACTATCATCACCACCACCACTTCATCACCACCACCATACTACACTCACCACCACCCACTATCATCACCACCACACCACTATCATCACACACCACCCCACTATCATCACCACCACCACTATCATCACCACCACCACTATCATCACCCCCTATCATCACCACCACCACTATCATCACCACCACCACTATCATCACCACCACCACTATCATCACCACCACCACTATCATCACCACCACCACTATCACACCACCACCACTATCATCACCACCACCACTATCATCACCACCACCACTATCATCACCACCACCACTATCATCACCACCACCACTATCATCACCACCACCACTATCATCACCACCACCACTATCATCACCACCACCACTATCATCACCACCACCACTATCATCACCACCACCACTATCATCACCACACCACTATCATCACACCACCACTATCATCACCACCACCACTATCATCACCACCACCACTATCATCACCACCACCACTATCATCACACCACCACTATCATCACCACCACCACTATCATCACCACCACCACTATCATCACCACACCACTATCATCACCACCACCACTATCATCACCACCACCATATCATCACCACCACCACTATCATCACCACACAACCCACTATCATCACCACCACCACTATCATCACCACCACCACTATCATCACCACCACCACTATCATCACCACCACCACTATCATCACCACCACCACTATCATCACCACCACCACTATCATCACCACCACCACTATCATCACCACCACCACCATCTATCACACCACCACCACTATCATCACCACACACCACTATCATCACCACCACCACTATCTCACCACCACCACTATCATCACCCACCACTATCATCACCACCACCACTATCATCACCACCACCACTATCATCACCACCACCACTATCATCACCACCACCACTATCATCACCACCACCACCACACTATCATCACCACCACCCACTATCATCACCACCACCACTATCATCACCACCACCACTATCACACCACCACCACTATCATCACCACCACCACTATCATCACCACCACCACTACATCACCAACACCACTATCATCACCACCACCACTATCATCACCATCCACCACCACTATCATCACCACCACCACTATCATCACCACCACCACTATCATCACACCACCACTATCATCACACCACCACCACTATCATCACCACCACCACAATCATCACCACCATCACCACTATCATCACACCACCACCACTATCATCACCACCACCACTATCATCACCACCACCACTATCATCACCACCACCACTATCATCACACCACCTATATCACCACCACCCTATCATCACCACCACCACTATCATACCACCACCACACCACTATCATCACCACCACCACTATCATCACCACCACCACTATCATCACCACCACCACTATCATCACCACCACCACTATCATCACCACCACCACTATCATCACCACCACCCACTATCATCACCACCACCACTATCATCACCACCACCACTATCATCACCACCACCACTATCATCACCACCACCACTATCATCACCACCACCACTATCATCACCACCACCACTATCATCACCACCACCACTATCATCACCACCACCACTATCATCACCACCACCACTATCATCCCACACCCTATCACACCACCACCACTATCATCACCAACACCACTATCATCACCACCACCACTATCGTCACCACCACCACTATCATCACCACCACCACTATCATCACCACCACCACTATCATCACCACCACCACTATCATCACCACCACCACTATCATCACCACCACCACCTATCATCACCCCACCACTATCATCACCCACCACCACTATCATCACCACCACCACTATCATCACCACCACCACTATCATCACCACCACCACTATCATCACCAACACCACTATCATCACCACCACCACTATCATCAACCACCACCACTATCATCACCACCACCACTATCATCACCACCACCACTATCATCACTACCACCACTATCATCACACATCACCACTATCATCACACCAACCACCACTATCATCACACCACCACTATCATCACCACCACCACTATCATCACCACCACCACTATCATCACCACCACACCCTATCATCACCACCACCCCTATCATCACCACCACCCTATCATCACCACCACCACTATCATCACCACCACCACTATCATCACACCACCACTATCATCACCACCACCACTATCATCACCCACCACCACTATCATCACCACACACCACTATCATCACCTTCTGTTTCCATCTCTCACAATCAACACATCACTATATCACTTCCAATAAACCTTAATTCTATTTTTGTGCTGCCACAGTACCTGATATATTCGTTCTCACCACCATCATACCACCACACTATTCAGTCCCCCACCACTATGATCACTCCCTCACGAATCCAATTGACATGTTTTCATGACACCACCTACTATCATCACAGCACTGTGTGCCTTCCATCCCTTCACCCCTCTATTCATCACCTGTATGTTTCATGGTCTCTCGAGCAATCAAACAATCTAGTCAAGTCTTGCACATTAACTCTTCCTTTCTTCTTAGTTCTTCTACGCTTCTGCTTCATCACTACCATTCTTACCTATCTTCTTCTAATCATTTTTTCTTGCACATCTCTCTTATGTTCCCCTACCACCATCTCATATGCTCTTCCACCAATTCAATTTTCCCATCTCTCTCTCTCTCTTTCTCTCTGTATACCTCTTCATCATTTTCCTCTATGTTCTCTCCAGCTCCACATGTCCTCTGCCATTGTCTCGCCTCTTCTGCATATCCCCTTTTCAGGAATGTCCCGTCCATCTGCATGTCCCCTCACCAGTGTGTCTCCTACCCATGGCAGAAACTGGTTTAGAGGTGTAATGACCGTAACAAGAGCCATCAGGGAAACACCATTACCCCTCCGCTCATTGTAATGGTGACGGTCCTCACTTCTCGTTCTCGTCACCCCTCCCTGCCCGTCACCCCGTCGCCCCATCATCCCGTCACCCCGTCACTGAGGTCAGCGTGAAGAGTCTTTGTGGGAATTTGAGCGCTGAGGCGCCTATGTTGGCTTGAAATCTGTGAAGGTTCTGTTAATTCTCTTGAGAGTCATCGCCGCCACGATCCTTGCAAACCATTTTCTCCCCTAAAGTTGCAAATGAGAAGATAATAGTTCTTTGTTGCTCTGAGACATCTATTGAAACAACGTCAGCTGAAACATCTGTTGAAACAACGTCAGCTGAAACATCTGTTGAAACGTCAGCTGAAAAATCTGTTGAAACAACGTCTGTTGAAACATCTGTTGAAACAACGTCTGTTGAAACATCTGTTGAAACATCGTCTGCTGAAACATCTGTTGAAACATCGTCTGCTGAAACATCTGTTGAAACAACGTCTGCTGAAATATCTGCTCTGTTAATTCTGAACATTTGTTGAAAGTGTTTAATTACAGATATTGTCTTGCTCCATATTGGTGGGGTGGCCCAGTGGCCTGGTGGCTAAAGCTCCCGTTCCACACACGGAAGGGCCCGGGTTCGATTCCCGGCGGGTGAAACATTTCGACACGTTTCCTTACACCTGTTGTCTGTCACCTAGCAGCAAAGGTACCTGGTGTTATCGACTGGTGGGTCGCATCCTGGGACAAGATTGAGGCCACAATGGAAATAAGTAGACAGTCCTCGATGACGCACTGACTTCTTGGTTATCCTGGGTGCAACCCTCCGGGGATTAAAAATCCAACGAAATCTTATCTATCTCTTCTGGTGAATCGCTACCAGAGTGCCACACAAGGCAAAGGGCACCAAAGGGCTCCCAAGAGCCACCGGGTCACACAAGCACATAGGGTACCACAGGGTCACCCCAGAGTTACCAGGGCCACACAAGGCCACATAAGGCACAAAGGGCGCCCACAGAGCCACCAGGGTCACACAAGGCCACATAGGTACCACAGGGCCACCACAGTGCTACCGGGGGTCACACAAGGCAAATGGGGCACCACAGGGCCACCACAGAGCCACCGGGGTCACACAAGGCCACATAGGGCACCACAGGGCCACCACAGAGTCACCGGGGCTCACACAAGGCAACATAGGGCACAAGGCCACCACAGGGTACCACAAGCCACGGGACAACCACAGTGCACACGGGGTCACACACAAGGGCACACAGGGCCACCACAGAGCCACCAGGGGTCACACAAGGCCACAGAGCCACCACGGGGCCACCACAGAGTCATCGGGGCTCACACAAGGCCACATAGGGCACCACAGGCCATCCACAGAGCCACCACAGAGTCACCGGGGCTCACACAAGGCCACATAGGGTACCACAGGGCCACCACAGTGCCACCGGGGGTCACACAAGGCAACATGGGGCACCACAGGGCCACCACAGAGCCACCGGGGGTCACACAAGGCAACATGGGGCACCACAGAGCCACCACAGGGCCACCACAGAGCCACCGGGGGTCACACAAGGCAACATATGCTTTAATGTCAACATAACGATAGAACTGGGTCGAGGTGTCCCCAGACTGTACCCATCACACCTTAAAAATCTTTGTTAAATACAACTGTGAAGGCAGTTATTGTCTCCAGCTGTTAGGAATATTGCCTCCCTAGTCAGTTAGGAAAATGTTACAATATTAATATATTTTTGGACCAATTATATTATTTTCCTTAAAACAAGTGCACAAACAAAGTTGGTTAATTAAACTTAAAGCCTATCGACAACTTAAAGATTCATTAAGGGTAAATGTCAACTGTTCACCACTAGTCAATAATACTATTCTCAACAAAAGGTTAAAAGGGTAAATTCCAAGAGATTCACACAGTCTAACACAGGTCCAACTACTTTATGCTTTAAGTGTACAATGAAGTTTGTCCCAGTAAAGCCATACAAGTTTAAAAGTTTGCCAATCAACGTGAAGCATTCCACAGTTATCTCAGAGGACAAATGTTACATGAATAATGTCTCATCTGCCAGGTTCTACATTTATCTAAACAATTGCATCACAGGACAAAAGCTGATCGACCTTCAAGTTCAAAGGTATGTAACGTCCACTATTAATAAACTTTATGTCATTTAAATAAAGGCAATAAAGTAAACAGAACGACATCCAGGTAAAATGGCAACACAGAAAATGCTGCACAGCTACAGGTAATGAAGATGCTCAACACAGGTCAAAATGCACGTTGCAACACAGTAAAATGCATCCACCAGAGTCATGAAAATGCACTGTGAATCCCCAGAGACATCAGCACGGTATAATCAAACACATTCATCGCAGAGGAACTGACTTCCTGTAGATGCAGTCCACTCCATTAATTGCCATATTGTGATAGACAAGTTCAGTAAAACAGCAGCAGCAGCAGCAGCACACAGAGCAGCACAGGAACATGCGCACACAGCACAGCACACAGCAAGCCCAGCACAGCAACAGCACCTGCACTAATGCACACCAGAACAGCAGCCAGTCAACAGCATGCACACATACACCAGCAAGATCAGCAGTATCAGCACCAACACCAGTCATCAGGCATGCAGCAACAGCACAGCAGCACAGCACAGCAAGCACAGCACACAGCAGCAGCCAGCACAGCAACAGCCACACCAGCAACAGCACAGCACCAGCAACAGCACCAGCACCAGCACAGCAAGCACCAGCAGACATGCACACAGCACCAGAACACAGCACCAGCACCAGCAGCAGCACACAGCAACAGCATCAGCACCAGCAACAGCATCAGCACCACAACACACACAGCACAGCACCACAGCACCAGCACACAGCCAGCCAGCACAGCACCAGCACCAGCAACAGCAGCAGCAGCACCAAGCCAAGCACAGCACACCAGCAGCACAGACCAGCACACAGCACAGCACCAGCTAGCACAGCCACCAGTACAACGCACAGCACCAGCACAGCCAGCACACAGCAACAGCACAGCAACCAGCACAGCACACAACATCAGCACCAGCACAGCAGCAAGAACAGCAGCACCAGCACACAAGCAGCACCAGCACACACACAGCACAGCACCAGCACCAGCAGCAGCAGCCCAGCACAGACAGCACCAGCAGTCACAGCACACAGCACGAACAGCACACACAGCAGCCAGCACACCAGCACCGCAGCAGCAACAGCAACCAGCAACAGCATCAGCACCAGCACAACAGCAAGTCAGCACCAGCAACAGCAGCAGCCAGCAGCACCAGCACCACAGCACCAGCACCAGCAGCAGTCAGCACAGCACAGCACCAGCACAGCACCAGCAACAGCACAGCACCAGCAGCAGCAGCACAGCACACCAGCAGCATCAGCACCAGCAGCACAGCACAGCACCAGCAATCAAGCATCAGCACCAGCACAGCAGCACCAGACCAGCAGCAGCACCAGCAGCACCAGCAGCACAGCACACAGCAGCACAGCAGCAGCACCACAGCACCAGCAGCATCAGCACCAGCAACCAGCAGCACAGCACCAGCAACAGCACAGCACCAGCAACAGCATCAGCACCAGCACAGCACACCAGCACCAGCACAGCACACAGCACAGCAGCACCAGCACGCACAGCACCAGCACCAGCACACAGCACCAGCAAGCACCAGCACACAGCAGACAGCAGCACCAGCACCATGCACCAGCAGCACCAGCACCAGCACAGCAGCCCAGCAGCACACAGCAGCACCAGCAGCACCAGCAGCACCAGCAGCACCAGCACCACGCACCAGCACACAGCACAGCACCAGCACACACAGCAGCCAGCACAGCAGCAGCACAGCAACCAGCAAGCATCAGCACCAGCAACAAGCAACAGCACCAGCAACAGCATCAGCACCCAGCACACAGCAGCAGCAGCACCAGCAACAGCACCAGCACCAGCAGCATCAGCACCAGCAACAGCACACAGCACCAGCAACAGCATCAGCACCAGCAACAGCACAGCACCAGCCAGCAGCAGCAGCACCAGCACCGCAACAGCAGCAGCCCAGCACCACACAACACGCACCCAGCACAGCAGCATCAGCACCAGCAACACAGCACATCACAGCAACCAGCACACAGCCAGCACCAGCAACCCAGCAACAGCACCAGCAGCACCAGCACCAGCACCACCTCACACGCACCAGCACACAGCATCAGCACCAGCAGCACCAGCAGCACAGCACCAGCACCACAGCACACAGGGCAGCACCAGCAGCACACACCAGCAGCACCCAGCACCACAGCAGACCCCAGTCAACCGCAGCACAGCAGCACAGCACCAGCAACCAGACAGCATCCAGCAGCACCAGCAGCACAGCCAGCACCACGCAGCACCAGCACCCACCAGCACCACCAGCACACAGCAGCACACCAGCACCAGCAGCACACAGCACACCAGCAGCACCAGCAGCAGCACCACAGCAGCACCAGCAGCACAGCAGCACCAGCACCACGCACCAGCAGCACCACCAGCACACCACCAGCACCAGCAGCACCAGCACACCAGCAGTCAAGCACCAGCAGCACCAGCAGCACCAGCAGCACCACCAGCACCACCAGCACCAGCAGCACCACCAGCAGCACCAGCAGCACCAGCAGCACCAGCAGCACCAGCAGCAGCACCAGCAGCACCAGCAGCACCAGCAGCACCAGCAGCACCACCAGCACCAGCAGCACCACCAGCACCACCAGCAGCACCAGCAGCACCAGCAGCACCAGCAGTAGTAGTGGTAGTAACTTATATACATAAGCTACACAGATAAAACTATAGAGGATATTTGCCTTAGAGCAGATAATCAGGGAAGTACTCACCTATATGTGGTTGCAGGGGTCGAGTCACAGCTCCTGGCCCTCCTGTGTAGTGCACATTAAATGTGTGGCAATGCTAGGTTATATGTCAGGTCTTGGGACCAGGTGTGGACTTAGTCTTTTTTCACACAACAGCGGTACTCGAGTATTAAGGCAAACACTACTAACGTCTACCCACCCGTCCCGCCCACCACCCTCCTCAATCACCACCCATCCCGCCCACCACCCACCTCAACCACCACCCATCCCGCCCACCACCCACCTCAACCACCACCCATCCCGCCCACCACCCACCTCAACACCACCCATCCCGCCCACCACCCACCTCAACCACCACCCTCCCGCCCACACCCATCCCGCCACCACCCATCCCAACCACCACCCATCCCGCCACACCACCATCCCGCCCACCACCCACCTCGACACCACCCATCCCGCCCACCACCCATCCGAACACCACCCATCCCCCCACCACCCACCTCGACCACTCTCATTCCCGCCCACTACTCCACCTCGAACACCACCCTTATCCGCCCACCATCCCACTCAACCACCACCCTTCCCGCCACCACCTCACCCACTCACCCCATCCCCCCTACCTTCACCTCAACCACCACCATCCCGCCCACACCCATCCCGCCCAGCCACCAACTCGACCACCATCCCGCCCACCACCCACCTCAAACCACCACCCATCCCGCCGCAGCCACCGATCCCGCCAACCAACCACTGCAACCACCACCCATCCCGCCACCACACTAAACCACCACCTGATCCGCCCAAGCACCATCCGCTCCACCACCCACTCGACCACCACCCATCCGCCACACACCCACCGATCTTTCTTATCCCTTACTTCTACCTTCCAACTCCTTCCCTAATCTCCTTCTGTCCCCAAAACTCTTCCTTCCTCCCTCACCTCTTCCAACCCAATTCCTCCCTTTACTGCTTTTTCCCCCAACCAGGAGCGAGGGAGATAGCAGGGAAAAAATGTAGGGAAGCGAAGGGGAGAAGACAGAAATGAAGGAATGGGGAAGAGAGATAGCAGAAGAAGAGGGAAGAGGAAATAAGAGGGGAATAAGAAGACGAACGTGGAGGAGAAGGGCAGATGGGGAGTAAAGGAGGGAAAGAGGGAGAGCACAGATGGGAAGGAGGGAGGACACAGATGGGAAGGAGGGAGGTCACAGATGGGAAGGAAGGAGGGAGGGCACAGATAAGAAGGAGGGAGGGCACAGCTGGGAAGGAAGGAGGGAGGGCACAGATGAGAAGGAGGGAGGGCACAGATGGGAAGGAAGGGGAGAGCACAGATGGGAAGGAAGGAGGGAGGGCACAGATGGAAGGAAGGGAGGACACAGATGGGAAGGAAGGAGGGAGGGCACAAATGAGGAGGGAGGGCACAGATGGGAAGGAGGGAGGGCACAGATGGGAAGGAGGGAGGCCACAGATGGGAAGGAGGGAGAGCACAGATGGGAAGGAGGGAGGGCACAGATGGGAAGGAGGGAGGGAGGGCACAGATGAGAAGGAGGGAGGGAGGGCACATGAGAAGGAAGGAGGGAGGGCACAGATGGGAAGGAGGGAGGGCACAGATGGGAAGGAGGGAGGGCACAGATGGAAGGAAGGAGGGAGGGCACAGATGAGAAGGAAGGAGGGAGGGCACAGATGAGAAGGAAGGAGGGAGGGCACAGATGAAGGAAGGAGGGAGGGCACAGATGAGAAGGAAGGAGGGAGGGCACAGAGGGAGAAGGAGGGAGGGCACAGATGAGAAGGAAGGAGGAGGGCACAGATGAGAAGGAAGGAGGGAGGGCACAGATGAGAAGGAAGGAGGGAGGGCACAGATGAGAAGGAAGGAGGGAGGGCACAGATGAGAAGGAGGAGGAGGGCACAGATGAGAAGGAAGGAGGGAGGGCACAGATGAGAAGGAAGGAGGGAGGGCACAGATGAGAAGGAAGGAGGGAGGGCACAGATGAGAAGGAAGGAGGGAGGGCACAGATGAGAAGGAAGGAGGGAGGGCACAGATGAGAAGGAAGGAGGGAGGGCACAGATGAGAAGGAAGGAGGGAGGGCACAGATGAGAAGGAAGGAGGGAGGGCACAGATGAGAAGGAAGGAGGGAGGGCACAGATGAGAAGGAAGGAGGGAGGGCACAGATGAGAAGGAAGGGGGAGGGCACAGATGAGAAGGAGGAGGGAGGGCACAGATGAGAAGGAGGAGGGAGGGCACAGATGAGAAGGAAGGAGGGAGGGCACAGATGAGAAGGAAGGAGGGAGGGCACAGATGAGAAGGAAGGAGGGAGGGCACAGATGAGAAGGAAGGAGGGAGGGCACAGATGGGAAGGAAGGAGGGAGGGCACAGATGAGAAGGAAGGAGGGAGGGCACAGATGAGAAGGAAGGAGGGAGGGCACAGATGAGAAGGAAGGAGGGTACAGAAGGAAATAAAGGAAAAATATATTGTTGGAAAATAAAGAAGCGGGAAGTAAAGGTTGCGTTGTCTGCTTTTAACAGCACGTGAAGAGTCCTAGACTCATCATGTGACCCTAACATTAAGTACCGCGTTACTTATCATACACATTCTGCAGTGTCTATTGCAAATAAATTATTAGTGAACAAGACGAGTCCTGGTCACTTTACATCTGCTGTGGCAGCTGTTATTCAGCATCAGAAAGGACTTGCCTAGTGTGGGCCAACAGGCCTGTTGCAGTGTTCCTTTCTTATGTTCTTAGAAGGATAGTTATGTGGTGTCAGCAGGAAGACTGAGGATAGACACTCTCACATGAGGGTAGACGCTCTCACATGAGGATAGACACTCTCACATGAGGGTAGACGCTCTCACATGAGGATAGACACTCTCACATGAGGGTAGACGCTCTCACATGAGGGTAAACACTCTCACCATACTGGATGGCACCATTACTCATTATTATGGGACTTAATAATGGTAGTCAGGTGTCCGAGCAACACTCAGGTACATATTAACGTCATTATCTGATAATCTGCTGTACCGCGACTGTGCTGCTCCACAGCCGCTGTGCTGCTGCACCGCCGCTGTGCTGCTGCACCACTGTTGCGTTGCTGCAACGCTGCTGCGCTGCTGTTGTGCTGCTGCTGCTGCTGCTGCTATACTCCACATGGTGTAAAAGCACACAAAATGCGTGATAGAGGAATAACGGGAAAAGTTGATATATGGATCTATAATTTCCTAACAAATAGAACACACAGAGTAGTAGTCAACAGAGTGAAGTCTAAAGCGGCTACGGTGAAAAACTCTGTTCCACAAGGCACAGTACTCACTCCCATCCTGTTCCTCATCCTCATTTCTAACATAGACAGGGATGTAAGCCACAGTGCCGTGTCTTCCTTTGCAGATGACACCCGAGTTTCCATGACAGTGTCTTCCATTGCAGACACTGCAAGACTCCAGGAGGACATGAACCAAATCTTTAAATGGGCCTCAGAAAACAATATGAAGTTCAACGATGAGAAATTTCAATTACGCCGTTAGGGGAAACTTGAGGAAATTAAAACTATATCGGAGTATTAAACAAATTCCAACTACACAGTAGAGCGAAAAACTAATATAAAAGACCTGGGAGTGATAATGTCAGAGGATCTCACCTTCAAAGATCACAACAATGTATCTACCACATCTGCTAGGAAAATGATAGGATGGATAATGAGAACCTTTAAAACTAGGGATGCCAAGCCCATGATGATTCTCTTTAAATCGCTTTTCTCTCTTGGCTGGAATATTGCTGTACATTAACGGCACCCTTCATGGCAGATAAATTGCTGACCTGGAGAATGTACAGAAAACTCAGGCACGATAAAACGCCTAAAAAACTGGGAACGGTTGAAGTTCATTGACTTGTATTACCTGGAACGCAGGTGAGAAAGATACATGATAAAATACACTTGGAAAATCCCAAAGTAGCAAATTAATACCAAATTTGCACACGAAAATCACTCCCTACGAAAACAAAAGACTGTAGAAAATGAAACATTCCTTCAATGAAAAGCAGGGGCGCCAAGAGTACGCTAAGAGATAACACAGTAAGTGTCAGGGGCCCAAGATTGTTCAACTACCTCCTAGCATACATAAAGGGGATTACCAATAGACCCCTGACTGTCTTCAAGAAGACGCTGGACAGGCATCTAAAGTCAGTACCTGACCAGCCAGGCTGTGTTTGTACGTTAGTTTGCATGCGGCCAGCAGTAACAGCCTGGTTGATCAGGCCCTGATCCACTGCAAGGCCTGGTCACAGACTGAGCCGCAGGAGCGTTGGCCCCCAAAACCCTCTCCAGGTATACACTGAGAGGAGTACATACACTGGTTATCTTTATTCCGTCTTAGGGATATTGATGGATATATTGTGATAGATAGTGGTGTATATGGTGTGTTAGAGGATTTGATAGATTGTGGTGGATATAGTGGTAGATATGGTGTGGTAGATGGTGGATATAATGTGGTAGATGGTGGATATAGTGTGGTTGATGGATGTTATAGTGAAATAGATAGTGGTGGATATGGTGTGGCTGGATGGATGGGAAACATGTTCGTCACCACATTACAAAGGTGTCAGCGACACCTTTATAATGTTTAACAAATGCTCTCAAACATGAGTGAGTGGAGGAAATGATGGCGTCAAGGAACACAACTGAGTTCCATTAGCAGACACCGCTGGCACCATTATAGTGTCCTCTATTAGTTTTCCACCTCCACCACCTCTAATGTTGGCACTCAACCTCTGTGACAAGAGGTACTTAAGTGGATGGTGGTGGGGGAGCTGAGTGGATGGTGGTGGTGGAGCTGAGTGGATGGTGGTGGGGGAGCTGAGTGGGTGGTGGTGTGGAAACTGAGTGAGTGGTGGTGGGGGAGCTGAGTGGGTGGTGGTGGGGGAACTGAGTGGGTGGTGGTGGGGAACTGAGTGGGTGGTGGTTAGGGAACTGACTGCTGGTACTTAAGTGGATGGTGGTGGGGGAGCTGAGTGGATGGTGGTGGGGAACTGAGTGAGTGGTGGTGGGGGACTGAGTAGGTGGTGGTGTGGAAACTGAGTGAGTGGTGGGGGGAGCTGAGTGGGTGGTGGTGGGGGAACTGAGTGGGTGGTGGTGGGGGAACTGAGTGGGTGGTGGTGGGGGAGCTGAGTGGTGGTGGTGGGGGAACTGAGTGGGTGGTGGTTAGGGAACTGACTGCTGGTGGTGGGGGAAGTGAGTGGATAGTGGTGGGGGAATTGAGTGGAGTGATGGTGGTGGGGAACCTGAATGGGTGGTGGAACTAAAAAGGTGAATTATTATTATAATCATAACTAACCACTGAACCCACAAGGGTCATACAACGCTGACTGAAAAGGTGGAGAGACTTAAGTTGTGGTGAAATTTGAATGTTTTGTTGGTGGAAAATGAATGGATAATGGAATGACTCATGGTGGTTGAGTACCACAGATGGGTGATAGTGAGCCTTCACTATCTTGTGAGACCTAGTAATTGTCTCTGGGTTGTTAAGATCTACTGGTCACACATACTTGTGACCTTGCACTTCCTAAGAATGAACTCAAGCAACCATATCTTGCATTTTTTATTAATTTTAATCAAGTGAAAGCACTAAACCCATTGAGGTTATACAGCACCTATAGGTAGCGGGGGATTCAGGTTAAATCCAAGGGAAAGAAATCCAGTTTATTGGATCAAGAGCCCCCTTCACCAGCATCAAGGCACCTTTGAGGAGTTCTTCTAATCATTATTATATTCAAGAGGGAAGCACTAATTCTGCAGACGTCATACAGTGCATGGGAGAATAGAAGGCAATCAGGTTGGATCCATGGAAGGGGAGCTCAGGTCTAAATTGCTGTATCAAGAGCCCTTCACCTGGATCAAGGAACTCCCTTCCTTCTTCAGGATGGGAGGTTCATGGACTAGATGGAGAGATGATGCAGCTCAGGTTACTTGTGACTGTCTGGACTGCAGTCTGTAAACTCCTCTTGTATTATAGACGATGACAGCCCCACAACTTGAACTGAGGAAGGAATGTATATTTTGGCTGAGATGTTGCCAATAGTGCATATATGCAAATGGTGAGTTGGCTTATCTGGGCTATTCATGATGACAATATGCATCCCACATCTTGGGGCATGGAAGGAAACATTTTGGCTGATGATGGTCATGAGTTGCTTACTAATACAACAGTCAGTACAGGAAGTCTTTGGGTTTATTGACTGGAAGGAAAAAGATCTTTTTCAGTTCAACACTACACAGAAAAAGTGGCTTGTACAATAATTTTTTTTCAACATATCAGCCATAAGCAGCCATAAGCAGGGTGACCCTAAAAAGAAGAAAACTATAAGGTTATAAAATATATTACACTCAATAAAATAAGTATTCTGACTGAAATCACTTTTCATATTTAACTCAAATTGGAAATAAGAGCTGGACAGGCTGTAGTAATGTTGACATCCTGGAACACTCTCCAGGAAGACTCTAGGTAGGTAGTAAGAATCTTTTGAAAATTTGTCTACTTGGAGCCAGGCAAGTACCATTAGGTAACAGTTTTGTCTTACAGTTAGAGGATGGAGGATCGAGCCTCCATCAGTTCCCGTACTGAGTGTCTCACATGGGTTTAGAGCTTCATATAGACAGCAATATGCTATGTCAAAACCAGCTTTCATCTATTTCTGTCTTCTTCTTTTTCCAGTCTTCCTTTAACTCCCACACATAATTGGTAGCATATCTTGTAAAGTGGGGCTTGCCTGTATACACTGCCATACAGTATATACAATGACATTCAGTACATACAAACTCATACAGTATATACAATTCCTACAGTATATACATTGCCATACAGTATATACATTGTGGTGAAGCTATATTCTGGGCTGTTATATACTGTTTCAAGTGAGTTTATATAATATAGTATAGTAACTTTTTCATCTGATATGCATGACTTTTTCTTTTACACAGGCAGGCCCCACTTTACAGTGCTTTGCTTTGCAGTGTTTTGCTAATATAGTGGTTTTCAATTATACCCATTCTTCATTTATTTAGACTTCCTACAATAAGTGTATACACCACTCGCTATAAGCTACATATGATAGCATAAACATGTTGACTCATGAAATTGTAATGACATGATTTGCCCAGTGTCTAATATGCCAGTCTGGAGTTTTAGGACTCACTAGCCATGAGTTCAATCCCCACCCATACTGTGATTTGTAAATGTGTTATCAGACTTTTATCTACATTTGAAAGTGAAAAAAAGCTGTGATTCCTTACAGCAATTTTGGTTTACACAGTACCTAAAGCTAACATATGATAGTAAGATGTTGACTATGAAATTAATGACAGTTGCCCATGTTCTACTAGCACGTCAGTGGACTCCCCGAGTCATCACTCCACCTACTGATTATGTAAATGTTTATCATTTTGTAATCTCATTTGTAAGTGAATATTAGGCTGTGATATCTAATTCACAATTTTGTTTCCATATGGAACCTAATTTTGTTATAACGATGATTGTTATTGAAATAATACAGTCTTACGTAGCGACGTACTTATTTACTGACGACTGGGACTTATGACGGGCTCTCTGACCAGTATGCATACCTAAATAATGTATATTAGAGCTGATTTCCTCTATTCTTTTAATTACAATATACAGTACACTACTGTATAAATATTTAAAAATATACCAGAAATTTTATAAATGTTGCAAAGGTGACTCCTCACTTAGCAATGAATTTGTTTACCAACATGGTCTTAGGAACGGAACTCTGTCTTTAAGTGAGGGGAGGTTGTACTTATTTGACTTACAAAATCGTAATGAAACGATTGCAAACAAACCATACCACAGGTGGGGTTTGAACCTGCGGTCAGAGAGTCTCAAAACTTCAGACCGTCACGTTAGCCATTGGGCCATCTAGCTTCAATAAGATTCGTCCAACTAGGTACAGGTACCATCCGACTTACGACCGAGCTTGGTTCCGACCAACGGTCGCAAGTCAAAATGGATGTAAGTCGAACCTTACTACTGATTATCAACATCACATTTTTGTAATGACTTTATTTTATTGTTTTATTCTGGTATTTCATTTTTTACATTACTTTTTATGCTGTTAGTACATACTGTATTTTATACTGTAAGGTTTAGGATAAACACTGTGTGCAACACAAACAGTTGTTTATTTCCCAGAAATTTGGCATACAAAACACGGTCGTAAGTTGAGTGGTAGGTCTATATTTCTACACCATAGGAAGGTTAGCATAGGCACCACTGTGTCCACAAATGCAAGTTTTTACAGACGAATCTCCCACTAGCATGGCCGTGACGAACTCTAGCTCAAGTCCCTTCAAAGCCGTCAACATACCTAGCTGGACGAATTGTACTGAAGCTAGCTGGCCCAGTGGCTAACACGACGGTCTGGAGTTTTGAGACTCAGACTGCGGGTTCAAACCTCACCCGTGGTATGGTTTGTACTTGTTGATAATATTATGAAAATGTTTAATAGTTAAATAATACTTGCTTGACTTGTTGAAAAAATGATGGAACCTTAAATATTATTATTTTACTGGTAAAATCACTGCTTTTATATTTAATTTTGCATTTTCCATTAATAACATTGTAAGTACAATATACATGTACAGATAAAAACAAACATTTTCTCTAGACTGGGAGGTGAAATTCTGTCCTCCATTATTTTAGAAGGCTTTAGACTTATTATTCACTCAATATTAAGTTTAATTGCTATAGATAGGTCCATAGGCATAGGGGAGGATCACTCCCCAAAATATTTTTGATTTGGCATACGGTAAAAACTGAAGGCAGCTGTAAATAGGCTGTGCAAGTACATCTTACGATGCAACACGCAGCAGTAAATGGATATAAATATAAACTAAAGTATGTAGTTTGTTTGCACTGTATTCAAATATACATTACAGGGTGGGTGGGGGTACAGGGTGGGTGGGGGTACCCCCACTGCTGGGAATAAAGGACATCGATAATTTCACCAGGGAAAGTAAATATTTTCTGCACCAACTGAGTAAACAGCTAAGTTAAGAACTGTGCATATTGTCATAACTCAAAGTGTGGCAACAATGAAGATGTATACAAAAATAGCATGACCTTTATATAATACTAACAAGCTGCTAATGTATCTTGTTACAATACCTATATCTGTATTAAATTAAGTACGTACTGTATTCCTCTATACATACACTTGTTAAAACACTCTTAGGAAAATATCTTGCATTAGAAGTTCAAATCAGGTTACATGTAGTAGTTAGTTTGTGTTCTTAATCATGTAAAGTGAGATGATATCATGTGCACATGCAATATTAATTATTTGTATTTTCAATGTGAATAAATGTTGATTCTGTTGTTATTTGCCTATTATCAGTAATTAAGTCTGAGAACTGTAAAATCATCTCAGTTATTTACATATAACAAAATAATACTCTAATAAAATACACACAGAACTGCCATATTCAGAGCAAATTGTTAAATTACCTTTATAATGTTAAAATGCTTACGAATAATTTAACTTTCATACTTTATAAAATGCTGATAGAATGCTATGCTCAGCATATGAAAAAATCTTTATCTTAATACAAATGCCATATTTTTCTAGCAATTAGGTACTTGTAAAAAATATATAGTATGACAGTATTAAAATGGTTAATTTCCAGATAAATAATTTTTTTTAAATACAGGTCTCCCTCAACATTCACGAGGGTTAGGGGATCAAGATCCTTGCGAATGTTGAAAAACCGTGAATGTTTGGTGCCCCAATATATTGTAGGGAAATATAATACAATACTGCTTCCTTAACTTGTTGAACCATGAACAATCATAAAATACATGAAAATGTCGTAAACTGTACTAAATACATACATTATGCCTTAATAACATGTATGTTATTAAATACCACTGCCTCCACCACTGCAAGTCCCTACTACCCTCCCTCCAACCCCCCACAACTGGCAGCCAGCCCTCCCACCACTGTGTGGCGAGTTTTTTGTTTGTTCATTTTGTGCTATTAAACTACAGTATAAATAACGTCAACCCATTTATGACTGCATATTGGAATGGCTATTAGGACAGGTATTGGAAGGTGACATCATGTGTTTACTCTTGAACACAGCAAAGAATCAAACATTTCTGCTACTGCTAATAATAATAATAATAATAATAATAATATAATAAAAAAATAATAATAATATAATAAAAAATAATAATAACATAATAATAATAATAATAATAATAATAATAATAATAATATAATAAAAAATAATAATAATATAATAAAAATAATAATACATAATAATAATAATAATAATAATAATAATAATAATATAATAAAAAAATAATAATATAATAAAAATAATAATACATAATAATAATAATAATAATAATAATAATAATAATAATAATAATAAATACGATAGAATTGAAGAAGGAAATTGTACAAAAATACGAGGGTTGAAGTAGTGGTGGAGGAAGTGGGTGAGGCAGTGGTGAGGCAGTGGATGAGCAGTGGTGAGCAGTGGGAGAGCATGTAGAGGCAGTGTAGAGACAGTGGTGAGACAGTGTAGAGGCAGTGATATTTACTAACATATATGTTATAAATAATAATAGTACATTATGAATAACATTTATTATTATTATTATTATAAATGTTATTAATATTAACATGTACTATTATTATTTATAACATATATGTTAGTAAATACCACTGCCTCACCCACTGCCTCTACCACTGCCTCACCCACTGCCTCTACCACTGCCTCAACCACTCCAGTCACACTCAATCTACAAGCACAAAATACAATGAATTATTGTGAAATGTTTGGAAGAGCAGGGAGACTAATACTCACTCCAGCATAAACAAAGCCACACTGACGCTGCGTCAACCACTTCCTCCACCACTGCTTCAACCCTCGTATTTTTGTACAATTTCCTTCTTCAGTTCTATCGTATTTATTATTATTATTATTATTATATTAATATTTTTTTTTTACACACTGGCCGATTCCCACCAAGGCAGGGTGGGCCGAAAAAGAAAAACTTTCACCATCATTCACTCCATCACTGTCTTGCCAGAAGAGTGCTTCACACTACAGTTTTTAAACTGCAACACCAACACCCCTCCCCCAGAGTGCAGGCACTTTACTTCCCATCTCCATTATTATTATTTTTAGCAGTAGCAGAAATGTTTGATTCTTTGCTGTGTTCAAGAGTAAACACATGATGTCACCTTCCAATACCTGTCCGAATAGCCATTCCAATATGCAGTCATAAATGGGTTTACATTATTTATACTGTAGTTTAATAGCAAATAATGAACAAACAAAACACTCACCACACAGTGGTGGGAGGACTGGCTGCCAGTTGCAGGGGTTGGAGGGAGGGTAGTAAGGACTCGTGGCGGTAAACTTAAATATGATTTGGCAGCTGGGAATTTGGCGGTTGGGAATTCACGAATGTGTGAAGCCCGCGAAAGTTGAAAACGCGAATGTTGAGGGAGACCTGTAAATACACGATCAAAACATTTTAAAACACGAGGCATTGTGCACCAGAAAAGAATACGTGCCATCATGGGAAAAATCCAGGTTAGTGAATGAAGAGATTCCTTAATGTTTTGTCTGTTTGTGGGAACTTGTAGATATTGTCTCCTGCATCTTTAACCTAAGTTGGTGCCCCATAACATAGTGTAGTAGCCTCAGCTTCATAGCTCCGATCATCCCCATGCCTGCATATTTCTCCATTGTTTGAATTTGGTGCTTATTCTTTTCTGCCATGCAGTGTTTCATATTTTGGTTTTGTATCATAATTTAACATACTGTACTGTATACAAAGTGAAAATATTAATAATATTTAAAGTTCTTCTTTTATAAATATGTACCTCGCTTCACAATCTGTTTGCAGGTTAAATGCAAATTCCCTCACTGCTCTATTACTCAGACTCACAATTTATGTGCTTTTGGTTTGCAATAAGCTTTTTGCATTGTAAACTCCCATGATTTGTAAGTTTAGATATTGATTTTTATAAATTCCCAAGTAAAATACCAGGAGACTGCATCTGTCATTATGTTTGTAAAATTGCATTTATTTAATGAAATAAACATATGAAAGTAATTTGATGTACAAAATTATTTTGAATGATTTTTTAGAAAATTTATTAGACAGGCATTACCTAACAATTTCCTAAAATATTAAAAATTTATAATAAATAACTCAGCACATATACAGTATTTTATACTAATTATTAATGATGGAATGGACTATTATGTCAATACATTTTTTAATTATGTTTAATTAATTAAGAATGTGTATATTAAAAGATTTGGGTGCACAGTACCAAAATATTTAGGAGCTATTCCTGGGTTATGCTCTTTATAAAAAATTAGTATTAGGTTACCTCCAGGTAAACTCCAGGTACAGTAAGTGAATACTTTCTGCCATTTCGTATCAGTTTTGTAAGCAAAGAATATTCATTTGTTGTGAAGGAAGAGACTATTTAAATCACCATAAATAATTTACTACAATGGCATAATCTCTTATAAATTCTCTCAAAGTCATGTTAAGCTATGCAAAAAAGAAAAGATCAGATGAGAACTGTCATTCTCAATTCAGGAAAGGGACGGACCAAAAGAGTGAAATCAGTTTCCCTTATATTGAAGAGAGAGTATTTGACAACCCTGCCACTCCTGATGCTAGCGAGACTATCACCTGCCTCTATCATCATCTATCACATCTTAAAAGCTTAAATTTCCACATATGAAATTTTATATTTACATATGACCTAGTTCATGGTGAGGTATGATGCTTGTAATTTAACTTGAAATCTCAAAAAAAATGATGCAATTTATCTTAAAAACTTAAATTAAGTGCAAAAGAGAATGGATGATAAAACATCCTAAGTAGAATATAATCCATTATGATAAGGAACAAATACATTACAGAATAAGAAAGCTTAGTACTAATAGTTAAGTGAAAATGATATGACACCAATTGAAAATATGTACAGGAAGTCCTCGAGTTATGTTGTTCCTCATAATGTTGATGTGCAGTTACCAGTGATTATAACAGTTATAGAGAGCACTACAGTCATAAGAAAAGAGAAGCTGTCCAGCAAATCACTGATAAATACATGATGGTGAAGAAGAGGGAGAAAAACAGATCAGTCACCATAGCAACATCAATTAGTTGGTCTCACAATCGAGAAAGACAACTGAAAAAATATAGGATGTACGGTGTTCTAAATTTTAGACTGGGTGCAGTTATATAGTTAGATTAGTCTAGGATTATTCTCTCTTCAAAAATTGGTTTCCTGAGGTCTGCCTGAAACACAGCTCTATTTTATAACATGTGGATAAACATGTGGATAAACACTGATATATGTACTGGAACTAATAAGAAGCATAAGACGAGGACTCTCTATATTTACAACAATGCTTAAATTAGCTACAGTAACATTTTCATATACCGGCACCTTAGGAAACAAGGTCATGTAACTTTCTAAGAGAAATTTCAAATTTGTTAGTTTCTCAAGATCTATAAGTCTATTGCACTACTGACAAACTTTTTTCTTTATTAAACTAACATAAATGAATGCATATTTATATTATATAAAACAGTTGATTTAAGATTACAAAATTAAGAGCACACAGAATTTAGAGACTAAAAAAATTTAATAATATATACAGCAAGAAAAATTATGAGAAATGCTGCATAATATAACCTGTCTTTAGGGACGATACTCGATAAAAAAATTTTGGCTTGTCAATATTTTGTTTTTCAGGTGATATTTTTACAGTGTTGTATGTATATACAAGGTTAATGAGATACAGAATTTGTTATGTAAAATATAGAGATTTTAAATTATTATTGGTATTTTTATTATTATTATTTTATTATTATACTGCTAAGGAAGTGCTGAACCTGTAAAGGTCAACAGCTGTAGGGGAATGAATAACAGGAGGCTATCAGGTTTGATCCAAGGAGTAGAGGGTAACTCCAATTCCCTGGATCAAGAGCCCTTCACAATCATCATGGTATCTTCCTTGAAGGATACCTAAGTACTGTAACTGTGCCCTCTACACTAATGCATAAGAATATAGTTTAGTTTGTAGAAGTTACAGTATACTCTTTTGTCAAGACATATTACATTATATTCTAGTGTTTATCAGTACTTTTGAAATATTGTAGTTTCATAAAAATATGGAAGTGTGAAGAGTAAGGCCAAGGCTCTTTACCTTTTGAAGAAGATAATTTATATTGTAAACTGTATTACAGTATAGTACAGTGGTACTCTGAGTTTCGCACTGCTCCCAACTCAAACAATTATGTAAATGTATTATTGTAAGTGCATTTTTGGGGGTATGAAACAGACTAATCTAACTTACATTATTCCATATGGGAACAAATTTGTTTGGTAATGGCACTCGAACAGTCTTCTGGAACGAATTATGTACAGAACTCAGGGTACCACTGTATATTAATTCAGCTATAAGAACATAAGAATGAAGGAACACTGTAGAAGACCTACTGACTCATGCTAGGCAGGTCTAACTCATACCCACTCACAAACCTATCCAACTTATATTTAAAGCTACCCAGGTTCTCACCCTAATGATGCTACCTGGGAGTTTGTTCCACTCATCTACAAACTGACTGCCAAGTCACTACATCACTATTATTCATATTACAATTTCTCCAACTTAAATCCATTACTGCATTCCTGTCTTGGTTAGATAATTTCAGCAAGTTATTTATATCCTCTTTATTTCTGATTTCCATTTGTACACTTCAGTCATATCTCCCCCCTATTCTATCTTCCCCTATTTTATGTTTTCACAGAGAGTGTAAATTCGATGCCTATCTTCACAGGAGAGGTTTCTGATACATGGAATCATCTTCGTCATTCTTCTCTGTATATTTCCCAGTGCATTTATGTCCATTTTGTGATATGGAGACCACAATAATTGAGCAGCATATGTATATGAGGCCTTACTAAAAATATAGTGGAACCTCAGTACTCGAATGTAATTCATTCCAGAAGGCTGTTCAAGTGCCGATCTGTTCGAGTATTGAACAAATTCTTTGCAACCAATTTTCTTTTTGGTTGGGTATCACAAATAATAAAAAAGAAAAATGCTAAAAAACACAAAATAGTGTACAGTGAAGTCCTGGCAGGTCATGTTGGTTTGGTCGAGTGCTGAGCTTTGTTTGAGTAGGGAGGTGTTCGCGTACCAAGGTTCCACTGTATGTAGAGTTGAAGTATAACCTTAGGACTTCTACTATTTATCCTTCTAGATATAAAGCCAATAATCCTATTAGTATTATTGTGAACACCTATGCACTGTTGTCTAGGCTTTATATTTCTGGTAATCAGAACACCTAATTGTTTTTTTCATTCAATTTGACTATGGTCTACAATATTTAGTTTGTATATGCAATAGTTACTCTCTTTTCCTAGGATTACAACCTGACATTTGTCAGCACTGAACTGTGTCTGCCACAACATCGACTGATTATCAGCACATTTCACTGGAATATAATAAAGCTTCCTATACAAACTTAAATAAAAAATCAAAGTCATTAAAGTGTAATAAAACAGCCTAATATATTATGGCACAATAAATTTGTAAAGAAAAATTCAGAATTATATACAGTGGAACCTCTACTATCTGTAACTTTACTATTAATTACAAATCTCAAGCCTGGTACAACATCTGTATATTTTCATAAGTTTACTTTTTTCAAAGAGAGATTGCTCAGAATGTCCTCAAATTTATGGCTGATATATAACAAAACTTACTATATATAAAAAATTAGTAATTCTATAAAACATTTAGAGTTTTTAAATTGTCAGAAGAAAGGCATTTTGTTGCAGGTCATAAACTTGCTCAGTGGATTAAGCTGAGTGGCTCTGGTAACATCCTTCAACAATAGTAAATCCATTGACTATGAGCTGGAACAGAATTGCTGCTGCAGTAGCTGCTATGTAACACAGGGCACAGGTGGTGGGAATTTTTTTTAACAAGCCATCTGACCCAGTGGCATCTGCTGGTATACAGTAATAGGCACCCTAATGACCCTCCACACCATAGAGTGCAAAATGCATAATTGTTACCATAGTGACTTATACAGGTTATGGACAGGGCTGAAGGGGCATTGACTCTTGGAACACACTCCAGGCCCTTGTCCAATCAATCAAGTCTCAGGCTAGTTACCCGCTTATTCTTCACCCAGAATAAGCAGGTATTTTTTGCATTTTATTCTATATTGTAGCATCTCATTCTTTTAGAATTTAAATAAAAAGTACAGTACTATACTGTATAATAATTATGAAAATTAGTATTTGTGCAGCAAAACAAGATTCATAAACAGTATGTATAAAAATATCCTGAAAAAATAAGTCTCGTGATTAAAAAGACAAACACTATTGAACACTATCTGAAAAGTACCTCATTATAAATTTTATATTTCCTTTGAATTGTGGACAGTGTCAACTTATGGCTGAGAATATTTGAATTGTTTATTTAAATATCTATAAATTTCTCATTTAAATTTATTACTAACAGCTGTTTTATTCTATTATGGGTCTTGAGTAAAGGGACCTAAGTTATCTAACAACATCAACTATTGTACCCTCTTTCCACATACAGCCATGATAGACAAATGTATATAGTAAAGGTTCCACTGTATTCTTAAAAATAACTTAAATTACAGAAATAGTAATCACTCAGTATCTTTGTATGATATCAGAGGAATGTCTGAATCAAAAACAAATAATGCAACTTGTCACCATTTACCATAGAAGTATAGGACAGCTTTTCATAGGTTAAAGAGGTTATCTTAGTTATGGGTTCTGCTATGCACTGACTAACTCCACATCCATCCACATCATCCTATGATGCTTACTGATCAATGTGTGTCATGGGCTTTTAACCCAAAGAATTAATTCAATATAGCACCCATTCTATGACATCAAGACACTCCTATATATGCAGGATATTAAAGAATATTTGTAAAACAGTTTTACTATGAGTAACTTCTGTTGTTGGAATTTTCCAGGCTTATCATTATTGCAGCCAGGGGACACAGGGGGTGTCTTCCAATACTGCATGATAACTGAAGTATTTTTAAGATTTTATCATATTGTATATTTTGCCTAGAATATGTATTTACTGTCATCATCATGAGCAATGCCCTGCTTCTCAAATATTAGAATGATAAGGCACCCATGAAGAAAGGATAGAGAAGCAATAAGGGAAAGAGGGCCACAGATACACAGAGTGACACATTTTGTATTTCCTTTCACACTCTCTGTAGCATCAGAGGAAAATAGCTACATGGTACATTATCATTCCTAAGGGTAACATCACAGGCAACCAGCTAGTACAGTACCACCACTCTGGGTAGCATCATGAGAACTAGCTAGTACAGTACCAGTACAGAGAGTAGCATCACAGGAAACTAGCTAGTACAGTACCACCACTCTGGGTAACATCATGGGAAAACTAACTAGTGCCACCACATACTTGCAATCTAACAATAGAAGTTATATAAATGCTTCACTGATTATGAACAGAGTACATCATGTGAATTATAACTAATTTTCATTTACTTCTATCTACAGGTTGCACATTTTTTAATCAATTGCTCTTTCCACTTCCTTTTGTTCTTCTATTAGTTTGTCATATGCCACACTCTGTTTATCATTCTTAACCTGACATTTTTGCTTCATCCTCTACGTTGTTTATGGGGTATACAGAATATTTATTTAAATATAGGCTTTGTTTATTCAACATTAATTAGGCACATTCACTTATTAATTAGGTGCATACAGTTACCTAAATAATTTCCTGGGATGAATCTAATATTTTGTAAAGAAGGCACAAAGAGCATAGGTATCAGTGCATCCAACATGTTACAGGTATGACATGCTACTGTATTTAGGCTCATTTTATTAAAAATGTGAAGAGCATTTTCCTAACATTAAAAACATGTGGGTTTTGAGAATTTTAGGATACATTATCATCTGCCACTGCTAGTCTGCCATCAAGAATTTCCTTCTATAGCTGTCTCCGAATCAACTAATCCAACTGTAAATAGCTGAAATACAGTATGTTGAAACTGATAGTACAGTAGTATATTTTTGTTATCTCTATTTTTACCATATATTTTCCATCCTTTGGTTTCTATAAGCAATTCTTCATAATACTGTACCATAGGTAAAATACCTTAAATTATGGTTCAAATTTCACTTTGTGTGTATTTCTCAGATCAATGGGTAAAAATATATACCTCCTGCAATATCAGTTTGAGAGATTATACATCATGGTAATATAAATAATTTTGAATTAATTTACCATAAAAATATCTATGAGACCTAAATTTTGACAGGAGTAGGTTTTGACATAAAAATTTTTATGAAAAGTTTGCTGCCTCAGGGGTTAATGTATAGTGGTTATTCTGATGTTTTCTGCATTTTCTAACTTTAAAGCATTTTCATATAAAATTAGTTCACCATTGCACCATTAATGAAAGTGACTTGAAGTAGCAAAATCAGTTTGTCAGGTTTAAAGCCTATCAGTTGGTAGTGGGTCATTAAAGGATTCAATTCATTTGTGCACTAATGTTAAGAATACTTGAATCTTTTAAAATAGAGAGTAAAGTATAATCTCAGTGGATATACAGCACATTGAGAACTGCATAACTCTTGGGGTCTATACACTGAGACATACACCCTCTCACTATATATGCTTGAGAAATATGTGCCTCTCTAAGTACATACATACAGATATGCATTGCTAGGAATATATACACTGACAAACACACACTTCTCAGTGCATGTACTATTATAGTGTACAAAAGCTCTGAATAAAGGCATAAATACAATTAGTGAGTCATATTCACTTACATTTGGAAAGGCCATGCCATTCCAAACATATATACATAATTCAAAAATAAAAAAATTCTGATTAAGTAACAGCGTGATAACAGTCAAATCAGTGTCATTCCAAAGTATTTAACCATAATTTCAGTGTGTTGTAACATTCTTCACGTACTATTAGTTTAGATTAAAACATTAAGCAATTCTTCATGCCGAGAGCATAAAGCAATGGCACATAACAAGGTGAGGCTTTATTAGACCATGCTACTCTCCAGTGTAAGCCTATTAGAACCTTGATAAAGTTCACACTGGAGGAAAACAGTGATCAATAATAACTTGCCTTGCTATGAGTATGTGTTTTACTACATGTGTCATCAGTTCACATGTCACTTTTGGACAATTATTAGTACAGTACTTATCAATTTGTAATCCTTTAACCCGTAAACGGTCCAAGCAGATCTACGTTCACATGTGTAGTGCTACAAAAGTAGATCTACGTTTTTTTTACATATTTTCAAATGTAACAAAAAAAAAAGTAGATCAAAGTTTTTTTACACATTTTCAAATGTAAAAAAACAAAAAGAAGATCTACTTTTTTACATACTTTCAAATGTTGAAAAAACGTATATATACGTTTGGACCGTTTACTGGTTAAAGAAAATCATATTTGAAGTGTATTACATTTATTGCAAATAAAATTATTGCCTTATTCAACCTAGCTATACAGTTCCAATACTTTCCAACTCTAGGTGTCTGTGTTGAGTTGCCAGTATAATGTATTAACTGGTAAACCAATCACTGAAAAAAACTTAAAATATGTTACTGTAGTAGAAAACAGATTAAGGACAAATAGGTATAATAGCTGCATTCACCAACTTGTCTGAAAGTCTGTGAGATGAATAAGAACCTCATGATTAATATACTGAGAAAAGTGAATAATTGTAACATACTATATAGATATATACAGATTGCTTCTGTTTACAACAGTATAATAACATGGTGAAAAGTATTAATATTTTATATTCTAAATATTTAAAGAATATGAAAATCTTTGGGGACCTTAATGTACATCAAATTAGTAGTCTGTAATGAGATCTGTTACAAATATTATTATCTTACAAACAATATTTAACAAAATATAAAATATATGCAAAATATCAGTAACTATTATTTATTTATATGGACATCTGACATTCACATAGAAACATACAACACTGGGTCTTTTAATCATAAAACTGTGTTTAACATTCACCAATTATGAAAATTTTGAGTTACAATTTGAGGTGTGCTGGAGGCAGTTTGGTCTGGCTGGCCCAAGCTACTTGTAAAACTCTAATTGGAGCATGGAAACATTTGTTGAATTTTAACAAATATTTAGTAGTAAATAGAAATTAATTTTGAGACAAAGATAAAATGAAAAGGTGGGTAGTATGGGAATGCCAGGAACAACAAGAGAGAAATAAATAAGGTAACTGGAAAGCACAAAAAATTTAAAAAATGAACAAGCCTGATGTTAATAAAAGCAAGATGATTACATTGAAAAATGGTACAAAATACCAACAAGTTGATGAGTAAGACACATATTGATAGACTGATTACATCTTCATCTCACTACTATGCCTGCTGCCTCTGTATTTGACTGAAGAAGCCTACTGTGTAGGCAAAATGTTTCAACAATAAAGATATCCAACTGCTGCCCATGTGTCTTACTCATCAAGATGATTGTTGTTCTGAGCATGTAGAAAACCTCCAAGTGTGAAGTGTGCAGAGAGTGTAGGAATACCCTAGGAGGAGTGGGGAAGCATCTGATCCAGTGCACAGGCTTGGTAGGTCTTAAACAGAGATTAAAAAAATTCAAGCTAATATTTCAAATTACCTCTATGAACCAATGGTCACAGACCAAGGTATACAGACAAGGGTTTTCTAACCTTGCTGGCATGCACATATTTATATCCAAACTTCAATTTTTATCAGAACCAGTTGTTAGCTAAGAAACTGCCAGCACACCCCTGGTTACAGTTTTGCAGGCATTTTATGTAGTAGTGCAAGAAATGTGTTGGGATACTGCCAGTGTGTTTATATGAAGTGAGACCCATTCATAAAAAGTTATATACTGTACCTACCTATGTGTGAAGCCACTCAAAATTTTTAAACTAGTGATAAAACTAATTTATATGAAACAGGCTAATTGCTTACAGACAAATTCTCTGATATTTTTGTATATAATCTATAATACTTAGGAAAAAATGGCACACAGCTCTTTAGCAAAGTACAAGCATCACATTTCACCTTAGCTTATAGTGTGTATGAAAGAACAAGGCATTAGGCAACTTAGTACTGACCTGTTCCTTTTCCAGCATTACCTACATGCACTCCATTAGTTAGAACCTAACTGTATCGTAACAAGGATACTAGCCAGTACAGTCCTATGCATACATGATCCAAAAGTTAGAAGCAGATATCTAAATGTGCTAAATACATTATTCACAAGCTAATTTTGAGTCAAATGAAGATAGAGCAATACCAAATGCCTGAAGAGCACACATGGGATACCTGTAGTCCATGGTAAATACATCTTCTGCCACTCGACCAAACTGCATAATGATGTAGTCAACTGCAAGAGGAAAAAGAAATATGTGAATACACAAAGCAAAATATATTGTGTAGCCATAAAGTCTACAATAACAATATATTCTTAAGCTTTAACTTTCCTCAATATGTACTGTATTTTGGAAAAATAACAATATGTTTGAATCCCTCCCATTCCTTGAAAAGATGCGCCATACAACTTTTTTTTTCATCAAACCGGCCATATCCCACTGAGGTAGGGTGACCTAAAAAGAAAAACGAAAGTTTCTCTTTTAAAATTTAGTAATTTATACAGGAGAATGGGTTACTAGCCCCTTGCTTCCAGCATTTTAGTCGCCTCCTACGACACGCATGACTTACAGAGGAAGAATTCTGTTCCATTTCCCCATGGAGATAAAAGAACTATTAAAAAAGTTGGAGAAAACTCAGATGGGTGTGTAAATATAGATGTGTGTATGTGCATGTGTAGTGTGACCTAAGTGTAAGCAGAAGTAGTAAGATATACCTGGTATCCCATGTGTTTATGATACAGAAAAAAGGACACCAGCAATTACAGGTTTCTGCTACCTACCACCTAGGCCATATAACATATACTATTATTAAAGTTTCTAAAAAATTATATGAGCACTGCAAAGAGTAGTTTACTAAGCAGATAGTTACTTTATGATGGCCTGGTGTGGATTTGAAGGGAATTACTGTATACATTTGATTATCTGTCAGCTATTGCTAGTGGTCTTCTTAACATCACAATACTTTCTGCCAGTGAAGTGTTCCACATTTTAAAATGAAGCTTTGTGCTTGCCTTAAAATGAGGTGCTATGGTTGCTTCAAAATAAAGTTTTGCACACAGATAATCAGCACATAGAAAGAAACTTATGACAATGTTTGGGTCCAACTTGGACCAGTTAATAGATTAGTTAATTATCCAAGTTGGACTGAAATGTCATAAATTTCTTTCTACTGTGTGTGGGTTATTTGTAAATTGTTCCAGTCATGGTACTGTGCCTTTTTACTCTTTAAAGCTTTGTGCTTGTTTCAAAATAAAGTACTGTACCAGCTTGTTACAAATAAAAGCATGGTGCTTGCATTTAAATGAAGGCCTTACTAGTATGATTACACATAGATAATAAAACACAAAAATATGATGTTATTCATAATTTTTTGTAAGTATTTACAGAAGTAAGGAAATTATGTTTTGAACAATCAAACACTGCACATTGTTAGGTAGGTGGACACTTCTTTCTTTCAGCTCACTGGCCATATCCCACCGAGGCAGGGTGGCCCAAAAAGAAAAAATGAGTTTCTCTTTAAAAATTTAGCAATGGATACAGGAGAAGGGGTTACTAGCCCCTTGCTCCCTGCATTTTAGTCACATGACATGCATGGCTTATGGAGGAAGAATTCTGTTCCACTTCCTCATGGAGTATTCACAAAAGTTTGAACACAAGTTTGGACACATGTGGAATAAATAAGAGATTTATGGCAGCTAAGTTTTGCTCACTAGCAGCTTTGTCATAGACACAGGGAATACAAAGGAGTCCAGAAGACGGAGTATTCTTGGAAGAGGAGGATGGGGAAAAGGAGGAGAAGGAGGCAGCAGTATTAGTACCAGTAGTGGTTCATAGTAGTAGTAGTTAGCAGTAAGTAGTAGTAGTTCATAGTAATAGTAGTTAGCAGTAAGTACTGTAGTAGTAGTAAATAGTAGTAAGTAGTAGTTAGTAGTAGTAATAGCAGTAAGTAGTAGTTAGTAATAGTAGTAAGTAGTAGTAGTTCATAGTAATAGTAGTTAGCAGTAAGTACTGTAGTAGTAGTAAGTAGTAGTTAGTAGTAGTTAGTAATAGCAGTAAGTAGTAGTTAGTAATAGTAGTAAGTAGTAGTTAGTAGTAGTTAGTAATAGTAGTAAGTAGTAGTTAGCAGTAGTAATAGTAAGTAGTAGTTAGCAGTAGTTAGTAATAGTAGTAAGTAGTAGTTAGCAGTAGTTAGTAATAGTAGTAAGTAGTAGTTAGTAATAGTAGTAAGTAGTAGTTAGCAGTAGTTAGTAATAGTAGTAAGTATAGTTAGTAGTAGTTAATAATAGTAGTAAGTAGTAGTAGTTCACAGTAATAGTAGTTAGCAGTAAGTAGTAGTAGTTCACAGTAATAGTAGTTAGCAGTAAGTAGTAGTAGTAAGTAGTAGTTAGTAGTAGTAAGTAGTAGTTAGTAATGGTAGTAAGTAGTAGTTAGTAGTAGTAGTTCATAGTAATAGTAGTTAGCAGTAAGTAGTAGTAAGTAGTAGTAGTAGTAGTTAGTAATAGTAGTTAGTAATAGTAGTAGTAGTAAGTAGTAGTTAGTAGCAGTTAGTAGTACACAGTAGTAGAAGTTAGCAAGAGTTAGTAGCAGTTAGTAGTAGTAGTCATTGTCATTGCCATGGGTGAGCAAATCATATTTTAAAATGTAACAATTATAAACATTTACTATGTTAATTGTATAATAAAACTTCTAGCTTATTCAAATGATACCTATCTACTGTGATTAAAACCACTTTTATTACATACAGAAATTATTCATGCTAAATTATTCATTTGTCACACAAACCTCAAGGTATATCCAAATATAAGCACTAGTTTAAGTCTGTGTAAAATACTTTGCACAGAAAGAAGCATTCCTAAAAATATACAAAGAAATGCAATCCCAGAGCTGAATTACCACACTGGAGTTCTAATTTTGTTTTATCTTAAATTGTACTTGAAAGACTGTTCTGTGCTACGCAGCCTTCACAACACACACACCTTCCTACTAGACTTTATACTAGAAAACGTTACCTCTTTTCTACATTTCCTCAGCCCCACTATTATTTGAAGTGATCAGACACCAAGACTGCTACTACTACTATTATTAATACTACTACTACTTTCAAGAATATTCCCCCTTCTGAACTTTTATATACACTGTATTCATGCATTGTATTGTTTATATTGACTTGACAAAACTCCAGTTGACAACACTATAGTTGCAGAATTGTTTTATTAATTGCATCAGTCCATTTATTTAACATATCATCAGTAGTTTTAACAATAATTAAGAAACTATACTAATAAAAACACAGCATAACTAACCATCACTTTCATGGACAATCTGAAAATTTTTAACAGAGGCTTGAGTGACTCTTCCGTGGAAGTTGAGGACGTAACTCTGAGTGTCGTCATTCCACACTGGCGTCTTGTTACACAACTCTATCAATTGATCCATGTTCTTAGTCTTCCACCTCTCTGAAAGAAATACATTGATTGTATATCCTTCCTTCTATCTCTATCTGTTTTAAAAAGTTTGTCTTTGATATTTTATTTTGGACAAAAGTACTTTTTGAACTATGTAAATTCAAAGTTTATTCTCTATAAGGATTACAATGCTGAGTTTACAGAATTTGGTTATTGTGTGGTTTACAGGTAGTAAAATACTAATTACAGAGTGTACCACTAGAACACCTAGCATGGCTAGGCATTTCGGGCAGACTTAGTTTAAATCTTAATTTTAAAATATTACAAATTATGAGGTAAGTTGGTATTATGGCTAAGTGACTAAATACTAGTTTGTGAGTTTAGCAATGTGAATGCTTTTGTTTTGGCACAGTACATAGTTTCAGTATTGGAGTATCACAGGCCAACTTATGACTAGCTAGGATTCATTATTTTAAGATTGAGATTGATATTTCTGTTTATGGTCAAATGGGTGAGTGAGTGTAAGTGTGAACCACCAGGTGCTATTCGTGTAATTAGTTGACGGGGTGTATCAGGGAGATAAGATGTTTTCTAATGGTAGTTTTAAAGGTGATGAATGTGTCTGCAGTTCTAGAGTTTTCAGGTAGGGTGTTCCAGATTTTACGGCCTTTGATATACATTGAATTTTTGTAAAGGTTTAGTCGGACACGGGGAATGTCATAGAGATGTTTGTGTCTGGTGTTATGCCTGTGGGTTCTGTCACAACTATCAAGAAAGCACTTCAGGTCAAGGTTAATATTGGAATTTAAGGTCCTGTAGATGTAGACTGCACAGTAGTAAGTGTGGATGTACTGAACAGGGAGTAAGTTTAGATCTATGAAGAGTGGGGGGGTGTGTTGCCAGGGATGGGATTTAGTGATTATTCTTACTGCAGCTTTTTGTTGGGTTATTATTGGCTTTAGGTGTGTTGCTGCAGTTGATCCCCAAGCACAAATAGCATAGGTGAGGTATGGAAAAATAAGTGAGTGGTATAGTGTGAGAAGGGCATTTTGCATACCGTAGTATCGTATCTTGGAGAGGATCCCAACCTTTTTGGATACTTTTTTGGTTATGTGTTGGATATGGGTGCTGAAATTCAGGTTGTTGTTGAGGTATAGGCCTAGGAATTTGCCCTCATTATGTCTGGCAATTAGAGTGTTGTCAATCTTAATGTTAATTTGCGCTACTCCTGCTCTGCTACCAAACATAATATACTGTAGTAGGTTTTGTCTGTTAAGCGTAAGTTTATTGGCTGTCATCCAAGTCGATATTTTGATCAGCTCCTCGTTAACAATGGTGTTGAGGGTGGCAAGATTAGGGTGAGAGATGACATAAGTCGTGTCGTCAGCAAAGAGAATGGAGTTCAGGTGTTGGGATACGTTTGGAAGATCACTTGATGTATACAAGGAAGAGCAGGGGACCAAGGACACTTCCCTGCGGAACTCCAGTATCAAGTGGCTGTGTTGTTGATGCTGTCTTTAATGGTGACATACTGATACCTATTAGTAAGGTAAGATTTGAAATATGCAAGCATATGGCCTCTTATACAATAATGGTCAAGTTTATGGAGTAGGATGCCATGGTCTACCGTGTCAAAAGCTTTTCTTAGGTCAATAAAAATTCCTAGTGGATATTCCTTATTTTCCAATGCTGTGTAAAGCAGATCTAGCATTTTTATAATTGCATCATTAGTGCTTTTATTTTTTCTGAATCCAAATTGGCAGGGATTGAGTATGTTTTGTGCCGTTATAAATGAATATACTCTCCTGTGCACGAGTTTCTCAAAGATTTTGGATAGCAATAGTAAGTTTGATATTGGCCTATAGTTGTTTAAATCTGTAGGGCCACCACCTTTATGTATTGGTGTAACCCTTGCTGTCTTGAGTAGTTTCGGGAAGGTGCTAGTTTCTAGTGACTTGTTAAAAAGTAATGAAATAGCATGCGAAAGGACATGAGCCGCTCGCTTGTACAATAATAGTGGGACATGAGACAGATTCCCCGAGTTATTTTTAAGTGACTTTATAATCTCGGTGACTTCCGTGGGCTCAGCTGGTACAAGATAGAAGGAATTTGGGAAATTCCCATCTAGGTAGTCCCTGGCATGGGCATTGGTACATGGGATTTTATTGGCGAGATTAGATCCTATGGTTGAGAAGAAGTCGTTTATCTTGTTAGCTGTGTCAGTGGGATGCAGTGGTGTTGCATTAGGTTTAGTTAGAACAATATTCTTGTTTTTTTTTAGTTTGTGGGTCCCTAGAATCTGAGAGAGCTTTTTCTAGGTCTTTTTTATATCTCCTCTTGTGTCAGTGAATCTGCTGGAGTAGTATAGTTGTTTGGCTTTCTTTATTACTTTGGTGAGAACTGATGAATAGTGTTTAAGAATATCTTTGTGTATTAAGCCCTGTCTATATTGCTTTTCATATTGGTGTTTCTTATCAATGGCTTTTAGAATGGTGCTGGTTAGCCATGGGCAACCAAGCCGTTTGTTCGTGATCTGTTTCATTTTTATAGGACAGTGTTTGTTGAATAAATAACAAAAAAGGCACAATACCGTGACTGGAACGATACACAAATAACCCGCACATAAAAGAGAGAAGCTTACGACAACGTTTCAGTCCGACTTGGACCATTGACAAAGTCACACTAACCAGAGGTGGAGCAGGACGGCTATATATAGGCAGGAAGAGGTAGTGGTAGTAGTAGTAGTAGTAGTACAAGAATTGTATATAATACCGACAAGATGAAATAAGACACATGCACAACACCCGGGCATCCCCAACATAGAAGTTTCGCCATCCAGCCAGCCACTGGATGGCGAAACGTCCACAACAAAGACAACCAGACGCTGCACATAAGTCTTAATTTCATCAGTAGTTGTAGTAGTAGTAGAAGAAGAAGAGGTAGTAGTAGTGGTAGTGGTAGAAGTGGGAAATAAGGAAGACGAGCCAGTCAAATACAAAGGAAGGGGAGCACTGCAAGAGAGCTAGATGCCCACAGAGGGAGAGCAAGCGCACAGAGGTGCGTGAAAGGGGAAGTGGTGAAAGAAATGAAGAAGGAACAGAAACACGAGACAGGAGAGAGAGAAAGACAACCCAGAGGAGAAAAGAAAAGAGGAAAGGGGAAGAGGAAGAAGAAGAAAAAGAAGAAAAAGAAAAAAAGAAAAAAAAAAAAAAAAATCTCTGGTTAGTGTGACTTTGTCAATGGTCCAAGTCGGACCTAAACGTGTCGTAAGCTTCTCTCTTTTATGTGCAGGTTATTTGTGTACAGTGTTTGTTGTATAGTCTAAGTAATTTGTTAAGAAAAATGTCTATCCAGTCATCAATACCATTGGCCTTGGAGAATTCTGTAGGCCAGTCAACAGTCTCTAGGTCAGCTGTGAACTTCCTAATTGAGGCCTCGTCATGGAGTCTAAATGAAACTTTGTTGTATTCAAGTGGTGGTTTACTAATGTTTGTCAAGAGGAAGGTAGGGTAGTGGTCTGTAGTGCTATCTGTGATTATCCCTGATTTAAGGGGGGCTAGTATATTGGTCCATATGTGGTCTATTATGGTTGCACTTGTCTCAGTGAGCCTGGTTGGTTTAGTTATTGTTGGTATGAGAAATGTGTTGTTCATATTGTTGATGAAATCAGTTACAGGTTGATGTTGAAGTCTCCAGCTAAGAGAAGGTGGTGCTTATTCATTTGTTTGTTTGCTATTAGTGCCTTTAATTTCTCACTGAAATTTGGGATGTTTGTGTGGGGTATCCGGTAAATGGCACTGATTGTTATAGGCGTCTTAAGGTTTTTTACAGTAAAATTAGCAAAAATGTATTCCCCATATTCATCACTAAAGCAAGTGGTGCTAATACAAGATAATTGGTTAGAGTAATAGATTGCAATACTGCCCTCAACACAGCAGTATTTAGGTTCTCAAGACATATTAGGGCAATTTTTGGAAACACAGCAGTTATAGCGACCATTTTGTTGATGTAAAACTTATAAACTGATGAATTAGAGCTGATTTAGCCCTTCCCTTTCTTTGGATCAAATTTTAATACACTCGCCCCATTACTCCAGGAAACTTGACTGAGTTGTGACTATTGACACAGGATGAATTTTAGACAAGAATTCGTCCCATGATCCAGGAAATTTGACTGATTTGTAAAATAGTACTGATGCAGGACCACAAACTTGATGCCCTCTACTCCAGATAGTTACCACTGTTATTGATCAAGACTTGCTGTGGTGCACCAGGTTATCTATGGCTTTTTATCAGAGACTGTTCTGTTACACAGTTCCAAGTGTAACACTTTTTTATCCTCTCACATTTTTTATAATTGCATTGTGTGTCTTACATTTGCTGCTTTTTCTTTCTGCTATGCAATATCATAAAGGGCTGACCTCCTGTCATAGGCTTAGAGCTTTTAGGTCACATTTATTCTTCTCATACAATGTATCATAATTGCATACAGAGTAACTATATAACTCTGTGATTTGCAAATACAAAAATCTACTTTTTAACAGTCAGCACAAGAGACAGGCTTCTGATGTCAGCTTACCAATAAGACTGTCGTGTTCTACACTTGCACGAAACTCTACTCTCTGGTGGTCAGCTGTCATCCCTGGGAGTATGACTGTCATCTTCCTTGGACCTTTGAAGCCTAGTACATTGGTTTCCTGTAAATTGGTAGACCTTGGTTAGTTTTTGCAATGAGAAATATGAAACACAGGATGTGTATTCTAATAAATACATACTATCCTAAAATGAGTGAAAATATAGTACTAAGTTATAAAGATTCATGGAAAGCTACCTTAATATGGCATAATGTATTAAGCAATAAATACACAAGTTAGAGAGAAAATTTGGAATTAAGAGAGAAATATTTCATGTGAGAGTGTGATTCAGATATTCCACAAAATTTTAATACAATGATTTGTATATATTTTTGAGATGACATATAAGTATACAGAAATACAAAGAAAATGAACTAATGCATCATAGCACTTCATTCTTTTAGTGTTTATATAAATGCTAACATACATTCACAATGATTGTAATCACATTCACTGGTCTGAGTTAGAGGACAAAATTTTTTTTCCATGAAACCACAGTTGGATTCCTGACCATGCCTGACAGATATGGGAAAATATGCTGTCACAATTACAAACTAGACACACACATGGCTCACATATGGATACCATGTGAAGTGAAGCCTGGTGCTTCTCTGCTAGGACTGCTATCAGTTCACCATATTGTGATAGATTGTGCTATGTATCAGAAGGCATGAAGAATTCAAATTTTGCTGTCTACGAATCTGCAACAATAGGTAGTAGGTTGGTAGACAGCAACCACCCAGGGAGGTACTACCGTCCTGCCAAGTGAGTGTAAAACGAAAGCCTGTAATTGTTTTACATGATGGTAAGATTGCTAGTGTCCTTTTTTCTGTCTCATAAACATGCAAGATTTCAGGTACATCTTGCTACTTCTACTTACACTTAGGTCACACTACACATACATGTACAAGCATATATATACATACCCCTCTGGGTTTTCTTCTATTTTCTTTCTAGTTCTTGTTCTTGTTTATTTCCTCTTATCTCCATGGGGAAGTGGAACAGAATTCTTCCTCTATAAGCCATGCGTGTTGTAATTGGCAACTAAAATGCTGGTGGCAAGGGGCTAGTAACCCCTTCTCTTGTATATATTACTAAATTTAAAAGGAGAAACTTTCATTTTTCCTTTTGGGCCACCCCACCTCAGTGGGATACGGCTGGTACGTTGAAAGAAGAAGAAGAAGAACCTGCAACACCAATCTATTCACTCTGATTGCACTGCTGAAAGTCTCACCCATAATGCAGACTCACTCTTTGATGTTTTAACAGAAACTAGCCTATAGCACTAAACTGGACAATAATGCACCTAAATTAACCCCAAACTCTACTAATCCCAACCTTTACACTGCTCACACCACAACACTGCATGACCTATATGGGTTTAACTCTTGTGTTTTAATACAATAATAATATTAACAACTACTCAGGTACAGTAAATCATCTAGTACAGTGGTACCTTGGGATACGAACTTGAACAATTATGTAAGTGTATTTTTGTGAGTGCTTTTGTAAGTGTATTTTTGGGGGTCTGAAACAGATTAATCTACTTTTCATTATTCCTTATGGGAACAAATTCGTTCAGTACTAGAACCGATTGGCACTCGAACAGCCTTCTGGAACGAATTAGGTTCGTATCCCGAGGTACCACTGTATTATTAATGCTGCATCAGGGACAACCTAAAAATGGATAATAAGCACCAACTAGGCTTACATAGATTACAGCAGCTAGCTCCTGTCTGGAGCCAGGCTTCTCTATGTTGGTGTTGGTGGTGGTTGTAGTGGTGTTGGAGGATGTAAGTGCTTTCTTACGTCCCTCACCTCCGTCAAATATGGTAAACTGCGTCCCCAACAAATTGGATCTAAGTTTACCACAAAATGACTCGCCACCACGAGACAGGTCTGTTGGATCTGCTGAGATTAAATAGTTGGAAGTGGCCGACTTCTTACGTTTTCGTCCTGCTAGTAGGAATACCTGTTGAATATTATGAAAGTTTAATATACTATATAGAATTAGATAGCAATGATGGTAAGAACACCAGAAATTAATAAAAATTGATAAAGGCAAGTAAACTAGTCTACAAACAAAGACAGAGAAGAGAGACAAGGCAAAAACTTCGTTAATATCTACTATACAAACACATATAGTACAAGAAATAACATAGACAAACTATTACAAAATGCATGTGCAGAAAACAGATATTTTTGCAATAACTGAGATTTGGGTCAATCTGGAAAAAAAGGGACATACAGGGTTATAAATTATTCCACACTGACAGAGTCAACTGAAAAAGAGACAAAGTTGTTATGGGTTTTTATTTTTTTTAACAAGTCGGCCGTCTCCCACCGAGGCAGGGTGACCCAAAAAGAAAGAAAATCCCCAAAAAAGAAAATACTTTCATCATCATTCAACACTTTCACCTCACTCACACATAATCACTATTTTTGCAGAGGTGCTCAGAATACAACAGTTTAGAAGCATATACGTATAAAGATACACAACATATCCTTCCAAACTGCCAATATCCTAAAACTCCTCCTTTAAAGTGCAGGCATTGTACTTCCCATTTCTAGGACTCAAGTCCGACTATATAAAGTAACCGGTTATGGAGGTGACTAAAATGCCGGGAGCAAGGGGCTAGTAACCCCTTCTCCTGAATATATTACTAAATTTAAAAAGAGAAACTTTCGTTTTTCCTTCTGGGCCACCCCACCTCGGTGGGATACGGCTAATGCAATGAAAGAAGAAGATATATAACAAACTTAATAGCAATTTAAAATAGAAAAACTAGCCTTCTTTCCATCATCTCGTTCCATATGCAAAAAGTAAGTAGGAAAGAGACCCCGGTCCATGCCCTTCCTGTCCCTGGATATGCGGCACTTGATAAGGGAGCCCTCCACTGCAGGCTCCAGGACAAACTTCTCCACCTCTGGGCCATCTTCTAGGTTCCCTGCTAGCGATGATGGCACTTCACCTGATCCCACGGATTCCTGAAAATTATGAATCATATAATGTAAAAGCTGTAACTAGTATGAAGTACTAGTTACTAGAGACAGATAAATACAGTCAGGCAGCAGATAGAGGGTTGTGCCTCCACTACTCTTTTTTATGTGAATAACCCATGTGAGTTTAGTGCTTCACATACAACATAATAAATGTTTTAAGAACATGAGCCAGTTTCCACCAAGGTGGAGTAACCATCACTAATTCAATAGCTGTTTTGCCACAAACCATATGACATTGTTTGGAGGCTTGGTCGATAACATCCTCAGTTCATACACTGAGGGGTCCAGGAACAATCACCGGCATGGGTGAAATGTTGGGCATGTTTCCTTACACCTACTGTCCCTGTTTACCTAGAAGTAAGTAGGTACCTGAATGTTAATTGACTGTTGTAGGTGGCATCCTATGGGACAAGTTTAAGCTGACCAAAATGCTCTGTGATGAATGGTTTTGAAAACCAACAAGTTGAAGAATTGAGACAGTTTTCAAAACCATTCATCACATCTGTCAGACACTGTATCATGATGGGATCTTGATACAAAGAATTCTTCAAAACTTGTCCAATCTTTGGACGAAGACCTACTTAGACTAGTGGATGGTTACACTATGACCCCGCCTCCTCCTGCTTCGCCTCACCTGACTACAGTATATAAGCCACCGCTACGGCCCTGTGCTGTACTTTCTACAAGATTGATGGACTGAACACATTGACTCCAGGCTGAGGGACTGATTACCTCAAACTCCTCCTCTCCTTATACCTTCCTGCTTTGTATAAAACTGATAAAGCCACTGTGTGGTGAAACGTTTCTTCAAAACAGATTCCCATATGTTGCATAAGTGTCTCAATTCTTCAAAATGCTCTCTATAAAGTATGTCAGTGATGTCAGCCAGGTCCACATCAGTTGTATCATGTATGTACTTTGTAAGAATAAAGATAACTATTATTTATTATTATTATTTCCCCCTCTTTCAGAGTGTAGGTACTGTACTTTCATTCTTCTGAGGTCCAAGTAGTATCTTCACCTGATTCACCTAATATGTAAATTATTATTATTATTGTAATAAAAAAGAAGTGCTAAACCTGTTAGAGTCTCATCTCATAAATGTTACCTTCCTCATTCTCAAAATTCTTTTATTTTAACCAGGGGGGAAAGAAATAAACCCACAGGGGTCACATTGCACCAGAGGAATGAAAAGCAAGGACCCCAATGGAAATAAGTCAATGCTGTCTGACTTTTTTTTGGGTTATCCTGGGTAATTTACACCGTGTATGATAATTGTACTGATGTGTACATGTGCCTAAAAAACTTACTTGTTCAGGTTCAATTCAAGGAAAGGGAGGATAAGTCTCATTCTTTGGATCAAGATCCCCTCACCGGCATCAAGGCACCTCACCTGAGGGGACCAGAATCACTACTCTTCACTCACTCTAATCAAATGCTCACATGCCTGCAGGATGCTCAAGCCCATGGTTTTATTGTTGTTATTGTGGTTATTGATAAATGAGATACTTATGCAACATCTGGGTATCTTCATCCTGGAAACGTTTCGCCAGCCAGCAGCTTCTTCAGTCTAGTGCACAGAAAGGGGTAAAATAAGGAGTTTGAGGTAATCAGTCCCTCTGCTTGAGTCGATTACAGGCTGAGGGACTGATTACTTCCAACTCCCCCTCATCTTCCAACTTTCTCCGCATTGGACTGAAGAAGCTACTGGCTGGCTAAACGTTTCCAGAATAAACATACCCAAATGTTGCACAAGTGTCTCATTTATCAACTTGTCATTTTTCTAAACCATTTATTCACATTATTGTTGTGCTTGTTAAGGTGCACCAGAGTGTAGGTCTTATTCACATTATTGTTGTGCTTGTTAAGGTGCACCAGAGTGTAGGTCTTATTCACATTATTGTTGTGCTTGTTAAGGTGCACCAGAGTGTAGGTCTTATTGAGTCTTCTCCCGAGAGTCATAAGGAAATGTGGCCTAAATCTGGCAGAAAATTATGAAGGAGCTTCCTCTGGAAGGGTAGAGCAGATGGAGTCCAGGTGTGAACACCAGCAGAGCCACTGAGCCACATGTCTCAGTTAACACTCATACTACTGTGCATACTATATATACAATCAATACAAACCCCAATGGAAATATTTGACTTGGAATTTCTGTGTTATCCTAGGTAATTTACACTATGCACAATAATAGTATTAAGATAAGATAAGATAAGATTTCGTTCGGATTTTTAACCCCGGAGGGTTAGCCACCCAGGATAACCCAAGAAAGTCAGTGTGTCATCGAGGACTGTCTAACTTATTTCCATTTGGGTCCTTAATCTTGTCCCCCAGGATGCGACCCACACCAGTCGACTAACATCCAGGTACCTATTTGCTGCTAGGTGAACAGGACAACAGGTGTAAGGAAATGTGTCGAAATGTTTCCACCCGCCGGGAATTGAACCCGGGCCCTCAGCGTGTGAAGCGGGAACTTTAGCCACCAGGCCACCTGTGTCTAAATAAACTTACTTGCTTAGCCCTGCTCTAAAACTCTTCCTGGATAGCTGCAACAGAACTCATTGGTAAAATACAAGACATAAAAATTTCTGACATCCCTGTGTTCGACTCAACCTGAATAAAAACTCAATACTCATAAAAGGTCCTAAAACCTGGAACTCTCTACCTGAAGATTCTAAAAGTTTACTGTCTGACAGCTGCTTCAAACTATTGTTAACGAGCACCTTCTTGCCTAAATGTGGAAAAATCACGAAAACGCTTGTAATATTACTTTTTTTGTTGCAGTTAAATTGCTTATTAACGTATCACCTGCTGTGATATTTTTGCAATGTAGTGTGGCGGAGTTAGAGTTGTGGTGATGCAGAGTAGTGATATTAGTGGTGTACTAGCAGTGGTGTGGTGGTAGGTGTGTACTAGCAGTGGTGTGTAGTGGTAGTGGTGTACTAGCAGTGGTGTGGTAGTAGTGGTGCACTAGCATTGGTCTTGTGGTAGTGGTGTACTAGCAGTGGTGTGGTAGTAGTGGTGTACTAGCAGTGGTGTGATGGTAGTGGTGTACTAGCAGTGGTGTGGTAGTAGTGGTGTACTAGCAGTGATGTGGTGGTAGTAGTGTAGTAGCAGTGGTGTGGTAGTGGTGTATAAACAGTGGTACTCACCTAATTGTATTACCTGGAGTTTACCTGGAGAGAGTTCCGGGGGTCAACGCCCCCGCGGCCCGGTCTGTGACCAGGCCTCCTGGTGGATCAGAGCCTGATCAACCAGGCTGTTACTGTTGGCTGCACGCAAACCAACGTACGAGCCACAGCCCGGCTGGTCAGGAACCGACTTTAGGTGTTTGTCCAGTGCCAGCTTGAAGACTGCCAGGGGTCTGTTGGTAATCCCCCTTATGTATGCTGGGAGGCAGATGAACAGTCTCGGGCCCCTGACACTTATTGTATGGTCTCTTAACGTGCTAGTGACACCCCTGCTTTTCATTAGGGGGATGTTACATCGTCTGCCAAGTCTTTCGCTTTCGTAGTGAGTGATTTTCGTGTGCAAGTTCGGTACTAGTCCCTCTAGGATTTTCCAGGTGTATATAATCATGTATCTCTCCCGCCTACGTTCCAGGGAATACAGGTTCAGGAACCTCAAGCGCTCCCAGTAACTGAGGTGTTTTATCTCCGTTATGCGCGCCGTGAATGTTCTCTGTACATTTTCTAGGTCAGCAATTTCACCTGCCTTGAAAGGTGCTGTTAGTGTGCAGCAATATTCCAGCCTAGATAGAACAAGTGACCTGAAGAGTGTCATCATGGGCTTGGCCTCCCTAGTTTTGAAGGTTCTCATTATCCATCCTGTCATTTTTCTAGCAGATGCGATTGATACAATGTTATGGTCCTTGAAGGTGAGATCCTCCGACATGATCACTCCCAGGTCTTTGACGTTGGTGTTTCGCTCTATTTTGTGGCCAGAATTTGTTTTGTACTCTGATGAAGATTTAAATTCCTCGTGTTTGCCATATCTGAGTAATTGAAATTTCTCATCGTTAAACTTCATATTGTTTTCTGCAGCCCACTGAAAGATTTGGTTGATGTCTGCCTGGAGCCTTGCAGTGTCTGCAATGGAAGACACTGTCATGCAGATTCGGGTGTCATCTGCAAAGGAAGACACGGTGCTGTGGCTGACATCCTTGTCTATGTCAGATATGAGGATGAGGAACAAGATGGGAGCAAGTACTGTGCCTTGTGGAACAGAGCTTTTCACCATAGCTGCCTCGGACTTTACTCTGTTGACTACTACTCTCTGTGTTCTGTTAGTGAGGAAATTATAAATCCATTGACCGACTTTTCCCGTTATTCCTTTAGCACGCTTTTGTGCGCTATTATGCATGGTCACACTTGTCGAAGGCTTTTGCAAAGTCTGTATATATTACATCTGCATTCTTTTTGTCTTCTAGTGCATCTAGGACCTTGTCGTAGTGATCCAATAGTTGGGGACAGACAGGAGCGACCTGTTCTAAACCCATGTTGCCCTGGGTTGTGTAATTGATGGGTTTTTAGATGGGTGGTGATCTTGCTTCTTAGGACCCTTTCAAAGATTTTTATGATATGGGATGTTATTTGCTATCGGTCTGTAGTTCTTTGCTGTTGCTTTACTGCCCCCTTTGTGGAGTGGGGCTATGTCTGTTGTTTTTAGTAACTGTGGGACGACCCCCGTGTCCATGCTCCTTCTCCATAGGATGGTAAAAGCTCGTGATAGGGGCTTCTTGCAGTTCTTGATGAACACGGAGTTCCAAGAGTCTGGCCCTGGGGCAGAGTGCATGGGCATGTCATTTATCGCCTGTTCGAAGTCATTTGGCGTCAGGATAACAT
>NC_069437.1:8707982-8717982 GCF_026875155.1 Cherax quadricarinatus | reverse complement strand
CAGAGTATAGGCTAGGTGGACTAAGACTACAGACCTCACTCAGGGAGAAAGACCTTGGGGTGACCATAACACCGAGCACATCACCGGAGGCACACATCAACCAAATAACTGCTGCAGCATACGGGCGCCTGGCAAACCTGAGAATAGCGTTCCGATACCTTAATAAGGAATCGTTCAAGACACTGTACACTGTGTATGTTAGGCCCATACTGGAGTATGCAGCACCAGTCTGAACCCACACCTGGTCAAGCACGTCAAGAAGTTAGAGAAAGTACAAAGGTTTGCAACAAGGCTAGTCCCAGAGCTCAAGGGAATGTCGTACGAGGAAAGGTTAAGGGAAATCGGACTGACGACACTGGAGGACAGAAGGGTCAGGGGAGACATGATAACGACATACAAGATACTGCAGGGAATAGACAAGGTGGACAGAGATAGGATGTTCCAGAGAGGGGACACAGGGACAAGGGGTCACAACTGGAAGCTGAAGACTCAGACGAGTCACAGGGACGTTAGGAAGTATTTCTTCAGTCATAGAGTTGTCAGCAAGTGGAATAGCCTAGCAAGTGAAGTAGTGGAGGCAGGAACTATACATAGTTTTAAGAAGAGGTATGACAAAGCTCAGGAAGCAGAGAGAGAGAGGACCCAGTAGCGATCAGTGAAGAGGCGGGGCCAGGAGCTGAGTCTCGACCCCTGCAACCACAATTAGGTGAGTACAATGTAAAATATTTATTAGTCACTACCTTGTCCAACCTGTGGGCGGTAGTCACCCCATGCCCATCCCATATATTAGTATACCAATGGTCCAGGAACTGGGCCCTAACGTGTCGATAGCTAACTACGTTACAGTAGTAATTAATAATTTACAAAAACAACAGAATATTAACGAGTTTGTTATACAGTAAATTAATTAAGTCACGAACATTATAATTAAATATGTTCAACATGGTAGTAGGCTGGTAGACAGCAACCACCCAGGGAAGTACTACCGTCCTGCCAGACGACTGTGAAACAGAAACCTGTAACTGTTTTGCATGATGGTAGGATTGCTGGTTTCTTTTTCTGTCTCATAAACACGCTAGATAACAGGAATATCTTGCTACTCCTACTTACACTTTGGTCACAATTCACAGACACGCACATGCATATGCATATACATACATCTAGGTTTTTCTCCTTTTTCTAAATAGCTCTTGTTCTTCTTTATTTCTTCTATTGTCCATGGGGAAGTGGAAAAGAATCTTTCCTCCGTAAGCCATGCGTGTCGTATGAGGCGACTAAAATGCCGGGAGCAATGGGCTAGTAACCCCTTCTCCTGTAGACATTTACTAAAAAAGAGAAGAGAAAAACTTTATAAAACTGGGATGCTTGAATGTGCGTGGATGTAGTGCGGATGCAAGAAACAGATGATTGCTGATGTTATGAATAAAAGAAGTTGGATGTCCTGGCCCTAATCGAAACAAAGCTGAAGGGGGTAGGGAGTTTCGGTGGGGGGAAATAAATGGGATTAAATCTGGAGTATCTGAGAGAGTTAGAGCAAAGGAAGGGTAGCAGTAATGTTGAAGGATCAGTTATGGAAGGAGAAAAGAGAATATGAATGTGTAAATTCAAGAATTATGTGGATTAAAGTAAAGGTTGGATGCGAAAAGTGGGTCATAATAAGCGTGTATGCACCTGGAGAAGAGAGGAATGTAGAGGAGAGAGAGAGATTTTGGGAGATGTTAAGTGAATGTATAGGAGCGTTTGAACCAAGTGAGAGAGTAATTGTGGTAGGGGACCTGAATGCTAAAGTAGGAGAAACTTTTAGAGAGGGTGTGGTAGGTAAGTTTGGGGTGCCAGGTGTAAATGATAATGGGAGCCCTTTGATTGAACTTTGTAAAGAAAGGGTTTAGTTATAGGTAATACATATTTTAAGAAAAAAGAGGATAAGTAAGTAACATGATATGATGTAGGGCGAAATGACAGTAGTTTGTTGGATTATGTATTGGTAGATAAAAGACTGTTGAGTAGACTTCAGGATGTACATGTTTATAGAGGGGCCACAGATATATCAGATCACTTTCTAGTTGTAGCTACACTGAGAGTAAAAGGTAGATGGTATACAAGGAGAATAGAAGCATCAGGGAGAAGAGAGGTGAAGGTTTATAAACTAAAAGAGGAGGCAGTTAGGGTAAGATATAAACAGCTATTGGAGGATAGATGGGCTAATGAGAGCATAGGCAATGGGGTCGGAGAGGTATGGGGTAGTTTAAAAATGTAATGTTAGAGTGTTCAGCAGAAGTTTGTGGTTATAGGAAAGTGGGTGCAGGAGGGAAGAGGAGCGATTGGTGGAATGATGATGTAAAGAGAGTAGTAAGGGAGAAAAAGTTAGCATATGAGAAGTTTTACAAAGTAGAAGTGATGCAAGGAGGGAAGAGTATATGGAGAAAAAAGAGAGGTTAAGAGAGTGGTGAAGCAATGTAAAAAGAGAGCAAATGAGAGAGTGGGTGAGATGTTATCAACAAATTTATGTTGAAAATAAGAAAAAGTTTTGGAGTGAGATTAACAAGTTAAGGAAGCCTAGAGAACAAATGGATTTGTCAGTTAAAAATAGGAGAGGAGAGTTATTAAATGGAAAGTTAGAGGTATTGGGAAGATGGAGGGAATATTTTGAGGAATTGTTAAATGTTGATGAAGATAGGGAAGCTGTGATTTCGTGTATAGGGCAAGGAGGAATAACATCTTGTAGGAGTGAGGAAGAGCCAGTTGTGATGTGTGGGGAAGTTCGTGAGGCAGTAGGTAAAATGAAAGGGGGTAAGGCAGCCGGGATTGATGGGATAAAGATAAAAATGTTTAAAAGCAGGTGGGGATATAGTTTTGGAGTGGTTGGTGCAATTATTTAATAAATGTATGGAAGAGGGTAAGGTACCTAGGGATTGGCAGAGAGCATGCATAGTTCCTTTGTATAAGGCAAAGGGGACAAAAGAGAGTGCAAAAATTAAAGGGGGATAAGTCTGTTGAGTATACCTGGTAAAGTGTATGGTAGAGTTATTATTGAAAGAATTAAGAGTAAGACAGAGAATAGGATAGCAGATGAACAAGGAGGCTTTAGGAAAGGTAGGGGTGTGTGGACCAGGTGTTTACAGTGAAACATATAAGTGAACAGTATTTAGATAAGGCTAAAGAGGTCTTTGTGGCATTTATGGATCTGGCAATGTGGGGGCAATGTGGCAGATGTTGCAGGTGTATGGTGTAGTAGGTAGATTACTGAAAGCAGTGAAGAGTTTTTACGAGGATAGTGAGGCTCAAGTTAGAGTATGTAGGAAAGAGGGAAATTATTTCCCAGTAAAAGTAGGCCTTAGACAAGGATGTGTGATGTCACCGTGGTTGTTTAATATATTTATAGATGGGGTTGTAAGAGAAGTAAATGCGAGGGTCTTGGCAAGAGGCGTGGAGTTAAAAGATAAAGAATCACACATAAAGTGGGAGTTGTCACAGTTGCTCTTTGCTGATGACACTGTGCTCTTGGGAGATTCTGAAGAGAAGTTGCAGAGATTGGTGGATATATTTGGTAGGGTGTGCAAAAGAAGAAAATTAAAAGTGAATACAGGAAAGAGTAAGGTTATGAGGATAACAAAAAGATTAGGTGATGAAAGATTGGATATCAGATTGGAGGGAGAGAGTATGGAGGAGGTGAATGTATTCAGATATTTGGGAGTGGACGTGTCAGCGGATGGGTCTATGAAAGATGAGGTGAATCATAGAATTGATGAGGGGAAAAGGGTGAGTGGTGCACTTAGGAGTCTGTGGAGACAAAGAACTTTGTCCTTGGATGCAAAGAGGGGAATGTATGAGAGTATAGTTTTACCAACGCTCTTATATGGGTGTGAAGCATGGGTGATGAATGTTGCAGCGAGGAGAAGGCTGGAGGCAGTGGAGATGTCATGTCTGAGGGCAATGTGTGGTGTGAATATAATGCAGAGAATTCGTAGTTTGGAAGTTAGGAGGAGGTGCGGGATTACCAAAACTGTTGTCCAGAGGACTGAGGAAGGGTTGTTGAGGTGGTTCGGACATGTAGAGAGAATGGAGCGAAACAGAGTGACTTTAAGAGTGTATCAGTCTGTAGTGGAAGGAAGGCGGGGTAGGGGTCGGTCTAGGATAGGTTGGAAGGAGGGGGTAGGGGAGGTTTTGTGTGCGAGGGGCTTGGACTTCCAGCAGGCATGCGTGAGCGTGTTTGATAGGAGTGAATGGAGACAAATGGTTTTTAATACTTGACGTGCTGTTGGAGTGTGAGCAAAGTAACATTTATGAAGGGATTCAGGGAAACCGGCAGGCCGGACTTGAGTCCTGGAGATGGGAAGTACAGTGCCTGCACTCTGAAGGAGGGGTGTTAATGTTGCAGTTTAAAAACTGTAGTGTAAAGCACCCTTCTGGCAAGACAGTGATGGAGTGAATGATGGTGAAAGTTTTTCTTTTTCGGGCCACCCTGCCTTGGTGGGAATCGGGCAGTGTGATAATAAAAAAAATAAAAATAATGTTTAACATGTTACCTGTTCACTCGTTGAACACAGAGTTGTAGCAGTCTTACCATAGATGTTGAGGGTATAACACAGCCCCTGACCTGCAACACAGCCCCTGGCCTGCAACACAGCCCCTGACCTGCAACACAGCCTTTAGCCTGTATCACAGCCCCTAGCCTTCAACACAACCTTCAGCCTGCAACACAGCCCATGACCTGCAACACAACCCATGGCCTGTATCACAGCCCCTAGCCTTTAACACAACCTTTAGTCTACAACACAGCCCCTGGCATGCAACACAGCCCCTGGCATGCAACACAGCCCCTGGCATGCAACACAGCCCCTGGCATGCAACACAGCCCCTGGCATGCAACACAGCCCCTGGCATGCAACACAGCCCCTGGCATGCAACACAGCCCCTGGCATGCAACACAGCCCCTGGCCTGTAAACCAGAAGTAATTAGTTTTCTTTTTACATTCCGAGCATAAAAGCAAATTTGACAGAAGCTTAAAAGTGTGACTAGACGGACGGACAGAGACGAGTGGAGGGACGGAGAGAGGGACGGAGAGAGGGACGGAGAGAGGGACGGAGAGAGGGACGGAGAGAGGGACGGAGAGAGGGACGGACGGACGGACGGACGGATGGACGGACGGACGGGGGAACGGACGGAGAGACTGACGACCTGATCGGAGAGAGGAAATTAATAAACGAGCCATTATTGGAAATTCGGCAGGTTAAAGGTGGATAATTCAAGTGCAGGTCACAGCCACGCCAGGTGCAGGTCACACCCTAGCCAGGTACAGGTCACACCCTAGCCAGGTGCAGGTCACACCCTAGCCAGGTACAGGTCACACCCTAGCCAGTTGCAGGTCACACCCACGCCAGGTGCAGGTCACACTCACGCCACGTGCAGGTCACACTCGCGCCACGTACAGGTCACACTCACGCCACGTACAGGTCACATCCACGCCAGGTGCAGGATACACTCACGCCCCGTACACGTCATACTCACGCCACGTACGTACAGGTCACACCCACGCCAGGTGCAGGTTACACTCACGCCACGTACAGGTCACACCCAGGTCAGGTACAGGTCACACCCACGCTCTTCGTGACCATGTAAATGAGCCAATCGAGAGGTCAACTAGTCACCGTGTTATCAATCTTCGTTACAATGTAACTACCATACCCACCAGTGTTACCATGGTCAATCAATTTGTTACATTGTGACCTAGTTGTACGTAACAGTTCTACACTCACCGTGTGTATTACAGTCCTTACTTGGACGATCAATGAACACATCATTGAACGCTGTTTATTGTATGTTCAATAACTCTGAAAATGTTATTGTCGTTGTTATTGTTGTTGTTAGTTGTTGTTGCTGTTGTTGTTAGCTGTTGTTAAAGTTGTTATTAAAGTTGTTGGTGTTAACGTTATTGGTAACGTTACTGTTAACGCTGTTGTTGGTTGTTGTTGTTGTTGTTGTTGACGTTGTTTGTTATTGTTTTTGTTGTCTGTTGTTGTTTTTGTTGTAGTCAAGACACACAAGGCCGAGAGGCAAGACTTTATAACTCTGTAAATTAAATATTTTTTGAGAGTCAAGAAACTGTCTTCTCCCACACGTAAACAGTTACAAACTGCCCGGACAATCACAGCAGTTTCCTTACAGCCCAACAGTTATCAACCTTGAGAACAATCACATTAAAGTTATGACAACTTAAGTGCATCTATAATGCAACAGCTGAACACTGATAGCGCCATTAAGGGAACAAATAGATGGTTGTTGAGTTAAAACGTTGAGTTGACGACGAAGAGCAGCTCTTGAGGTGCCTTCAGGTACACCAGGAATATTGGAAGCCAATACTGGATTGCTAGCCACCTCACATTTGTTTCCAGTCAGTATGTGTGTACGCTAAGGGTATCTTTTGGAGACATACACACACACACACACATACACACATACACACATACACACATACACACATACACACATACACACACACACACACACACACACACACACACACATACACACATACACACACACATACACACATACACACACACATACACACACACACACACACACACACACACACACATACATTTCACACATACACACATACACACACACACACACACACACACACACACACACACACACACACACACACACACACACACACACACACACACACACACATATACAGGATTTCACACCTTTATGTGAATTTACGTAATTTTAGGCACACAAGACAGTACAATGGAAACCAAGAGATAGGGTACATATGCAAAACTTATGTAGTACATACGAGGGAAATAAAGACTGCTTACATAAACGCACGCATACACACACACATACACACACACTAGGTGAGAACAGGATCTGCTGTTAGGCACTTGAATAACTGTAGCACACACACACACACACGCACACACACACACCTGGACAGACTGGACACCTGGTCCAGCAAATGGCTTCTCGAATTTAATCCTGCCAAATGCAAAGTCATGAAGATAGGGGAAGGGCACAGAAGACCACAGACAGAGTATAGGCTAGGTGGCCAAAGACTGCAAACCTCACTCAAGGAGAAAGATCTTGGGGTGAGTATAACACCGAGCATGTCTCCGGAAGCACACATCAATCAGATAACTGCTGCAGCATATGGGCGCCTGGCAAACCTGAGAACAGCATTCCGACACCTTAGTAAGGAATCATTCAAGACACTGTACACCGTGTATGTCAGGCCCATACTGGAGTATGCAGCACCTGTTTGGAACCCGCACTTGATAAAGCACGTCAAGAAACTAGAGAAAGTACAAAGGTTTGCAACAAGGTTAGTTCCAGAGCTAAGGGGAATGTCTATGAAGAAAGATTAAGGGAAATCGGCCTGACGACACTGGAGGACAGGAGGGTCAGGGGAGACATGATAACGACATATAAATACTGCGTGGAATAGACAAGGTGGACAAGGACAGGATGTTCCAGGGAGGGGACACAGAAACAAGAGGCCACAATTGGAAGTTGAAGACACAAATGAGTCAGAGAGATAGTAGGAAGTATTTCTTCAGTCATAGAGTTGTAAGGCAGTGGAATAGCCTAGAAAATGACGTAGTGGAGGCAGGAACCATACACAGTTTTAAGACGAGGTTTGATAAAGCTCATGGAGCGGGGAGAGAGAGGGTCTAGTAGCAACCGGTGAAGAGGCGGGGCCAGGAGCTAGGACTCGACCCCTGCAACCACAAATAGGTGAGTACAAATAGGTGAGTACATACACACATACACATATACACATACACACACCTATACAGGATTTCACACCTTTATGTGAAGTGACCCTCTAACCCTTCCTTCTCTCTCCGTCTCTTTTCCTCTCTTCCTCTCTCTCTTTATTCTTCTCTCTCTCTCTCTCTCTCTCTCTCTTACTCTTTCTGTCTCTGCGAAATGGGAAAAGAGGTTGGAGAAAGAGACGAAGAACTGGGAGGCACAAGTCGAAACTGCAGTAGACAGGGTAAGGGTCCTAGAGTTTGAGATAAACAGGCTGAAGCAAGTCTCAGGGGTAGTGACCAGAGAAGACACAGCATATGAAGCTGAGAGGATGAACAGGAAGGAAGGAGATATGAATTATGCTAAGGTCATATCAGCCTGCAAAGAAGGGTCAGGGAGTAAAAGGAAAGAGCAGCTGGGTGCAGATAGAGAGGGAGATAAGTCGAATGTTGGGGGCACAACCATGCTACAAAGAGCCACTGGAAAAATCAAGGGAGAAAATGACCATATACAGACAGGAACCAGAGTCCCCAGAGGGAGAGGCAATGGGAGGGGAAAGGGCAAAATCAGTGTTTTTTCCATGGGCTTCGGGAAAAGGAGGAAAAGACACACACTGAAAGACGGCAGGAAGAAAGAAAGGAGTTTGGGGAAAAATCATCACGGAAATAGGGGGAGAAGACATGGACGGGGACTGTAAATTTTCAGAGAATAGGGGGGTATTTGAAGGGGAGAAACCGAACCGATCAAGCTGATTCTCAGGACAGAAACAGTGAGGAACAGGATCATCCAAGAGAAAACCAAGGTTGAAAAATTTGGAAGGTACAAGAAGGGTTCCTGGGACAGAGACAGAACACAAACAGAGAGACAGCAGTGAGGGAGAGGACAAAAAGCGAAAAGGAGATAGGAAAGGAAACAAGGATGGAACCAGCAGAGGTCAGTCGAGCAGAACAGAGAAGCAAGGGCAAGCACACACACAACTACCCTCAGAACCCACAACTATCACCCATCCCAACACAAACTACAACCCATACCCACAGCTTCCACCCAAACCCCCCAAATCATAGAATCCCACAGTATGCTACCAGGTCTCCCACCCCCACAGGCCCCCCAAACCACAGTATTGGAAAGGAAACTGAAGGATGGAATAACAAACAAGTGGGAGGAGTGGCACGAAAGAGTCAAAGAGACATCATCGGACATCATAGCGCTCACAGAAACCAAGCTTACAGGTATGATAACAGATGCCATCTTTCCAACGGGGTACCAGATCCTGAGGAAAGACAGAAGGAACAGGGGGGGGTGGAGGAGTGGCACTGCTGATCAAACACTGATGGAATTTTGATGAGCTGGAGAGAGGAGACAGCGGAGAAGAAAGTGATTACATAGCGGGAACGCTTCACTCTGGAGGTCCCAAGGTGGCAATTGCAGTGATGTATAACCCACCACAGAACAGCAAGAGACCAGGGCATGAGTATGACGAGAGCAATAGAGCGATGGTTGACACACTGGCTGCAGTGGCCAGAAGAGCTCATGCATGCAGGGCAAAGGTCTGATCATGGGGACTTTAACCACAAGGAGATCGACTGGGAGAACTTGGAGCCACATGGGGGCCAAGATACATGGAGGGCTAAGATGATGGAGGTGGTACTGGAAAACTTCATGTACTAACACGTAAGGGACACTACAAGAGAGAGAGGAGAGGATGAGCCAGCAAGACTGGACTTAGTATTCACCTTGAGCAGTGCAGATATTGAGGACATCACATATGAAAGACCCCTTGGGGCCAGCGATCATGTGGTTTTGAGCTTCGAATACACAGAGAGGTACAAGTGGTGGGGAAGCGGGGAAGGCCAGGACAAATAAAACCAAATTACGGGAAAAGGGGACTACACGGGAATGAGGAACTTCCTGAACGAGTTCAGTGGGACAGAGAACTGGCAGGGGGTTACAGTTAATGAGATGATGGAATATGTAGCAACAATGTGCAAGGAGGCTGAAGAGAGGTTTGTACCCCAAGGGAAACAGGAATAATGAAAAAAACCAGGATGAGCCCATGGTTCACCCAAAGGTGCAAGGAGGCAAAAACCAAGTGTAAATAGGGAATGGAAGAAAAAATAGAAGGCAAAGGACCCGGAGAATAAGGAGAGCAGTCGTAGAGCCAGAAACGAATATGCACAGTAAGAAGGGAGGCCAACGACAATATGAAAAACGACATAGCAGCGAAAAACCAAATCT
>NC_069437.1:8670482-8702982 GCF_026875155.1 Cherax quadricarinatus | reverse complement strand
GGAAGAGGAGGGACGTGTAGGAGGAAGAGGAGGGACGTGTAAGAGGAAGAGGAAGGACGTGTGTTTGCTACAATGATGCTACCACTTGTCACTTTGTTCCTCTCATCTACAATGATGCCACCACTTGTCACTTTGTTCCTCTCATCTACAATGATGCCACCACTTGTCACTTTGTTCCTCTCATCTACAATGATGCCACCACTTGGCACCTTGTTCCTCTCATCTACAATGATGCCACCACTTGGCACTTTGTTCCTCTCATCTACAATGATACCACCACTTGTCACTTTGTTCCTCTCATCTACAATGATGCCACCACTTGGCACTTTGTTCCTCTCATCTACAATGATGCCACCAACTGTCACTTTGTTCCTCTCATCTACAATGATGCCACCACTTGTCACTTTGTTCCTCTCATCTACAATGATGCCACCACTTGGCACTTTGTTCCTCTCATCTACAATGATGCCACCAACTGTCACTTTGTTCCTCTCATCTACAATGATGCCACCACTTGTCACTTTGTTCCTCTCATCTACAATGATGCCACCACTTGGCACTTTGTTCCTCTCATCTACAATGATACCACCACTTGTCACTTTGTTCCTCTCATCTACAATGATGCCACACTTGGCACTTTGTTCCTCTCATCTACATGATGCAACCAACTGTCACTTGTTCTCTCTATTACATGATGCCACCACTTGTCATTTGTCCTCTCAATTCTACAATGATGCCACCACTTGTCACTTTGTCCTCTGATCTACAAAGATGCCTACCATTGGCACTTGTTCCATCTCATCTACAATGATGCCAATCCAATCTTTCATCTTTGTTCCTCTCTATCTACAATATCCACCACTTGTCATTTTGTTCTCTCAAAGTACAATTTTAAAGCCACATTTGGCTTTTTGTTACTCTCATTACAATATGCACACTTGCACTTTGTTCCTCTACATCTAAATGATGCCACCACTTGGCACTTTGTTTTCCTCTCATCTACAAATGATCCAACAACTGTCACTTTGTTCCTCTCATCTACTAGATGCCTACACTTGGCCATTATCTTCTCATCTACAAATGTTTGCCACACTTGGCACTTTGTCCTCTCTCTACAATATACCACCACTGTCCTTTGTCCTCTCATCTACAATGATGCCACATCTTGCCTTTGTTCCTCTCATCTACAATGATGCCTCATCTGTCACTTTTGTTCCTCTCATTCATGTTGCACCACTTGTCACTTTGTTCCTCTCATCTACATGTATGCACCACTTGGCACTTTGTTCTTATTACAATAGCCACCAACTTTCACTTTGTTCCCTCATCTACAATGATGCCACCACTTGTCACTTTGTTCCTTCACTACAATAATGCCACCACTTGGGACGTTGTCCTCTCATCTACAATGATGCAACCACTTGGCACTTTGTACCTACTATCTACTTCTGATGACCACACTTGGCTTTTGTTACCTCTATCTACTATGATGCCAAACCAAGTGTCAACTTTGTTCCTCTATCTATCATGATGCCACCACTTGGCACTTTGTTCCTCTACTACAATGATGCCACCACTAGCACTTTTGTACCTACTACAGTGATGCCACCAACTGTCACTTGTTCATCTCATCTTCAATGATGCCACACTTGTCCACTTTGTTCCTTCTTCTACATGATATCCCCCACTTGTACTTTGTGCAAACTCACTACAATGATGCCACCAACTGTCACTTTGATTCCTCTATCTACAATGATGCCACACTGTCAACTTTGTTCATCTCATCTTACAATGATGCACCAACTGTCACTTGTTCATTTCATCTACAATGATGCCAACCACTGTACTTTGTTCTATCATTTACAATGATGCAACCAACTGTCACTTTGTTCCTCTCATCTACAATGATGCCACCACTTGTCACTTTGTTCATCTCATCTACAATGATGCCACCAACTGTCACTTTGTTCCTCTCATCTACAATGATGCCACCACTTGTCACTTTGTTCATCTCATCTACAATGATGCCACCAACTGTCACTTTGTTCATCTCATCTACAATGATGCCACCACTTGTCACTTTGTTCATCTCATCTACAATGATGCCACCACTTGTCATTTTGTTCCTCTCATCTACAATTTATTAAACTTGAAGTAATTCATTGTACATTTTTATTAGTTCTGTGCTGCCTGACTGTCATTCATGCCTGGACTCAGAGGAATTCTGCTCCAATACTGGGCCCTTATACTTGTATCAGTTTCCTCTGTGGAATTTTATCAAAAGCATTTTCCGTGAGGAGAATGAGAGAGTGTTTAAAAAGAAAGGAAGTCTCAGAGTAGACTGACATCAGTAACTGAGAGGCACTTGCTTGAATCAAGATTATTACATCGGATTTTCTTGCATATCTTAGTCCTCACAATCACTTCTGACACGTCCTCAAACCTTGATATTTCTGCTATGGTCGAAGGTGAGAATCATTTTGAAGATAAGGTAATTTACTTTTTGTCATTTACTTCGGTACTATACAAAATCAATCGCCGTTGTCTTACACATCTGGGAAAGGTGTCTAGAGTACTGCTGATATATCTGAAGTAGCTTCTCCTGTTCCCTGTTATCCAGAGTACTGCTCTAACATTACATCAGTACTCCTCTATAATAAAATATTTGTCTCATCAGTCCATCTGACCTCACGTGTAATCTGACGCCATTATCCTTCTGTCACAAAGTTTCACCTTCATTCATCTCTCTCTCTCTCTCTCTTTTTCTCTCTCTCTCTCTCTCTTTCTCTTTCTGTCTCTGTTAATTGCAGGTTCCATACCTCCTCTTCATGTATGGACCCTTCACCTTGGTCCCTCTTAATGGATGGTTTCCACAACATCTCACTCAATATTTCTATTCTTGTTCCCATTCCAATTTCTTATATTCCCATTCCTTACACGTTTACTTCCTGTGCGATAAATGTAGTCAGTGACTGTCTTGTGAACCTGACGTAGTCAGTGACTGTCTTGTGAACCTGACGTAGTCAGTGACTGTCTTGTGAACCTGACGTAGTCAGTGACTGTCTTGTGAACCTGACGTAGTCAGTGACTGTCTTGTGAACCTGACGTAGTCAGTGACTGTCTTGTGAACCTGACGTAGTCAGTGACTGTCTTGTGAACATGACGTAGTCAGTGACTGTCTTGTGAACATGACGTAGTCAGTGACTGTCTTGTGAACCTGACGTAGTCAGTGACTGTCTTGTGAACCTGACGTAGTCAGTGACTGTCTTGTGAACCTGACGTAGTCAGTGACTGTCTTGTGAACCTGACGTAGTCAGTGACTGTCTTGTGAACCTGACGTAGTCAGTGACTGTCTTGTGAACCTGACGTAGTCAGTGACTGTCTTGTGAACCTGACGTAGTCAGTGACTGTCTTGTGAACCTGACGTAGTCAGTGACTGTCTTGTGAACCTGACGTAGTCAGTGACTGTCTTGTGAACCTGACGTAGTCAGTGACTGTCTTGTGAACCTGACGTAGTCAGTGACTGTCTTGTGAACCTGACGTGTCAGTGACTGTCTTGTGAACCTGACGTAGTCAGTGACTGTCTTGTGAACCTGACGTAGTCAGTGACTGTCTTGTGAACCTGACGTAGTCAGTGACTGTCTTGTGAACCTGACGTAGTCAGTGACTGTCTTGTGAACCTGACGTAGTCAGTGACTGTCTTGTGAACCTGACGTAGTCAGTGACTGTCTTGTGAACATGACGTAGTCAGTGACTGTCTTGTGAACATGACGTAGTCAGTGACTAGTCTTGTGAACCTGACGTAGTCAGTGACTGTCTTGTGAACCTGACGTAGTCAGTGACTGTCTTGTGAACATGACGTAGTCAGTGACTGTCTTGTGAACCTAACGTAGTAAGCGACTGTTTTGTAAACCTACAGACACAGTCAACTCACGCAGACAATGACTGTCTTGTAGACCTGTAGACACAGTCAACTCACGCATACAGGCTCAGCAACATACAGATGAGGAACACAACATCGACACACTGTTTCAAGTGTATCATAAGATCCAACAAGGCAGAGAACAGTAACACCGGTCGAAGTGGGTTAGAAGGCGGGTCCAGGAGCTACGGTTCGACCCTAGATGACACAAATAGGTGAGCGAAGGTGTCAAATGTTTCTTCATTTAGCGTCTCCGTAGTGTCTCGCTGTTATGTAAAGTACACAAATTTATACCCATAAAAACAGGCATAATAACAGCTGTTAGCTTGTGAGTGAACTGTGGTATGACAGTAGTTCTTAACATGTGAGACGAGGTCTTATAAGAGCTTTTAGCTGGTGAGATGAGGTATGTTAACAGCTTTAGCCTTGTGAGCTCAGGTATCATAACATCTCTTAGCATGCAGGTTGAGGAATGATAATGGCTCTTAACATGTAAAATACAGGGTATTAACTGTCACCTTTAAGCAGGTATAACGCACTTGTTGAGAGAGAGAGAGAGAGAGAGAGAGAGAGAGAGAGAGAGAGAGAGAGAGGAGAGAGAGAGAGAGGAGAGAGAGAGAGAGAGAGGAGAGAGAGAGAGAGAGAGAGAGAGAGAGAGAAGGAGAGAGAGAGAGAGGAGAGAGAGAAAGGAGAGAATGAGAGAAAGAGAGAAAGAGAGAAAGAGATATTATCTTCATCTCAAGATTATCATTAGTTACACTAACACACGCACACTGAGGAAGTATAGAGTAGTGAGGAAAAAAACCTTTGTGTTGTGGTGTGTTGTGTTGTGGTGTGTTGTGATCTGATGTGCTGTGTTATGATGCGATGTGCTGTGTTGTGTTGAGGGTTGGAGGCAGCTGCAGTGAGAGTGACCTGAGAGGTATTCTGGCAGGGGAAAAGCAAAATGCTTTACAAAAAGCAGCAACTTCCGTGATGCCTGAGCTTGAGGGAGCAAGTCGGAGGGAAGGAAGGAAGGAAGGCAAGAATATACTAGATGTTCGCAGTTACAATCTTAACGTTCTCAATATACACATCTCATTGTACCTCTATCTTAAAACATTAAATAATTATATATATGTATATGCAATAAGATCACAGTAAACAGGTGATTTCAGAATATGCAAAACAACCACTCTGAAAGAATAGAGAAATTCCAAGCGCTTTCGTGACTACTCACATTATCAAGGAACAATGTTCCTTGATAATGTGAGTAGTCACGAAAGCCATGGAATTTCTCTATTCTTTCAGAGTGGTTGTTTTGCATATATGTGTTATATATATATATATATATATATATATATATATATATATATATATATATATATATATATATATATATATATATATATATATATATATTCCTTAACAGCTCATGATCTGTGACATCATAATGACATCACCATAAATCAATAACTCAAGAATTATATTTATTTATTTGTGTATTTTTTAAATACATTTTTAAGTAGATTTTTCCAAAAAATAAATTCAAATACCAATTTATTCTTTACGTTTTGAGGACAAACAGAAGTTACATAGGGGAATAACGAGGCCAAAACTGTTGTTGTTGTTGAAGTTAGTGCCAGGTCGCTGCTTTAATGTTTTGATGGATAAAAATATGAAATTATGCGTGAAGACCATGACTGACAGAGCAGCAGACAGCTTCCCACTGTCTACCATGACTGACAGAGCAGCAGACAGCTTCCCACTGTCTACCATGACTGACAGAGCAGCAGACAGCTTCCCACTGTCTACCATGACTGACAGAGCAGCAGACAGTTCCCACTGTCTACCATGACTGACAGAGCAGCAGACAGCTTCCCACTGTCTACCATGACTGACAGAGCAGCAGACAGCTTCCCACTGTCTACCATGACTGACAGAGCAGCAGACAGCTTTCAACTGTCTACCATGACTGACAGAGCAGCAGACAGCTTCCCACTGTCTACCATGACTGACAGAGCAGCAGACAGCTTCCCATTGTCTACCATGACTGACAGAGCAGCAGACAGCTTCCCACTGTCTACCATGACTGACAGAGCAGCAGACAGCTTCCCACTGTCTACCATGACTGACATAGCAGCAGACAGCTTCCCACTGTCTACCATGACTGACAGAGCAGCAGACAGCTTCCCACTGTCTACCATGACTGACAGAGCAGCAAACAGCTTCCCACTGTCTACCATGACTGACAGAGCAGCAGACAACTTCCCACTGTCTACCATGACTGACAGGAGCAGAATGCTTCCCACTGTCTACCATGACTGACAGGAGCAGCAGACGCTCCACTGTCTACCATGACTGACAGAGCAGCAAACAGCTTCCCACTGTCTACCATGACTGATAGAGCAGCAGACAGCTTCCCACTGTCTACCATGACTGACAGAGCAGCAAACCGCTTCCCACTGTCTACCATGACTGACAGAGCAGCAGACAGCTTCCTACTGTCTACCATGACTGACAGAGCAGCAAACAGCTTCCCATTGTCTACCATGACTGACAGCAGCAGACAGCTTCCCACTGCCTACCATGACTGACAGAGCAGCAGACAGCTTCCCACTGTCTACCATGACTGACAGAGTAGCAAACAGCTTCCCACTGTCTACCATGACTGACAGAGCAGCAGACAGCTTCCCACTGTCTACCATGACTGGCAGAGCAGCAGACAGCTTTAAACTGTCTACCATGACTGACAGAGCAGCAGACAGCTTCCCACTGCCTACCATGACTTACAGCAGCCGACAGCTTCCCACTGCCTCTCATGACTGACAGCAGCAGGCAGCTTCCCACTGTCTACCATGACTGACAGAGCAGTAGACAGCTTCCCACTGCCTACCATGACTGACAGAGCAGCAGACAGCTTCACACTGCCTACCATGACTGACAGAGCAGGAGACAGCTTCCCACTGCCTACTATGACTGACAGAGCAGCAGACAGCTTACCACTGCCTACTATGACTGACAAAGCAGCAGACAGCTTCCCACTGCCTACTATGACTGACAGAGCAGTAGACAGCTTCCCACTGCTACTATGACTGGACAGAGCAGCAGACAGCTTCCACTGCTACCATGACTGACAGAGCAGCAGAAAGCTTCCCACTGCCTACCATGACTGACAGAGCAGCAGAAAGCTTCCCACTGTCTACCATGACTGACAGAGCAGCAGAAAGCTTCCCAATGTCTACCATGACTGACAGAGTAGCAGAAACTTCCACATGTCTACCATGACTGACAGGAGCAGACAGAAAGCTCCTCACACACTTACCACTCCACTTTGACTCTGTAATCTTGACGTAATCCAAGCTTCCATGTCTCAGCACTCAGATACAGCAACTCATCCCATATCATACCTATTTGGGACTTCACAAGACATTCCTGTATTCATCGACACAACAGCAGATCAGTCACTCATTGTTCAACAGAAATAAGACAAGACAGTTACTTCTAATAGGTGAATTGCCAACACTCACGTTAATTAAGACGTAAAGTCACACCGATGGAAAATGCACTAACAGTTCCTCACAGATACACACAGATTGTGAACAAAACTAGAAGTTGTGGTACTAAACCTTCTCACTCTGAACAAGCAAAACTGTTCAGCTTCTTAAGACTTAAAAAACTTAACTTTCTATGAAAGCAGCAACAGCTTATGTTGTTAGCTGTTCTCCACACTGCCAGCAGATACTGTAGCACAGGACATGTCATACCTGCTGACAGATACAAACAATGCTCCCTGTCTACTTCTGGACTACTCAACAGAGTTAAGAACTCACATGACTAACAAGAACTCGCGAGCCTGACAGCTTTACATCACTCTGATGAATAAGTACATACACCAGCTATAGATTTACACAAACAGAACAAGACTGTTCAAAGCAGTGCAAAATTGCACTACTCTGGTTAACCCTCTGTACAGACAGTAGAAGATCGACATGGCAAATGAGGGACGTCCATAAGTGACGTAATTGGCAAACACTCTATAACTTAGAGTCCTCAGAGAGAGACAGAACCATTTCTCTCAACAAATTCCGTCAATGCCTCACCTGGCTGCGCTGTTTGTACATCTCGAAACTATGCATATAAGATACACCTTTATACTAAGAACCGTTTTAATTCTGCTGAACCTTCCACTCAATCAACTGTCGAGACGGTAAGCCTACTGTCTATAGACAGGCCTTGAAAGCTAATTACGACTATCATCATGTTAACATCATATAATACTGGTAAATTAAAAACCACTACCATTCACACCCAGGAATAAGTAGGAAGGATGAAGAAAGAGGTGGAGGAGGAGGAGCAGCAAGAGGGAAGATTAGGTGAAGGAGAAAAAGACTAGAAAGGATAGATATAGTGAATGGAAGTTATAAGGTAAAGTCAAGCCAGAGTGGAAGAGCAAAAGTCACAGGTGAAGATTGTGAAGAAGAGATAAATTAGGTGGTCCTAACGTTTTGGCAAACTGAATACTACCTTAAGGAAGAATGAACATTTCATCAACACATCAGAATGTACTTCACGTTCATCCACCAACATACTGCAAGTCCAAACAACTTCCAGTACTCTACACCAACAACTCAAGTCACTCAACTACTTCTGTCAGCACCTACTCAACAATTACAGCACCACAACAACTAAACAGTAAAACATCAACTTACAGTCACACCTGTGAAAACAGTATTCAGTACACCAGCAAATATCAAACAGTCAAGACCAAAGCAGTAAAAATTCACTCTTCGTAACATATGTTACAAGTCACAGAACACACAATGAGTGCCAGTTGACTATCTTCAAACCAAACTTCACAGTCACTACCAACAACTTCAGATTACTCAACACACTTCACAGTCACACCACATGCTTCACGTCACACCAACATCATTCACAATCACCACAAAACGTTTCACGTCTGACTTACCAACATACTGTCAAGTCACCATCCATACACACTTCACAGTCACTACCAACAACTTCACAGTTACTACAAACACTTCACAGTCACCACTAACATATTCACTCACCTACCAACAATTACAGTCACCACAACACATTCACAGTTCTACAACATAATTCACAGTCACACAACACACTTACAGAGTACCAAACAACTTCACAGTTATATCAACAACTTCACAGTCACCACCAACACACTTCACATCACTACCAACACATTCACAGTCTACCAAACAACTTCAAGTTACTGCACCAACACTTCAAGTAAGAAGACACTTACAGTACCAACATCTTCACAGTCACCACCATCATCTTACAATACAAACCAACATACTTCACAGTCACCACAACATACTTCACAGTCACACAACATATTCACGTCCCTACCAACATATTCAAGTCACACCAACAGACCATACTTACATCAACACACTTCACAGCACACAACATTCACAGTCACTCTACACTAGTAACTTCACGTGACAGCAAACATTTCACATCTACACATTTGACGTCATTCCCCATGCTTCAAGTCACTTCCCAACAACTTCAAGTTAGCTATCAAGATAGTTATCAGTCACTACCAAGATACTTCACATGTCACCACAGAAACTTCAAGTCATCCACCAACAATTTACACAAGTTCTTACAACATGTATATAGTCACCACCAATAATGTCAAGTACACCAATGCACACTTCAGTACTTCACACATTAAGATACCAGATGTTCACATGTCTACCAACACATTACAGTCACTAAACACATTCAAGTTCGTACACACTTCACAGTCACACCAACATGCTTCACAGTCACTACCAACACACTTCACAGTCTCTACCAACATACTTCACAGTCACCACCAACACACTTCACAGTCACCACCAACACACTTCACAGTCACTACCAACACACTTCACAGTTACTATCAACACACTTCACAGTCACCACCAACACACTTCACAGTCACCACCAACACACTTCACAGTCACTACCAACACACTTCACAGTTACTATCAACACACTTCACAGTCACCACCAACACACTTCACAGTCACTACCAACACACTTCACAGTCACTACCAACACACTTCACAGTCTCTACCAATACACTTCACAGTCACACCAACACACTTCACAGTCTCTACCAACACACTTCACAGTCATCACCAACACACTTCAAAAGTCCTACCTACACAACACACTTCACAGTCACTACCAACACACTTCACAGTCCACTACACATTCACTCTCAAAAAGTCACCACCAACACATTTCACAGTCACACCAACACACTTCACAGTCACTACCAACACACTTCACAGTCACCACCAACACATTCACAGTCACTACCAACACACTTCACAGTCACACCAACACACTTCACAGTCACCACCAACACACTTCACAGCCACCACCAACACACTTCACAGTCACTACCAACACACTTCACAGTCACCACCAACACACTTCACAGTCACTACCAACACACTTCACAGTCACTACCAACATGCTTCACAGTCACCACCAACACACTTCACAGTCACCACCAACACACTTCACAGTCACTACCAACATACTTCACAGTCACCACCAACACACTTCACAGTCACCACCAACACACTTCACAGTCACTACCAACACATTTTATAGTCACCATCAACACATTTCACAGCCACCACCAACACACTTCACAGTCACTACCAACACACGTCACAGTCCCCTCCTTCACCACAAGACCAAACAGGGTTAGACTAAGGAAGGAATGTGTAAATGATGGATACGAAGGATTGGCAGGGAGCATCAGGGTGGGCAGGTTGGGCAGGGTTTACCAGGGTAGGTCAGGGTGTGCCAGGGTGTGCCAGGTATGCCAGGATGAGATGGGTTAGTGCAATTGAGTGAGGGGTAAAGTGAGTGGTGAGAGATGAAAGAGGATGAGTGAGGCAGTCAGTAGATTATATCAACACAGGAGAGGAGTGCTTGACGTGTGTACACTCTCACATAGACGCCAGCACTCTCTCGTCACACCCGATACTGTGTCAACACCACTTTACCAGAGATGGTGGTGTGTACTGGGGTAGGTGTCATGTGTGGTGGTATATTGGTGGTGTGTGGTGGGATGGTACTGGCGTGTGTGATACTGTATGGTAGGGTGGTACTGGCGTGTGTGGTAGTGTATGGTGGGGTGGTACTGGCGTGTGTGGTAGTGTATGGTAGGGTGGTACTAGCGTGTGTGGTTGAGTGTGGTGGGGTGGTACTGGCGTGTGTGGTGGTGTATGGTGGGGGTGGTACTGGCGTGTGTGGTAGTTATGGAGGGGGTGGTACTGGCGTGTGTGGTAGTGTATGGTGGAGTGGTACTGGCGTGTGTGATACTGTATGGTAGGGTGGTACTGGCGTGTGTGGTAGTGTATGGTGGGGTGGTACTGGCGTGTGTGGTAGTGTATGGTAGGGTGGTACTAGCGTGTGTGGTGGTGTATGGTGGGGTGGTACTGGCGTGTGTGGTGGTGTATGGTGGGGGTGGTACTGGCGTGTGTGGTAGTGTATGGTGGGGGTGGTACTGGCGTGTGTGGTGGTGTATGGTGGGGTGACACTGGCGTGTGTGGTGGTGTATGGTGGGGTTTTACTGGCGTGTGTGGTAGTGAATGGTGGGGGTGGTACTGGCGTGTGTGGTAGTGTATGGTGGGGGTGGTACTGGCGTGTGTGGTGTATGGTGGGGTGACACTGGCGTGTGTGGTGGTGTATGGTGGGGTGGTACTGGCGTGTGTGGTAGTGAATGGTGGGGGTGGTACTGGCGTGTGTGGTAGTGTATGGTGGGGGTGGTACTGGCGTGTGTGGTGGTGTATGGTGGGGGTGGTACTGGCGTGTGTGGTAGTGTATGGTGGGGATGGTACTGGCGTGTGTGGTAGTGTATGGTGGGGGTGGTACTGGCGTGTGTGGTAGTGTATGGTAGGGTGGTGCTAGCGTGCGTGGTGGTGTGGTGGGGTGGTACTGGCGTGTGTGGTGGTGTATGCTGGGGGTGGTACTGGCGTGTGTGGTTGTGTATGGTGGGGGTGGTACTGGCGTGTGTGGTGGTGTATGGTGGGGTGGCACTGGCGTGTGTGGTGGTGTATGGTGGGGAGGTACTGGCGTGTGTGGTGGTGTATGGTGGGGTGGTACTGCGTATGTGTGCGTATGGTGGGGTGGTACTGGGTGTGTGGTAGTGTATGGTAGGATGGTACTAGCGTGTGTGGTGGTGTATGGTGGGGTGTACTGCGTGTGTGGTGGTGTTGGTGGGGGTGTACTGGCGTGTGTGGTAGTGTATGGTGGCTGTACTTGAGTGTGGGGCGGTGTATGGTGGGGGTGTTACTAGCGTGTGTGGTGATGGTGGGTGTTACTGGCGTGTGGGGTGGTGTATGGTGGGGGTGGTACTGGCGTGTGTAGTGGTGTATGGTGGGGGTGGTACTGGTGTGTGGGTAGTGTATGGTGGGGTGGTACTGGCGTGTGTGGTGGTGTATGGTGGGGTGGTTACTGGCGTGTGTGGTGGTGTATGGTGGGGTGGTACTGGCTGTGTGGTAGTGTATGGTGGAGGTAGTACTGGCGTGTGTGGTAGTGTATGGGTGGGGGTGGTACTAGCGTGTGTGGTGTGTATAGTAGGGTGGTACTAGCGCGTATGGTGGTGTATGGTGGGGTGGTACTGGCGTGTGTGGTGGTGTATGGTGGGCTGGTACTGGGTGTGGGCGGTGTATGGTGGGGGTGGTACTAGCATGTGTAGTGATGGTGGGGTGGTACTGGCGTGTGGGGTGTTTATGGTGGGGGTGGGACTGGCGTGTGTAGTGGTGTATGTGGGGTGGTACTAGATATGTGGTGGTGTATGGTGGGGGTGGTACTGGAGTGTGTGGTGGTGTATGGTGGGGGTGGCTGTGTAGTGGTGTATGACTGGGTGGTACTGGCATGTGTGGTGTGTGGTGGGGTGGTACTGGCATGTGGGGTGGTTTATGGTGGGGTGATACTGGCGTGTGTGGTGGTGTATGGTTGTGTGGTTCTGGCATGTGTGTGGTGGTGTATGGTTGGTGTAGACGCCTGTACTGTCTGCACAGACAGCCTATGCTGTCTGCCAGCTTAGTTCATATTTCGCGCCACTCAGATGCTGCCCTCTGTAGCCAGGCCTCTCGGTGGGCACGCCAGCCTGCCGGCCCTTGCCACGCTCTCACTCACACAGTGGCCTAGCAGAAGACACAGGCCTATCTGCTTCTTCGTGGCATGGCCTCCCGGGCCATGGGCACAACACACAAGCCTGTGTACCCACCACGACTTAACAATAAAGTAAGAAGCCTCAGAAGAAGTATATCATTTAACCACCCACTTTCAGCCCTATCAAACAAACCCATTAAACATTGGTGGCAATGGTGGGATCAGCAGTTGTGTTTGCCCAGAGAGAGGAAGGAAGAGGTATGAAGCCATCTTCACTTTATCACCCTATACAAGAAGCATCCGTCTCTCAACGAGTTATCCTGATGTCGTGTCTGCAAGTTTCAGCATCCAGACACAGGTACAAGCAGGATCCAGCCGAAATTTACCGAATTTCTTCGAGAATTGTGAGTGGCGTCCCAGTGACCCCACCCTACAGCGTCCCACGCTGTTTCTCAAGTCACGTGTTCAGCGTCACTTGTATGTTGCTGTTGTTGTTCAGCTCAGCAGAGCTGTTTCAATAAGCCAGAGGTGAGTTTCGTGGCGATTTCTGCGTCCAGTGTGAGTTCTCCACGTGTTTGTGGGAGGAGGAAGTGGCAGCTCCTTGCCTCGCCCTGCTGTACTCTCACATCTCACCAGCCTACCATACACTCACCACTGCTCACTCCCTCTGCTGTGTTTTCTGCTGTTTTTCGTGTGATTCATTGCCAGAGCTGTGTATCCAAGTGCCCGAGGCCACTCGAAGCTATGTGGATCAGCAAGCCACGCAGATCAGCATGCCACGTAGATCACGACACCACGTGGATCCCGACGCCACGTGGGTGTGGGTGATGTCACGTGGATCTACAAACCATGTGAGTTACCAAGCCAGATGTCCCAGGCCTCATGCTGTGGTCTGCTGCCTGCATCACATTGACGTCACCGACGATACTGCTCGACTTCATGACGTCACGATGTCTGCTGACGTCACCTCACGATGTCTGCCTGACGTCACCTCGAGATGTCTGCTGACGTCACAGTGCTGCTGACGTCACCTCGCGACATCACGCCTGACATCACATGATGTCACATCGAGTGTTTCTAGTAATTATTTCAGTATTGTCGAGAAGATTGAGAGAAAATATATGTCGTGTGTTAATTAATTCCTCTCAGTCAGTGTTCTCACATGTTAGTGTACTGCGGGTGTGTGTAGTTTCCGTGTGTCCAGTGAGGTCTGAGCCAGACCTGAGTAGCACCACTGTGCTAAATCACCTGTGTGACCAGTGCGTTTGACAGCATCAGTCCCTGAGTGACCGAGCCCTCTTGTACAGAAAGCTTTTATGCTCGTCGCTCGTGATGTTCTGCAGAATCGTACCTGCTACGATTCCCATCGAGATTTGTTTCATTTCACCTCCAGACCGTCAGAGTGCAGTTATATGTAGAGAAACAAGTCTGGGGATGTTTAGACTAACCTCTGCTATAACTCCAACTGCCGAGAGAATGACACTCGCCAAGCCGCAGTTAGCCACTGTCGGCAGGCGCTGTGTCAGCCTCGTGTCACAAGCTTCAGTGAGCAGCCTGCACAAAGATGATGTCACTTTGACTGCTAGCTCGCTCACTGCAGTCTGGTGTATGATGTTACGACTCCCAGATGTTTCGCCCAGTCGTCTCTGCCACGGCTTGCTCCACAACTCATTCCACGCTCGCCGGCAGTGACAGCCCAGTGACAGTACCAGTCTAGAAGTGTCCTCCTGAGTCGCTTGCCAGAAGTCCTGCCCAGTTGCCGAGTTTTGTCGACGCCTCACTCGAGGGCACCAGCATGTGCCCCAGGTTGAGTGAAACCTGCAGCGACTCCTACGATGACTGCTTCACCGTTCCAGAGGAGACCGTATCCTGTTATGCTACAGCTCAGCCGCAGCGATGTCTCCTGTGTTGCAGTATCTGTCCAGACGCAGGAGGGCGTGCAGTGATGCCCTTCGACGCTCACTGTCTATGACCATGATGTTTAGCACACCCTACATGTTTTTTTCTTCCCTCCCTGTAAGAAGTTTTTTTTTTCCATGTTCATATGTATATATATGTTTTTATTTTGTGTTCTGTGCCCTGTGCCTACGAGAGAGAGACCGAGTTCCTTTTACCACCAGTATTGTCGCGTTGGGACGACGCGCGGTAGGTGGCCGAGCGTATGTAGACAGCCTGTACTGTCTGCACAGACAGCCTATGCTGTCTGCCAGCTTAGTTCATATTTTGCGCCACTCAGATGCTGCCCTTTGTAGCCAGGCCTCTCGGTGGGCACGCCAGCCTGCTGGCCCTTGCCACGCTCTCACTCACACAGCGGGCTAGCAGGAAGACACAAGGCCTACTCCTAGCTCTCTCTCGTGGCATGGCCCTCCCGGGCCATGGGCACAACACACAACCCTGTGTACCCACCACGACTTAACAATAAAGTAAGAAGCCTCCGAAGAAGTATATCATTTAACCACCCACTTTCAGCCCTATCAAACAAACCCATTAAACATTGGGTGGTACTGGCGTGTGTGGTGGTGTATGGTTGGGTGGTACTGGTGTGTGTGTGTGGTGGTGTATGGTTGGGTGGTACTGGCGTGTGTGGTGGTGTATGGTTGGGTGGTACTGGCATGTGTGTGGTGGTGTATGGTTGGGTGGTACTGGCATGTGTGTGGTGGTGTATGGTTGGGTGGTACTGGCGTGTGTGGTGGTGTATGGTTGGGTGGTACTGGTGTGTGTGTGGTGGTGTATGGTTGGGTGGTACTGGTGTGTGTGTGGTGGTGTATGGTTGGGTGGTACTGGGTGTGTGGTGGTGTATGGTTGGGTGGTACTGGTGTGTGTGGTGGTGTATGGTTGGGTGGTACTGGCATGTGTTGTGTGGTGGTGCATTGGTTGGGTGGGTACTGGTGTGTGTGGTGGTGTATGGTTGGGTGGTACTGGTGTGTGTGGTGGTGTATGGTTGGGTGGTACTGGTGTGTGTGGTGGTGTATGGTTGGGTGGTACTGGCGTGTGTGGTGGTGTATGGTTGGGTGGTACTGGCGTGTGTGGTGGTGTATGGTTGGGTGGTACTGGCATGTGTGTTGGTGGGTGGTATGGTTGGGTGGGTATGGGTGTTGTGGTGGTGTTATGGTTGGGTGGTACTGGCATGTGTGTGGTGGTTGTTATGGTTGGTGTGTGGGTTACTGGCATGTGTGTGGTGGTGTATGGTTGGGTGGTACTGGCGTGTGTGTGGTGGTGTATGGTTGGGTGGTACTGGCGTATGTGGGGTGGTGTATGGTTGGGTGGTACTGGCATGTGTGGTGGTGTATGGTTGGGTGGTACTGGCGTGTGTGTGGTGGTGTATGGTTGGGTGGTACTGGCGTGTGGTGGTGGTGTATGGTTGGGTGGTACTGGCGTGTGTGGTGGTGTATGGTTGGGTGGTACTGGCGTGTGTGTGGGTGTATGGTTGGGTGGTACTGGCGTGTGTGGTGGTGTATGGTTGGGTGGTACTGGCGTGTGTGGTGGTGTATGGTTGGGTGGTACTGGCGTGTGTGGTGGTGTATGGTTGGGTGGTACTGGCGTGTGTGGTGGTGTATGGTTGGGTGGTACTGGCGTGTGTGGTGGTGTATGGTTGGGTGGTACTGGCGTGTGTGGTGGTGTATGGTTGGGTGGTACTGGCGTGTGTGGTGGTGTATGGTTGGGTGGTACTGGCGTGTGTGGTGGTGTATGGTTGGGTGGTACTGGCGTGTGGTGTGTATGGTTGGGTGGTACTGGCGTGTTGTGTGTATGGTTGGGTGTACTGGCGTGTGGTGGTGTATGTTGGGTGTACTGGCGTGTGTGGTGGTGTATGGTTGGGTGGTACTGGCGTGTGTGGTGGTGTATGGTTGGGTGGTACTGGCGTGTGTGGTGGTGTATGGTTGGGTGGTACTGGCGTGTGTGGTGGTGTATGGTTGGGTGGTACTGGCGTGTTGTGGTGGTGTACGGTTGGGTGGTACTGGCGTGTGTGGTGGTGTATGGTTGGGTGGTACTGGCGTTGTGTGGTGGTGTATGGTTGGGTGGTACTGGCGTGGTGTGGTGGTGTATGGTTGGGTGGTACTGGCGTGTGTGGTGGTGTATGGTTGGGTGGTACTGGCGTGTGTGGTGGTGTATGGTTGGGTGGTACTGGCGTGTGTGGTGGTCGTGATGAAGACAAGTACCTCTGTGATGTTGTTCCACCAGGTGGTGCTAAGCTATACCTTTGTATAGTATAGCTCAACCAAAAGAGGAAATAAAGCAGATAAATTAATATATATATATATATATATATATATATTATATATATATTATATATATATATATATATATATATATATATATATATATATATATATACTGTTCATATATATTCCCAACATCAGAATTTATATAAATCATTTACATACATACAGAATTGAACACAAATTAGCCACATTAATGAACAGAGTTCGAGAGAGTAATGGACTAAGAACACTCTCGGCTACAACAGTTTAGACACTCATAAAGAATTACGAGAGGCTGTCTGTATGATGTGAGTCAACGAAAGACAGGAAAACTCTGGCTGAGTGTTCTACAACCAAGGTAATTTCACCAGCCAACTCGCCCTCACTTTGAAACATCTAAATGCCTGAGCACCACGGCTAACTAGACCGATCTACAGTGGTCGAATCATCGCTAGCTGGCTCCGGCTACCTGTACTTTTAGCTGGTTGGGATGATATGCAAGTGGCTTATGAAGAACACCCGCCACTGCACTAAGTGCTCACCACAGTAATAGATGGTGGTGGTGTGTGGTGGGAAAGGTAGTGATGGTGTTCTTCTATGCTCCTCTACTCACCCACCCACCTACTAACCCACTACCAAACACTCACAGTCTCATCCACCACCCCACTCACCCACCCCAGTAAGCTCTCAGCTCTCTGAGCCGGAGGTTCCCTTGACGATACCTCTCACAATCCTCCATTTCCGTTTTGAGTCATTCATTCTTTACTTGCCGTCGCTGCTCCTGGGCACACTCGCAGCATATATAAGTCTGCTTTCACTCTTCCCTCAAAGGAATCCAGCACCCTTTCTGTCCCTGCCTGTCCAGATCGCCCCGCTCTTAAACCCCTTCTCTCTAAGATTAAATTTCCGGGGTCCCAGTTTAACTTGTGCGAGAGAAGAGGGTGGTGGAGTCCACTGGTCCAAAGGGAATAATTCTCAGACTTTCTCTTCTCTTGCTTCACCTTCACTATATTTTTTCCGCTTCTCATGTATCGTCTCTTCCTTTTCCAAGAACTGTTGTTGTTGGTATTTTCCTTCCCCATGCTCTCCTTCCCTCTCCTACCTTGCCTCTCCTTATATTTGAATGCCGGCCTGTTTTTCAAGGAAATTCACTTTTTTTGACTGAGTGTACCCGTGGACCCACCCTCGGGCAGTGTAACTCTCTTTACTATTCCTTGCCCTCCTTTACCTTTCTTGCCTCTCTTTATTTTCTTCCTTGTCTTTTTTTCCTCCCCACCTTCTTCGCCTCAAATATTCTTCAGTGGGAAAATCGTCCTCAGGTACTCACCAGTGGAGAAGCTCTTCTCAGGTACTCACCATTGAGAAAGTCGTTCTCTGGTACTCACCAGTGGGAAGGTCGTCCTCTAGTACTCACCAGTGGGAAGGTCGTCCTCGTACTCACCAGTGGAGAAGGTCGTTCTCTAGTACTCACCATGGAAGGTCTCCTCTAGTACTCACAGTGGAAGTCGTCCTCTAGTACTCACCAGTGGGAAGGTCGTCCTCTAGTACTCACCAGTGGGAAGGTCGTCCTCTAGTACTCACCAGTGGGAAGGTCGTCCTCTAGTACTCACCAGTGGGAAGGTCGTCCTCTAGTACTCACCAGTGGGAAGGTCGTCCTCGTCGTCTGTGAAGTCCGAGGTCTGACCCACCACTGGCAGCACCTGCACCGTCGTCATGGCAGCGTCCGGACTCAAACCGTCCGTCATAGCGTACTGCAGCGGCCCGTCGTAACCTGACAGAGAGAACACCTTTGTTGTGGGTGGTCGTAACAGAGAAAATATTATTGTTGTGGGTAGTTATAACAGACAGAACACCAGTGTTGTGGGTAGCTATAACAGAGAGGACACCATTGTTGTGGGTCGTTATAACCATCGTTGTGGGTGGTCATAACAGAGAGAACACCATTAGTGTTGGTCATAATATGAACAACTACCACCATATTCAACTCAGTCTTACAAAGTGTATTTCCAGTGTTCAATCACACACACACACACACACACACACACACACACACACACACACACACACACACACATCTGTCTACTCTACCCACCGAAGACAGGGGTCCCAGGCTACCAAACACCTACCAACTCGCCACTACTTGAAGAAGAAGCTGTAACCACACACTTCACAGTGTAACACACTTCTTTAAATTAATCTATGGAAGTCTGAAGGTTGAAATTGTGATCTGTAATAGTAATTTCATCCTATAATTTTAACTGCACGTTAATGTATGTTCTGACGTATTTGAAATATATTACGTCTCGTGTTTTCCATTGTTTTTCACGTCATTAGTTTGAAGCCGTGTGAGTCGTTCAACCCAGAGACTGGTTTAGGCTTGATCCTCCGGCCGCTAATTGAGGATCTGTCGCTCGTTAGTCAGGCTGCTGGCAACTGTCAGATTTTCTCATTGATTCAGTCATCGCTTCTACATTGCAGCCAGGATGAAGACATCAGTGTTAGTTAGAACCAGGATGGAGACATCAGTGTTAGAACCAGGATGGAGACATCAGTGTTAGAACCAGGATGGAGACATCAGTGTTAGAACCAGGATGGAGACATCAGTGTTAGAACCAGGATGGAGACATCATTGTTAGTTAGAACCAGGATGGAGACATCATTGTAGTTAGACAGTGAGAAATCTTGTTAGTTAGAACCAGGATGGAGACATCAGTGTTAGTCAGAACCAGGATGGAGACATCATTGTTAGTCAGAACCAGGATGGAGACATCAGTGTTAGTCAGAGTCAGGATGAAGACATCAGTGTTAGTCAGAACCAGGAAGGAGACATCAGTGTTATTCAGAGTCAGGATGAAGGCATCAGTGTCAGTCAGGGCCAAGATGAAGGCATCAGTGTCAGTCAGACGAAGTATATCACCATCCTCTCCCTTCCTCTTCGTCTTTCTCCTCTCCTCTTCCCTCCTTCCTTGCCTCATCATTTCACTCCTCCCACCCACTCACCCAAATAATTATCTCTTTTATCGACATCTTTTGTGTTCAAGGTGATGCAATTAAAAACTGAAGAGAAATTAATAGCTGTGAGGCACAAGAGATGCCAGTATACTATTAGTAGTGGCAGGTAATAATGGTGGCAGCAGGTGGAACTGGGTAGTGGCGGCCAAGGTTGATGACAGATGGGATTTATTAAATGTTGGTAACTGATAATGGTATCAGCAGGTGGTAGAGAATGATGACAGCTAAGGTTGGTAGTTGATACTCAGTCACATCTCCTTACACGTGACCAGGTCACAGCCCAATCACACCTGTATTAGTCCCATACACCAGTCCTCCACACCTGCTTCCTATACCTGCCCCACACCTCATCACATCTGTCCCCCCACACCTGCTCACCTTGTCACCTGACCTGCCTAGCACCTCGACTCTCACAAGAGACAATGTGTTTTTCCCATGCAAACTTTACCTCAGTTTGGTGTTCTTTTACACATTCGTTTGTTTTCTTCAGCAATTCGTAATTACAAGAAAGGTCTGTTTGTAAAAGTGTTTTCATTTTTTCTTCTATTTCCAGCAGTAGCTCAGAGGTAATGAGACCAACACTGAAAACAACAAAGAAATTATTGAAATGCTAAGGTGACACTTCGACTCTTTGGTCGGTGAGCCATTAATCAGACTAAAGATTGGCAACCTAAATAAACATACACAAAGGGCTGAGTTCGAACCCCATTAAGAAGCAGTCTTGAAATTAGCAGGCCAGTGTTCTAAGCTCTGTACCATTCTAACCAAATAAGATTAACCCAACTGTGACGACAATTACAGGTTTCTAACAGGTGAAGTGCATACCAGCGATTTCGTGAGTCACTGATGAGGGCAAATGTGAAGAATGTACAGAGAAATTACACTCCTCATATAGACTTAAATTACTGGGAACGCCTGAAGTCCCTCGAACTGTAAGTCCCGGAACATAGACGAGAAAGATACAGAACTTACACCTGGAAAATTTTGGAAGGATTGGTCCTAAATCAGCAAGAGGCTCGTCATACCGTGCAAAATACACACAGTGAAAAGAAGAGGCACCATGTTGAGCTACCTCAACACCCTCCCTTCATACATAAGTGTGCGGTCAGCGCCAAGTCTGATTTATTAGACTGTTAATCAGGTGTAGTCTAGGACCGAGCAGCGAGGGCAGACACCCTATAACTGATAACAGCTAAACAATGTGATAATACATAACTCCGTCGTTAATATTTTAATTTTATAATAAGAGTAAGTTATTATTTTCACAGTTCAGTTTTTACTACCAATACTCTCCACTTTTTACATTGTTTATCGTGATAAAAATCTCAGAAATATTAGAGTTCATAGGTGTTATAAGATAGTGGTTTCCTTAAGATAACTGTGACTAAAAGATATTGGCTTCCTTAAGATAACTGTGACTAAAAGATATTGGCTTCCTTAAGATAACCGTGACTCCAAGATATTGGCTTCCTTAAGATAACCGTGACTCCAGTTGTTGTCCTGTATGAGTCACCTCCAGTTGTTGTCCTGTATGAGTCACCTCCAGTTGTTGTCCTGTATGAGTCACCTCCAGTTGTTGTCCTGTATGAGTCACCTCCAGTTGTTGTCCTGTATGAGTCACCTCCAGTTGTTGTCCTGTATGAGTCACCTCCAGTTGTTCTGTATGAGTCACCTCCAGTTGTTGCTTTGTATGAGTCATACTCAAGACGAGTCACAGCATCACAACATAGACCAGCATGGACTAACATGGACCAACATGAACCAACATGAACCATGTACTATGGACCAACATCGACCATGAACCAACATGGACCATGGACCAACACGGACCAAGATGGACTATGGACCATGAACCAAAATGGACTAACATGGACCAACATGAGCCAACATGGATCAACAAGGACTAACATGCAACCTTCCAGGAGCTTTTTAATATGCAGGAAATGTTGCAGCTGGAAAATGAACTGAAAAAAAATTAAGTTGTCTAAAAATGTGTGTTCCTGCAGGGAGTTACTGACACCTGCCTGCTTGGCCACCAGTTGTTTTTATCCACAGTATTTGCTTCTATATCGCTAACATTCGTTTATTTTATTATATGTATAGCATTTGTTTGTGTACGTGATTCTATATTTAGTGACGACAGGAAGATGGACCAGTACTAAGGTCGAGGTGAGATAGAATTGTTAAAATCACAAACATAAGCGGACATAAACCTAGAATAAGAACTCAGCACCAAAAGTGACCAGCTCAACTACACACCAGGAACCTTCACTAACAACACTGTCATACTGTCAACACTGACCTAATGCAACTCTCTCTCTCTCTATCACTGTCTTCTCTGTCTCTCTCTCTCTATCTGACCTGTTGACTTACTGACCCGCTGATGGCTGCTTCTTGATTATTCCTTCATAAATCTGACTCATCCGTTAGCTCATTAATGAAACATTTTTCTCGTTGCTGAGATTTTTTTTTTGCTTGTTAGTTAGTTACCATTTGGTCCTAGGCACATGTCGATTAGACACTAGGCCTGTTGTATGTGCATGCGTGTGTATGTGTGTGTGTGTGTGTGTGTGTGTGTGTGTGTGTGTGTGTGTGTGTGTGTGTGTGTGTGTGTGTTGTGTGTGTGTACTCACCTATTTGTACTCACCTATTTGTGGTTGCAGGGGTCGAGTCACAGCTCCTGGCCCCGCCTCTTCGCTGATTGCTACTAGGTCCTCTCTCTCCCTGCCCCATGAGCTCTATCATACCTCGCCTTAAAACTATGTATGGTTCCTGCCTCCACCACATCACTTTCTAGGCTATTCCATGGCCTGACTACTCTATGACTGAAAGAAATACTTCCTAACATCCCTTTGATTCATCTGAGTCTTCAACTTCCAATTGTGACCTCTTGTGTCTGTGTCCCATCTCTGGAACATCCCGTCTTTGTCCACCTCGTCTATTCCGCGCAGTATTTTATATGTCGTTATCATGTCTCCCCTGACCCTCCTGGCCTCCAGTGTCGTCAGGCCGATTTCCCTCAACCTTTCTTCATAGGACAATCCCCGTAGCTCTGGGACTAGTCTTGTTGCAAACCTTTGCACTTTCTCTAATTTCTTGACGTGCTTGACTAGGTGTGGATTCCAAACTGGTGCTGCATACTCCAGTATGGGCCTGACGTAGATGGTGTACAGAGTCTTAAACGAATCCTTACTGAGGTATCGGAACGCTATCCGTAGGTTTGCCAGGCGCCCGTATGCTGCAGCAGTTATCTGATTGATGTGCGCCTCAGGAGATATGCTCGGTGTTATACTCACCCCCAGATCTTTTTCCTTGAGTGAGGTTTGCAGTCTTTGGCCATCTAAACTATATTGTGTCTGCGGTCTTCTTTGCCCTTCCCCAATCTTCATGACTTTGCATTTGGCAGGGTTAAATTCAAGGAGCCAGTTGCTGGACCAGGCTTGTAGCCTGTCCAGATCTCTTTGTAGTCCTGCCTGATCCTCGTCCGATTCGATTCTTCTCATTAACTTCACATCGTCTGCAAACAAGGACACTTCTGAGTCTATCCCTTCCGTTATGTCGTTCACGTATACCAAGAACAGCACAGGTCCTAGGACTGACCCCTGTGGAACCCCGCTTGTCACAGGCGCCCACTCTGACACCTCGTCGCGTACCATGACTCGTTGTTGCCTCCCTGTCAGATATTCTCTGATCCAGTGCAGTGCCTTTCCTGTTATGTGTGCCTGGTCCTCTAGCTTTTGTGTGTGTGTGTGTATGTGTGTGTGTGTGTGTGTGTGTGTGTGTGTGTGTGTGTGTGTGTGTGTGTGTGTTAAGACTGTCTAGTAGGAGAGTAAATAAAGTGGTAAGTAGAACAATTAATATTGTCAAGTTAATTGAAGTTCCCTAGCATGGGCCAGTAGGCCCCCTGCAGTGCTTCAGTCTTATCTTCTAATGTCAGAAACAGAGACTTAGTACATGAAAGTTCAAACCTTCACCCAATCCTTGTGCTCAAATTAATCTTTCCCTCGCAAGTTCAACTTTATAATAATAATAATAATAATAATAATAATAATAATAATAATAATAATAATGATAATGTTAATAACATTAGCAAGAAATAATAATAATAATAATGTTAATAATTATAATAATAATTATAATAACAGCAATAACTATAATAATAATAGCAATAAAAACAATAAAAGCAGCAATAATAATAATAATAATAATAATAATAATAATGTTAATAATAATAGCAAGAAAATACTAATACTAATAATAATAATACTAATAATAATAATAATAATAATTATAATATAATTTCAATACTACTACTACTACTAATAATAATAATACAGTACTAGTGAGAGTGGTGTTGTTGGTAGACGCGTCAGTGGTGATCAGCTGGTGTACGAGGCTTGACGATGTTTCTCTTCAAGTGTTTTACGTAAAATATGCGAATTATCTTGGATACCGGGAGCTGTGTTGTATATACTTAGGTGTTGCAGCCTCAGGAAGGCACCTGGACATCATAGAAGAGGTAAGTAGGTGTAAACTTGCTCAAATAACTGTCTTGAGTCAGTTATGTATATCCATACTTCTGGCGCCAAAAAAAGTTGAGTCCGTCGCCTCTAGTTTTCAAGTGTATATACTGTATTAAATGTGTATTTCTCAGATTATACACTGACAGGTGTGTATTTCTGTATACTGAGAAGCACAACTCGGCGTATATGAGTGTATATACAGCTGGTGTCTTCAGGGAAGCGCCATAATGCTATTTACAGGCAGATCAAAACGGATTTCCTTCTATTTTTCCCGCCGGTTAAGTTCTGATCCAAGGGAAATGGAGCTACCGTGCACGTGGCGCAAATTGAATTTCCTACCAATGTCCCAGGTATTGTATGGATCGTGATGGTTTAGCGCTTCCCCACGAATTTAACTTAATCGCCCATAAATCTATACAATCACTGACCAGGCGGGGTTCAAGCCCCGTCTGGTTAGTGATGTGTTTACAGTTACTACGATTTCGTGAATCATTACTTAAATAGAAATAAATAGATAATAAGATTGTGTGTAGCCTAGCAGGGAGAGGCTCAGATTGTGTGTAGCCTAGCAGGGAGAGGGTCAGATTGTGTGTAGCCTAGCAGGGAGAGGCTCAGATTGTGTGTAGCCTAGCAGGGAGAGGCTCAGATTGTGTGTAGCCTAGCAGGGAGAGGCTCAGATTGTGTGTAGCCTAGCAGGGGAGAGGCTCAGATTGTGTGTAGCATAGCAGGGAGAGGCTCAGATTGTGTGTAGCCTAGCAGGCAGAGGCTCAGATTGTGTGTAGCCTAGCAGGGAGAGGCTCAGATTGTGTGTAGCCTAGCAGGGAGAGGCTCAGATTGTGTGTAGCCTAGCAGGGAGAGGCTCAGATTGTGTGTAGCCTAGCAGGGAGAGGCTCAGATTGTGCGTAGCCTAGCAGGGAGAGGCTCAGATTTATGTAGCTTAGCAGGGAGAGGCTCAGATTGTGTGTAACCCTACCAGAGGCTCAGAATGTGTAGCCTAACAGAGTCTTAGATTCTGTGTATTATTATTATTATAATCAAGGGGAAGCGCTAAACCCGGAGGATTATACAGCACCTGGGGGGGGGGATGTGGAAGGCATTCAGGCTTAATTCGGGGAACTGGAGCACTGATCCAATTCCCTAAATCAAGAGCCCCTCACCAACATCAAGGAACCTTCCTTGAGGGGTAGATTCCGTGTAGCCTAACAGGGAGAGGCTCAGATTATGTGTAGCCCTAACAGGGAGAGGCTCAGATTGTGTGTAGCCCTAACAGAAAGAGGCTCAGATTGTGTGTAGCCCTAACAGAGCGAGGCTCAGATTGTGTGTAGCCCTAACAGAGAGAGGCTCAGATTGTGTGTAGCCCTAACAGAAAGAGGCTCAGATTGTGTGTAGCCCTAACAGAAAGAGGCTCAGATTGTGTAGCCCTAGCAGAGAGAGGCTCAGATTGTGTGTAGCCCTAGCAGAGAGAGGCTCAGATTGTGTGTAGCCCTAGCAGAGAGAGGCTCAGATTGTGTGTAGCCCTAGCAGAGAGAGGCTCAAGCCTTCATGCAAAATATTCATGGGTAGTGTATAGACAGGGACAGGCTATCTAAGAGGCGAGAAACAGGTGCTGAGGGACACAACTGGAAGTTAAAGACACAGGTGAGACACATGGATGTAGTCGGAAAGTGGAATGATGTCTGTGGAAAATACTGTATATATTTTCCAGAAATTCAGTATTTATATGTATATAGATGGCCATACTGTATTTAATAACATTTATTTCATAGAAAATGGGAAACTGAGCCTGGGGAGAAGGGACAGTCGCCATTTTGTTTGAATGGGAGTAACAAATGTCGTGTATAATGGGAAGAATTTTTCGTGCTCTAGAGGTTAAAATTGGGCTGACACCTCTCAAATAGGAGGCGAAATTGTTGGATGTGCATTCCTGCATAACTTGAGATATCAGGCGACTGGACAAGACAGCTCCAGGAACCTCAGATAAGTCTTATGTAGTTACCTGGCCAGTGTTATTTTCATAGATAGAAAGTGAGGTTTACTGAGTATGATACACATTAATCTCCAGTCAAATTGGTGAGTGATATTAAGATATTTTCCTTCTGTTATATAAATGTGTGTATATATAATCCTTTTTTTAATTTTAATATACAGTCCACAAATTTATATATTACCAGTATTCCTGGAGATGTATAATTCATTTAATTAATAGGTCCAGAGCAACTTGTGGATATGACAGTGGTAGGTATCGAAGGGGGACATTTTTGCGAACTAGGTGTCCCAAATTCCTACTTGTCTAACTGATAAATAATAATTATCTATGTTCATTTACTGTTATGTATATAATGATACATTCAGATAAATGTAATTTTCCACAATGTCCATGAAATGGCGGAGGCAGGCTCCATACATAGTTTTAAGAGCAGGTACGATAGAGCCCATAACGCTAGGAGGGAGTGGATCTGGCAAGCGGCAAGTTGAGAGGGGCCAGGAGCTGAGACTCAGTTACTGAAACCACACACAGGAGATGGGACACAGAAACAAGAGGCCACAATTGGAAGTTGAAGACTCAGATGAATCAAAGGGATGTTAGGAAGTATTTCTTCAGTCATAGAGTAGTCAGGTAGTGGAGGCAGGAACTATACATAGTTTTAAGGCGAGGTTTGATAAAGCTCATGGAGCAGGGAGAGAGAGGACCTAGTAGCAATCAGTGAAGAGGCGGGGCCAGGAGCTATGACTCGATCCCTGCAACCACAAATAGGTGAGTACACATACAAAAACATACAGGGTCTGAGACTCGATCGTTGCAAGTGGATATATAGGTGAGCACACACACACACACACACACACACACAACACACACACACTCACACACACACACACACACCAACACACACACACACACACTTCCTTGATGCAGCTTAGAGCGGAAATGTGGACTAATTTACGTAATAGGTGCAACAGAAGCCCCGTCAAACCAATGGTAATTAACAGCGAATTTTCCGTTGATGGAAGTAATTATGATCACCGTTTATGACGTAAAGGCAACTATTTTTGGCTTTCCACTATGTGTATTATATATATATATATATATATATATATATATATATATATATATATATATATATATATATATATATTTTATATATATAATGACAGTAGTTTGTTGGATTATGTATTGGTAGATAAAAGACTGTTGAGTAGACTTCAGGATGTACATGTTTATAGAGGGGCCACAGATATATCAGATCACTTTCTAGTTGTAGCTACACTGAGAGTAAAAGGTAGATGGGATACAAGGAGAATAGAAGCATCAGGGAAGAGAGAGGTGAAGGTTTATAAACTAAAAGAGGAGGCAGTTAGGGAAAGATATAAACAGCTATTGGAGGATAGATGGGCTAATGAGAGCATAGGCAATGGGGTCGAAGAGGTATGGGGTAGGTTTAAAAATGTAGTGTTAGAGTGTTCAGCAGAAGTTTGTGGTTACAGGAAAGTGGGTGCAGGAGGGAAGAGGAGCGATTGGTGGAATGATGATGTAAAGAGAGTAGTAAGGGAGAAAAAGTTAGCATATGAGAAGTTTTTACAAAGTAGAAGTGATTGCAAGGAGGGAAGAGTATATGGAGAAAAAGAGAGAGGTTAAGAGAGTGGTGAAGCAATGTAAAAAGAGAGCAAATGAGAGAGTGGGTGAGATGTTATCAACAAATTTTGTTGAAAATAAGAAAAAGTTTTGGAGTGAGATTAACAAGTTAAGAAAGCCTAGAGAACAAATGGATTTGTCAGTTAAAAATAGGAGAGGAGAGTTATTAAATGGAGAGTTAGAGGTATTGGGAAGATGGAGGGAATATTTTGAGGAATTGTTAAATGTTGATGAAGATAGGGAAGCTGTGATTTCGTGTTAGGGCAAGGAGGAATAACATCTTGTAGGAGTGAGGAAGAGCCAGTTGTGAGTGTGGGGGAAGTTCGTGAGGCAGTAGGTAAAATGAAAGGGGGTAAGGCAGCCGGGATTGATGGGATAAAGATAGAAATGTTAAAAGCAGGTGGGGATATAGTTTTGGAGTGGTTGGTGCAATTATTTAATAAATGTATGGAAGAGGGTAAGGTACCTAGGGATTGGCAGAGAGCATGCATAGTTCCTTTGTATAAAGGCAAAGGGGATAAAAGAGAGTGCAAAAATTATAGGGGGATAAGTCTGTTGAGTGTACCTGGTAAAGTGTATGGTAGAGTTATAATTGAAAGAATTAAGAGTAAGACGGAGAATAGGATAGCAGATGAACAAGGAGGCTTTAGGAAAGGTAGGGGGTGTGTGGACCAGGTGTTTACAGTGAAACATATAAGTGAACAGTATTTAGATAAGGCTAAAGAGGTCTTTGTGGCATTTATGGATTTGGAAAAGGCGTTATGACAGGGTGGATAGGGGGGGCAATGTGGCAGATGTTGCAAGTGTATGGTGTAGGAGGTAGGTTACTGAAAGCAGTGAAGAGTTTTTACGAGGATAGTGAGGCTCAAGTTAGAGTATGTAGGAAAGAGGGAAATTTTTTCCCAGTAAAAGTAGGCCTTAGACAAGGATGTGTGATGTCACCGTGGTTGTTTAATATATTTATAGATGGGGTTGTAAGAGAAGTAAATGCGAGGGTCTTGGCAAGAGGCGTGGAGTTAAAAGATAAAGAATCACACACAAAGTGGGAGTTTGTCACAGCTGCTCTTTGCTGATGACACTGTGCTCTTGGGAGATTCTGAAGAGAAGCTGCAGAGATTGGTGGATGAATTTGGTAGGGTGTGCAAAAGAAGAAAATTAAAGGTGAATACAGGAAAGAGTAAGGTTATGAGGATAACAAAAAGATTAGGTGATGAAAGATTGAATATCAGATTGGAGGGAGAGAGTATGGAGGAGGTGAATGTATTCAGATATTTGGGAGTGGACGTGTCAGCGGATGGGTCTATGAAAGATGAGGTGAATCATAGAATTGATGAGGGAAAAAAGAGTGAGTGGTGCACTTAGGAGTCTGTGGAGACAAAGAACTTTGTCCTTGGAGGCAAAGAGGGGAATGTATGAGAGTATAGTTTTACCAACGCTCTTATATGGGTGTGAAGCGTGGGTGATGAATGTTGCAGCGAGGAGAAGGCTGGAGGCAGTGGAGATGTCATGTCTGAGGGCAATGTGTGGTGTGAATATAATGCAGAGAATTCGTAGTTTGGAAGTTAGGAGGAGGTGCGGGATTACAAAACTGTTGTCCAGAGGGCTGAGGAAGGGTTGTTGAGGTGGTTCGGACATGTAGAGAGAATGGAGCGAAACAGAATGACTTCAAGAGTGTATCAGTCTGTAGTGGAAGGAAGGCGGGGTAGGGTCGGCCTAGGAAGGGTTGGAGGGGAAGGGGTAAAGGAGGTTTTGTGTGCGAGGGGCTTGGACTTCCAGCAGGCATGCGTGAGCGTGTTTGATAGGAGTGAATGGAGACAAATGGTTTTTAATACTTGACGTGCTGTTTGGAGTGTGAGCAAAGTAACATTTATGAAGGGATTCAGGGAAACTGGCAGGCCGGACTTGAGTCCTGGAGATGGGAAGTACAGTGCCTGCACTCTGAAGGAGGGTGTTAATGTTGCAGTTTAAAAACTGTAGTGTAAAGCACCCTTCTGGCAAGACAGTGATGGAGTGAATGATGGTGAAAGTTTTTCTTTTTCGGGCCACCCTGCCTTGGTGGGAATCGGCCAGTGTGATAATAATAATAAAATATATTATAATATATATATATATATATATATATATATATATATATATATGTGTGTGTGTGTGTGTGTGTGTGTGTGTGTGTGTGTGTGTGTGTGTGTGTGTGTGTGTGTGTGTGTGTGTGTGTTGTGTGTGTGTGTGGTGTGTGTGTGTGTGTGTATGGTGTGTGTGTGTGGTGTGTGTGTGTGTGTGTGTGTGTGTTAATGTGTGTGTTATGTGTGTGTGTGTGTAATATGTATGTAATGTGTGTGTGGTGTGTGTAATGTGTGTGTTATGTGTGTGTGTGTAATGTGTATGTAATGTGTGTGTGTGTGTAATGGTGTGTGTGTGTGTAATGTGTGTGTGTGTAATGTGTGTGTGTGGTGTTTTGTTGGTGTGTGTGGGGTTTTGTGGTGTTTGTTGTGTGTGTTTTTGGGGTGTGGGTTTGCGTTTTATTCGAAAAATTTTTTAAAAATATAGTATATTTTAGGGTTTTTTTTTTTTTCCAGCTCCTCATATACACTATATCTTGTATACATCGATATTTTGTTTTAAATTAAAGCGCTAAGTTTCCCAAATCCCCAACCACGGTTCAGCCCCCCCCATCCTTTTTTTCTGTTTTTCATATTGTTATGTATATAATAAAGAGTGGCCTGATGGCCGGGGACATCATCAGTAATGTTACACGAATGTGATGCTGGTACACAGGAGGGCTAAGGGAATTTTATAGTTTGTGAAACTTGGGCTTCCTTTCCTTTCTCTCTCCTGTGTAGCTTCCGCGTCCGGTGTAGCTTCTCAGCTCCGGGTGCTTCCGCAGTCCGGTGTAGCTTGCAGCCCGGTGTACTTTCCCAGCCCGGGTAGCTTCTGCCCCGGTTTTTGCTTCCCCAGCTCCGGGTTTTTTCTGCAGCTCCGGTGTAGCTTCCGCGTCCGGTGTGCTTCGCAGCTCGGTGTAGCTTTTCGCCCGTGTGCTTCCGCGCTCCGGTTTTAGCTTCTGCAGTCCGGTGTAGCTTTCTGCAGCTCCGGGGTTCTTCTGCAGCCCCCGTAGCTTTTTGCAGACCGGTTTTAGCTTCTCAGCTCCGGGAGCTTTGCAGTCCGGGGTAGCTTCTGCAGCTCCCGGGGAGCTTCGCAGCCGGTGCAGCTTCTGCACTCCGGGTACTTCTGAGCTCCTGGTTGTTCGCACTCCATGTGCTTCTGCCTCCCCTGAGCTTCTCAGCTCCGGGTAGCTTCGCAGCTCCGGTTTAGCTTTTGCACTCCGGGTTTAGCTTTCAGCTCCGGGGCTTCTGCAGCTCCGGGAGTTCTGCAGCTCCGGTGTGCTTGCAGCTCCCGGTTAGCTTCTGCAGCCCCCCGGTGTAGCCCCCAAAATCTGGTGCAGTTCTGCAGCTCCGGTGTGCTTTTGCAGCTCCGGTGTGTTCTGCGCTCCGGTGTAGCTTCAGCAGTCCGGGTAGCTCTGCGCTCCCAGTAGCTTTTACAAATCCCTTGGTTTTTTAAAACCCCCGGGGATTTAGTGCCCTTGTGCCCTTCACATCCGCATAATTTCCGCTCCTCCTGACCACCTTCATCTGCTACCTCACCTTGATTGATGAAGAATTAGGCAGCGGACGCACTAGAGTGTGTGTGTGTGTACTCACCTAGTTGTACTCACTTAGTTGAGGTTGCAGGGGTCGAGTCCTAGCTCCTGGCCCCGCCTCTTCACTGATCGCTACTAGGTCACTCTCCCTGAACCGTGAGCTTTATCATACCTCTGCTTAAAGCTATGTATGGATCCTGCCTCCACTACATCGTGTGTGTGTGTGTGTTATCATCTATGTCCCATGGTTCTTAGATCTTCTAAGCATCTAAAACAGCCTTTCCTTTGGTCATTCTATTCCTTTTGTTGCTTTGCATGTCATTATTATGTCTCAGCTGATCCTCGTGTCTCTTAGGTTGTTAATGTTCGCTCGCTCAGTTCAGGTATACTTTTCTGTACACCCTCTGCATGTGTCCCTGTACGTGT
>NC_069437.1:8560482-8665482 GCF_026875155.1 Cherax quadricarinatus | reverse complement strand
GTTCCACTTTCAGTTATAAATTTTAATAAGTAAGAGATAAATACATTAATTACTCTCATTTACATGTAACTTCAAGCAATGATTGCAGTAATAACCTCCAAGGAAAAAATAATTTGGAAAAACATTTCACGACACATAATGCTGCTTCTCGGGTAATATCCGGTCATTGAAATTTCATTATGAGTGAAGTGGATAACGTGGTTTCCATTGATTATGCAGTTTTGCTGATATCGTTAACGAGGCATCAGTTAAATTGTCTCAGGCAGAATCTCTCATTTTAAGTACACTTTATTGAGGCAGAATTTTGGAGAGCGACATCTGGTGGAAGGTTGATGGTGATGATATAAATAATTTAGAAAACTCACTCGTTGATCATATTTAAAATGATAAACGAGGCAGTAAATGATATTTATTGAAATATAACAAATGAAAGTAATCAGAGAGATGTGGGACGAATTAATAAATAGAAAGTTTATACCTAGGGGACGATATTTTTACTGTGGTGTGTGTGTACTCACCTAGTTGTGGTTTCAGGGGTCGAATCACAGGCCTCGAGTGTGTGTGTGTGTGTGTGTGTGTGTGTGTGTGTGTGTGTGTGTGTGTGTGTGTGTGTCCTGAGTTAGAAGTTTGATTTATATCACGCCCGCCAGTGCTGTGTAATGGATGCATTTATCCCCGAGTTCCACTTTCAGTTATAAATTTTAATAAGTAAGAGATAAATACATTAATTACTCTCATTTACATGTAACTTCAAGCAATGATTGCAGTAATAACCTCCAAGGAAAAAATAATTTGGGAAAACATTTCACGACACATAATGCTGCTTCTCGGGTAATATCCGGTCATTGAAATTTCATTATGAGTGAAGTGGATAACGTGGTTTCCATTGATTATGCAGTTTTGCTGATATCGTTAACGAGGCATCAGTTAAATTGTCTCAGGCAGAATCTCTCATTTTAAGTACACTTTATTGAGGCAGAATTTTGGAGAGCGACATCTGGTGGAAGGTTGATGGTGATGATATAAATAATTTAGAAAACTCACTCGTTGTTTCATATTTAAAATGATAAACGAGGCAGTAAATGATATTTATTGAAATATAACAAATGAAAGTAATCAGAGAGATGTGGGACGAATTAATAAATAGAAAGTTTATACCTAGGGGACGATATTTTTACTGTGGTGTGTGTGTACTCACCTAGTTGTGGTTTCAGGGGTCGAATCACAGGCCTCGAGTGTGTGTGTGTGTGTGTGTGTGTGTGTGTGTGTGTGTGTGTGTGTGTGTGTGTGTGTGTGTGTGTGCGCACGCACTCTCGCCTACTGGTGGTTGAAGGTGTCAAGTATCAGCTGTCGTCACTGCCTCTCTTCCAATTCTCTGTCCGAGTCCTTCCACTTCCTCACCACTCTGCGGCTGAGAAAATATTTACTAACTTCCCTCTGACATATATGTCAGATGAGATAGAGATCTCCGTGAAAGACTAATTTGGAATCTGCAAGATATAGAAGGAATAAAAAGGCTAACAGTTACGATGGATGAGAGAGTTTCTGTCTGAAAGGAAAATGTGAAAGGTTTTGTACAAGAGGAAAAATGTGGTGGTAGGGAGATGTGACCGGTGGGGCGCCACAAGTATCTGTAGTGACACTGAAGATGCTGTTATTTTCCATAAATAACTTACCAGAAGGGAAAGAAAACTTTACTAATAATATGTTTGTGGATGGTGCAAAAAATCTTATTTAAAACAAATAAAAGTGATTGTAAATCACTTACGGATGATTAAGATAAATTAAGAAAATAGCGTGAGAGATGAAGGTTGAAATTTAATGTAGATAAATGCCATGTAATGGAAATAAGAGAAAGCTAAGTCAGGACAAGAAGAATATAGATCGTGTGACAAAATAATCAAAGTATCAGAGAAAGAGAGAGAGAGAGAGAGAGATCTAGGGGTTATTATTAAAAAAATTGTCAGGGTGCGATTATGTCAGTGAAACCGAGAGAAACTCACATGTTACACTGGACAGTATAAAATAAATTTAAAGCAGCTGGATGAATATAATTACATATAAGTTATATATAAATATGGGAGAATAGATATAGAAGGCATATTACCTGTATTATGAGCACACACACACACACACACACACACACACACACACACACACACACACACAGTGAAGAGACGGGGCCAGGAGCTGTGAATCGACCCCTGCAACCACAACAAGAGAGTACACACACACACACCTTCATTCTCCGCCCATAATAACATCACCACACAGACTTCTCTGCCTCCAAAAACAATCCACGAAGTTATAATTGTATCTCTGGAAAACTAGTGGCACTTCTCATGTCTGGTAGACGCACAGGTCTGACGGTACTCATGTCTGGTAGACGCACAGGTCTGACAGTACTCATGTCTGGTAGACGTACAGGTCTGACAGTACTCATGTCTGGTAGACGCACAGGTCTGACAGTACTCATGTCTGGTAGACGTACAGGTCTGACAGTACTCATGTCTGGTAGACGTACAGGTCTGACAGTACTCATGTCTGGTAGACGTACAGGTCTGACAGTACTCATGTCTGGTAGACGTAACAGGTCTGACAGTACTCATGTCTGGTAGACGCACAGGTCTGACAGTACTCATGTCTGGTAGACGCACAGGTCTGACAGTACTCATGTCTGGTAGACGCACAGGTCTGACAGTACTCATGTCTGGTAGACGCACAGGTCTGACAGTACTCATGTCTGGTAGACGCACAGGTCTGACAGTGGTCATGTCTGGTAGACGCACAGGTCTGACAGTGCTCATGTCTGGTAGACGCACAGGTCTGACAGTCCTCTTGTCTGGTAGGCGCACAGGTCTGACAGTACTCGTGTCTGGTAGACGCACAGGTCTGACAGTCCCCTTGTCTGGTAGACGCACAGGTCTGACAGTACTGTCTGGTAGACGCACAGGTCTGACAGTGGTCATGTCTGGTAGACGCACAGGTCTGACAGCACTCATGTCTGGTAGACGCACAGGTCTGACAGTACTCTTGTCTGGTAGACGCACAGGTCTGACAGTCCTCTTGTCTGGTAGACATACAGGTCTGACAGTCCTCTTGTCTGGTAGACGCACAGGTCTGACAGTCCTCTTGTCTGGTAGACGCACAGGTCTGACAGTCCTCTTGTCTGGTAGACGCACAGGTCTGACAGTACTCATGTCTGGTAGACGCACAGGTCTGACAGTCCTCTTGTCTGGTAGACGCACAGGTCTGACAGTCCTCTTGTCTGGTAGACGCACAGGTCTGACAGTCCTCTTGTCTGGTAGACGCACAGGTCTGACAGTACTCATGTCTGGTAGACGCACAGGTCTGACAGTCCTCTTGTCTGGTAGACGCACAGGTCTGACAGTCCTCTTGCCTGGTAGACGCACAGGTCTGACAGTCCTCTTGTCTGGTAGACGCACAGGTCTGACAGTCCTCTGGTAGACGCACAGGTCTGACAGTCCTCTTGTCTGGTAGACGCACAGGTCTGACAGTCCGCTTGTCTGGTAGACGCACAGGTCTGACAGTCCTCTTGTCTGTAGACGCACAGGTCTGAAAGTCCCTTTGTCTGGTAGACGCACAGGTTGACAGTCCTCTTGTCTGTTAGACGCACAGGTCTGACAGTTCTCTTGTCTGGTAGACGCACAGGTCTGACAGTCCTCTTGTCTGGTAGACGCACAGGTCTGACAGTCCTCTTGTCTGGTAGACGCACAGTTCTGACACTCCTCGTCTGGTAGACGCACAGGTCTGACAGTCCTCTTGTCTGGTAAGAGTTTGAATCGCGACGACAGGTCTGACAGTCCTCTTGTCTGGTAGACGCACAGGTCTGACAGTCCTCTTGTCTGTTAGACGCACAGGTCTGACAGTCCTCTTGTCTGGTAGACGCACAGGTCTGGCAGTTCTCTTGTCTGGTAGACGCACAGGTCTGACAGTCCTCTTGTCTGGTAGACGTACAGGTCTGACAGTCCTCTTGTCTGGTAGACGCACAGGTCTGACTGTCCTCGTCTGGTAGACGCACAGGTCTGACAGTCCTCTTGTCTGGTAGACGCACAGGTCTGACAGTCCTCGTCTGGTAGACGCACAGGTCTGACAGTCCTCTTGTCTGGTAGACGCACAGATCTGACAATTCTCTTGTCTGGTAGACGCACAGGTCTGACAGTCCTCGTCTGGTAGACGCACAGGTCTGACAGTCCTCTTGTCTGGTAGAGGCACAGATCTGACAGTCCTCTTGTCTGGTAGACGCACAGATCTGACAGTTCTCTTGTCTGGTAGACGCACAGATCTGACAGTCGTCTTGTCTGGTAGACGCACAGGTCTGACAGTCCTCTTGTCTGGTAGACTCACAGGTTTGACAGTTCTCTTGTCTGGTAGACGCACAGGTCTGGCAGTTCTCTTGTCTGGTAGACGCACAGGTCTGACAGTCCTCTTGTCTGGTAGATGCACAGGTCTGACAGTCCTCTTGTCTGGTAGACGCACAGGTCTGACTGTCCTCGTCTGGTAGACGCACAGGTCTGACAGTCCTCTTGTCTGGTAGACGCACAGATCTGACAGTCCTCTTGTCTGGTAGACGCACAGGTCTGACAGTCCTCGTCTGGTAGACGCACAGGTCTGACAGTCCTCTTGTCTGGTAGACGCACAGATCTGACAGTCCTCTTGTCTGGTAGACGCACAGATCTGACAGTCCTCTTGTCTGGTAGACGCACAGATCTGACAGTCGTCTTGTCTGGTAGACGCACAGGTCTGACAGTCCTCTTGTCTGGTAGACGCACAGGTCTGTCAGTCCTCTTGTCTGGTAGACGCACAGGTCTGACAGTCCTCTTGTCTGGTAGACGCACAGGTCTGACAGTCCTCTTGTCTGGTACACGCACAGATCTGACAGTCCTCTTGTGTGGTAGACGCACATGTCTGACAGTCCTCGTCTGGTAGACGCACAGGTCTGACAGTCCTCTTCTCTGGTAGATGCACAGGTCTGACAGTCCTCTTGTCTGGTAGACGCACAGATCTGACAGTCCTCTTGTCTGGTAGACGCACAGGTCTGACAGTCCTCTTGTCTGGTAGACGCACAGGTCTGACAGTCCTCTTGTCTGGTAGACGCACAGGTCTGACAGTCCTCTTGTCTGGTAGACGCACAGGTCTGACAGTCCTCTTGTTGGTAGGACGCACAGATCTGACAGTCCTATTGTCTGGTAGACGCAAGGTTGACAGTCCTCTTGTCTGGTTAGACGCACAGGTCTGACAGTCCTCTTGTCTGGTAGACGCCACAGGTCTGACAGTCCTCTTGTCTGGTAGACGCACAGGTCTGACAGTCCTCTTCTCTGGTAGACGCACAGGTCTGACAGTCCTCTTGTCTGGTAGACGCACAGGTCTGACAGTCCTTTGTCTGGTAGACGCACAGGTTGACAGTCGTCTTGTCTGGTAGACGCACAGGTCTGACAGTCGTCTTGTCTGGTAGACGCACAGGTCTGACAGTCGTCTTGTCTGGTAGACGCACAGGTCTGACAGTCGTCTTGTCTGGTAGACGCACAGGTCTGACAGTCCTCTTGTCTGGTAGACGCACAGGTCTGACAATCGTCTTGTCTGGTAGACGCACAGGTCTGACAGTTCTCTTGTCTGGTAGACGCACAGGTCTGACAGTCGTCTTGTCTGGTAGACGCACAGGTCTGACAGTCGTCTTGTCTGGTAGACGCACAGGTCTGACAGTCCTCTTGTCTGGTAGACGCACAGGTCTGACAATAACGAAAACTGTTAAATAAGACAACGTTGGATATTTAGTTAATACGTGTCGCAGGCTGGGAAGTTAATACGTGTCGCACGCTGGGAAGTTAATACGTGTCGCACGCTGGGAAGTTAATACGTGTCGCACGCTGGGAAGTTAATACGTGTCGCACGCTGGGAAGTTAATACGTGTCGCACGCTGGGAAGTTAATACGTGTCGCACGCTGGGAAGTTAATACGTGTCGCACGTGGGAAGTTATACGTGTCGCACGCTGGGAAGTTAATACGTGTCGCACGCTGGGAAGTTAATACGTGTCGCACGCTGGGAAGTTAATACGTGTCGCACGCTGGGAAGGTTTTCAGTGCTTTCGGTTTGAACGTTTATTATCTACCGGGTCATTTTTCTGACCAATTCTGCATTTGCTTTACTGTGTTTTCTAAATAACCTGTCATCTAACATTCATAAGTTTCTTACCTGCTATATATCTTCTACTTGTGATCAGTTCTTTATTCCTCAGATATGTAAAAACCTGAAATTTGTCGTAATTGAACATCACGTTGTTTTCAGTATTGTAATTTTTCTGGATTTTTTACTGAGACAACATTCATGCTTATTTTAGTCCCGTGGCAGTGGTGGAATATCTGAGCAGCCAGAAGGCGGTTACTGGTGTTATAGTAACAGCCTGTTGAGACAAAATAATGTAAGCCTAAAGCTTACAGGGGCCAGTGTAGTTGGGGCACAGAAGTCACTCTTTGACCACTCGATCAGCTGAGGCAGTTCGGTAGATAAGTGACACGTGGATATGGAATATAAGTATCTCGTGCACTGACACTTGTTCCTCACGACTAGCGTGACCCTAGATCAGTCCTCTGTGCTAAGAAATAGGTTACTAGATACTCACAAAAAGTTGACGGTTAGTATCAAATTAAACCTTAAATCAATGGAGGTAATCTGAAGAAAATCAAGGATAAACCAAAGACTACAGGAGGATAATATACTTCCAACACTGACTCAGGAGTAGGAAACAGGTCACTTCACTCACCAGGTCAACACTGAGTCAGGAATAGAAGCGGCTAACAGGTCACCTCACTCACCAGATCAACACTGAATCAGGAGGAGTGACTGTAAAAGGTCACCTCACTCACCAGATCAACACTGAGTCAGGAGTAGGAGTGACTGTAACAGGTCACCTCACTCACCAAGTCAACTAGAGCAGTTCCTGCCACGGGCACTAGGTGGCACTGATGTTACCATACCACCTCACCTACTATAGTACGGTAACGACTCAAACAACCATCTAGACTACTACCAGAGGACAGAAAAATAATATACACACTGAACTTATTCCTCACACTGATCATTTCCTCATTGTTTGTCAATATCCAATGTAGCGTATTTTAATTTCTTGTAAGTTCTCTTATGTGTTGATTCACAGCAAGCTTTGATTAGACGTACGAGCTCCCTGGTATGTGCTTGTTTCACTTGTTTAATTAAGTATTTCTAGATACAGTAACTGGTACAATGCTCTTGTCTACCAATATTCCGTTTTACATTCTGGGAGACTGAAATCTCCAAGGAAAATAATATTTGGTGTTGCATTCCCCAGGTTTTCAACTACTCTTTCTCACACCTCTTCTCTCGTCCTCCTTCACATCCTCCCTCCCTCCCATTCTCCCTCACGCCCTCACATCCTCACCTCCATACTATAAAATAATTAACCATTAAAATTATCTTAAAGGGCTATAAAATACGTAAAAATTAATCGTGTAATTACATAAGTGATGGAATCCTTCCATGATGCAGAGATGGATCCCTCCCTCCCATGATGCAGAGATGGATCCCTCCCTCCCATGATGCAGAGATGGATTCCTCCCTCCCATGATGCAGAGATGGATCCCTCCCTCCCATGATGCAGAGATGGATCCCTCCCTCCCATGATGCAGAGATGGATCCCTCCCTCCCATGATGCAGAGATGGATCCCTCCCTCCCGTGATGCAGAGATGGATCCCTCCCTCCCATGATGCAGAGATGGATCCTGTCAGTGGAACGCCTTCCAACTGAACAAAAGAAATTAATGGAAAAATAAATAAATAAAGAAATAACTTAGGAAAAAATGAGAAAAATGATTTTTGAGAATTTTACTTAAAATTTAAATATAATAAAAAAAAATGGCCTTCAGTTCTTGTAGTTGGGTAGGAGTAGGTATGGCCCTGGATAGTTCCTCTGATGTTATTTATGTAGGTTATCCTGGGCAGATGGTAATCCGATGTTCTGGAATCTCCTACCACTTGGAAGGAGCCAAGTAGAATAGGTAAAGGCCGGTAGTAGTAGAATAATGTTAATAAGTATTATTAACATGTCTTGCTCCTTTATCTGGCGTCTATCTGGAAGACCACGCCAGGAACGAGGCTGGTAAATAAGAGAAAATAAACTGGTTACCCATAGTTATGATAATATAACATTTAAGAATTGAAAAGAATGATATAATGCCAAAATCATTACTGGTAACCAGCAAACAAAATAAAGAAACAAACAGTGATACTCTGGATATCATACCCTACTGATTAGGAGAAGAGTGGAGGTGAAGTGACTCTCCAAACCTCAACCACACCAGGTAAGGTCAATATTACCAGGAGTAGAAACTAACAAATCGGACACAGGAACTAGTTTGCCCCAGCCCGCCAGAGAGAAGGGGGGGGGGTGCACGCGACGTAACTAATGGTTCCTGGTTGCCCGAACAATCTTAACCCCACTTACACCTACTTTTCCCTACAATACCCCCTTCCAAAACTTATGGACGGAGTCATAAGTCAACGAACGGGGGAAAGAACTAAATACAACCTGCTCAGCCAATCTGAAAAGTGGTTTTCAGAGCCAGAATATAAACGACTTTAAACTTATAGGGCTGAATAGCCAGAGCCATCTCAAGAGTCTGCTATTTGACCCTTTAAAGTTTTCCAAGTACATCAGTGGCTTGTGATCTGTTTCAAGCACAAAGGGTTTACCGTATAGGTAGTATTTAAATCTACTTTACCCCATACTAAAGCATAACATTCTTTCTCCACAGTGGAATATCTTTCTCTGGGCAGAAGCTTCTTACTGGCGAAAGATATGGGAAAGGTGTCTCCTCATAATATTGAAGTAGTACAGCCCCGAGTCCAGAATGGGAGGCATCTGTTTCGGAGACAAAATATTTTTTAATATCTGGTATTTAAGGAGGGGGTTTTGAAATATTCCTCTTAATTTCTTCGAAGCTTTGGAGGGCTTCCTCGAACAACTAAGAGGTTCCTTGACACCCTTTTTCAAATAGTCTGTAAGAACTGAAGTTAAGCTACTTAGATTTGGTACGAAATTTCTATAGAAGTTTACAGATCCAAGGAAACTTCTTAATAACTTTTGGTACTGGGAACGTACTTTCTAAAACAGCTTTGGTCTATTTAGGAAGTGGTGAAAAGTTGTTATCAGAGATAATGAACCCAAGGTATTGTACCTTATGTAGCCAAGAAAGCACTTTTGTGGTTTAACTGTAAGGCCATGAGTTCTTAGTCTTTTTCAAAACAAGCGCTAGTGTATTTAGATGGTCTTCCCAGACATTTGTCATGATATAAATTATTATCAAAATACACTGAAACATTCTTTAGATAGAGAGAACTATTCTCATAAGCTATTACGTGGCACATGCGGTAACCAAGCCGAAAGGCATGTGCGGTATTGATTTAGACTATATGGTAGGAAAGCATGTATGTTTCGAGTCTGGGTGTAATGGCACTTGATGGTAGGCTTGTGAGATGTCTAATTCTGAAAAGAATTTGCAGTCATGGAATTTATACAAGTCATGATCAATTACTGGCATGGGTTCTGCATCCCATTTAGTTATGTATTCAAATAACGAAAATCTTGTGCCAGTCGGTAGATTATCGGGTTTCTTAACCATAACAACTGGTGAACAGAAAGTGATTTCGAAGGGTTCTATGATGTTTAAGTTAAATAGTTTGTCCACCTCATTATCAAAATTTTCGTAAGTGAACGGGAACAGGGTAGATTTTCCGCCTTACTGGTTCATGATCCGACAATTCAATCTTGTGTACAATAGTGGTGGTAAGTCCTGGTACTCTGTGAATACGTCAGAAAATGAATTTACCAAGGCACTTACTTGAGACTTTTGTTTATTTGACAAGTCGTTGTTAATGTTGACATTTGACTTCTTTGGTGAGGGATCATGCGTTTAAGATATCCAGTAGTTCCTTCGATTCTGTAAAAGACTCGTCATCTATAATACAAACTCTAATTTCGTACGATCACACTTGTATCCAAGCTGAAGAAAGTAGTATCTTTCAAAGGCATTTACGCAAAGATTAACTTCTTTCGATGGTACCGTTTCAAAATATTGACGTGATACATTCTCTCTCTACCTTGACATCCAAGATATATCTACCTTATTGCAGACCTTCACTACTTTATACGGTCCGCGCCAGGTATTAGCAATTTGTTGGATTTGTCAGGTAGGAGAACTAAACTTCATCACCAACATTAAACGTACGCTTGGAGCTTTTATGGTCAAATAGGTCTTGTACGTTTCCATAGCAATCTCTAGGTTTTTACTGACCAAATCGGCGGTTTCTTCCAACCTTTCCCTTAGATCTAAAAGAACTGATAGCTGTTTTGAACCTCAGGTTTGATATTCTTTGGACCAAAGTTCATTCAAAATAGATAGTGGACCACGAGCTTGTCTCCCATAAAGCAATTCGAAAGGGGAATAACCAAGGGAATCGCTTGGATCTCGCGCATTGCGAAAAGAGCACATGGTAAAAATCTATGCCAGTCCGTTGGTTTAAGAATTACATAGTTTTTTTAGTATTGACTTTAGGATGGCTGTTGTCGCTCCACTTTCCGTTACACATCGGAATGGTAAGGTGTTAGTGAAAAGAGGTTTAACACCACAAGTTGATAACGTGTTCCATTAATTCTGAAGTGAATTGTGCCCTTTGTCAGACAGAATTTCACGAGGTATACCTACACGTGAAAAAATAGAAAATAAGCTTCTGCGGACTTCTATGGACGTAATGGATTTTAAGGGTACCGCCTCTGGAAGCTGGACGCGTAGTCATCATAGTTAAAATATATTTATGACCTCTGATGAGCGGGTGTGATAGGACCAACTAATCTACTGCAACCCTTGCAAAAGGGACTGAGAAAATTGGCATCTTTACCATAGGAACTCTCCTAGTTCTACCCTTCTGCGTGGAAAGTTGACATACGTGACATGATCTGCAGTACTTATAGATGTCAGAGGACATGCTAGGCCAGAAATATAGGTCCTTGATTTTATTATAGGTCTTCCTATGTGAAAATGGCCAGAGACTGGCAAGTCATGAGAAATCTTTAAAATGGTTTCTCGGCAATCCTGCGGAATGACTAACAGGCTTCGACCAACGTCATTGGGTTTGTCCGCAGACACTATAGTCTTGTACAAAAGATCGTGTTTGAACTCAAACTTGTAAGAAAATTTCTTTCTCTGGGTCACTTGCCATTTAAAGCTAACTTCCGAGATTCCTCTAAGGAAGGACAGTCTTTTGAAGACCCTCTAAAATCTATATGAGACAGCCGATTGGCTTTCCTTTGGAAAGAACTAATGGGTGGATAGGTTTTACCTTAGACTGAGCTCTGGTAACGACGTTAATCGAGTCTAGTTGTTGTATAGATTGTGCCACACGTAGTTTTCCACTGGCGTCTGCGTTGTCCAGTTCAAGTGACTGACTTAAGGTGTTACCGGAGTTTTGTAACCATCAGCTCTCTGATTTAGGTTATCCAACTGAATCTCATCTGGAACTATCTGTGAAGAAACAGAGATATTAGGTTCCAACCCTTCCTTGGAAACTCCAAATTCCAAACAGTCCTTCTCAGATGGGAAAGTAGCCCCTTGTATGTTCCCAACCAAAACAGAACATGAGGTTATCGGGGCAACTACGGCATCTACCCATCCTGAGAACCATTTGCACCTAACGAAACATCTGACTGTTGGAAAAGAATCGCATCTTCCTAAATAGTCAGTTAACTTAGTGGACTTATAACGTGAAGAATCTAGGTTAGGGGAAAAGCTTACTTGAGATAACAATACAGGAACATCCAGTGTCTCTAAGAATGGTTGACACATTCATGCCATTGACTGTACCTTCACTAAAAGGTGCGTTTATGTTTGATTCAGTGAAACATTTACCGACATTTTCACCTTTTTTTTCTAGGACAGTCGGGCCGCCTATGACCCCATTCATTACAGTTGAAACATTTTTACTGTGAAGGCCGTGGAATTCTTAGGTACGGAGGGTTTGGATCCCTCAGATTGCTTAGGCACAACAGGCTTATATCTGCTACGCTCTTTAGGGTAGTTATTATGAGCGCACGCATATATATCAGCAGCTTGTGCCATTTCTGCAGCCGTATGAACGTTTCGTTCTTTAATGAATATTCGTAAGTCAGAGTTTACAGAAGAAAGGAATTGATCTCTTACCAATCAGGTCTCTTAAAGATTCGAAATCGTGGTCAACCTCAGCACTTTCAATCCACGAATCAAATAATCTGAAAAGTGTTGTTAAGAATTGCATATAATTTTGATTAGGAGTTATTTTGATGTGTCTAAACTCCGACCTGTAATGATGAGTAGTTTTTTTGAAGCCAGAAGTTATAGCTTTCTTCAGCAGGCTATAACTAGAAATAACATCAGAGGGTAGAGTGGAATAGACGTTTAATGCTGAACCTGACAGTAGTAAGCCAAGCCTAGTAGCCCAAGAATCTGATGGCCAGTCACAGAGAGTAGCAGTACTCTCGAATCGAGTAATATATGCCGCTATGTCATCTTGTTCTGAGAAAGGTGGTATTTGTGGCATCCTAATATTAGGTTCTTGGGAAGGATATTCTAGTACCCCTTCATCTATTTTCTGTTTAGATAGTTCTATCTTCTTGGCTTCTAATTCCAACCTTGATTGTTCTAACTCCCTCTGCTTAGCCTGTTCTTCAATTTCCTTCATTTTGAAGGCTACCTCTCTTGCCTGAACTCTGTCTTCTCTAGCTATCCTTTCCTGTTCGATTTTATCTTCCCGAGCTAGTCTTTCCTGTTCCTTTTTCTCTTCTCGAGCTAGTCTTTTCTCCTCTCGAGCTAGTCTTTCCTGTTCTTTTTTTTCCTCTCGAGCTAGTCTTTCCTGTTCTTTTTTCTCTTCAATAGCCATTTTAGCAGTAATGTAACTATCAAGGCTTTGTCCAGTAAATCCATTTCCTTTCCAGCTTTCAACCAGAAATCTAAAGAATCCATCTTGTAAAAGAAATATTAAGCACACAACTTCAACTGACAATTAAAATTAACAGTAACGTCTGTTACAAAAGAGGGACACAGTCCGCACACTTTAAACTTCCCAAAGTAGAAAATGAAATAAATATTTCTCCCAGGAAGAATACACTTGTGGGCTCAATAGCCTTCACTAAGCAAAACACACACGGTTCACACAGGAGGGGTTATTATCAAAGTTCCCAGGTCCAACAAATAGGTAAACTTCTAAACCGAACCCTAGAACCAAACAACGGTAAGTCAACCAGACTACCAGTAATGACTTGACACCTCAACTAACTCACCCTTTTCTATCTTAAATGTTATACTCACAACCAGTTGAACCATCAGGACGATGTTGCTTCAAGAGTCGTATCCTGGCAAGGTCGCCATTGTCAGTGGAACGCCTTCCAACTGAACAAAAGAAATTAATGGAAAAATAAATAAATAAAGAAATAACTTAGGAAAAAATGAGAAAAATGATTTTTGAGAATTTTACTTAAAATTTAAATATAATAAAAAAAAATGGCCTTCAGTTCTTGTAGTTGGGTAGGAGTAGGTATGGCCCTGGATAGTTCCTCTGATGTTATTTATGTAGGTTATCCTGGGCAGATGGTAATCCGATGTTCTGGAATCTCCTACCACTTGGATGGAGCACAAGTAGAATAGGTAAGGGCCGGTAGTAGTAGAATAATGTTAATAAGTATTATTAACATGTCTTGCTCCTTTATCTGGCGTCTATCCTGGAAGACCACGCCAGGAACAGAGTGGTAAATAAGAGAAAATAAACTGGTTACCATAGTTATGATAATATAACATTTAAGAATTGAAAAGAATGATAAATGCCAAAATCATTACTGGTAACCGCAAACAAAATAAAGAAACAAAACAGTGATACTCCTGGTATATCACCCTACCTGATTAGGAGAAGAGTGGAGGTGAAGTGACTCTCCAAACCTCAACCCACACCAGGTAAGGTCAATATTACCAGGAGTAGAAACTAACAAATCGGACACCAGGAACTAGTTTCGCCCCAGCCCGCCAGAGAGAAGGGGGGGGGGGTGCACGCGACGTAACTAATGGTTCCTGGTTGCCCGAACAATCTTAACCCCACTTACACCTACTTTTCCCTCACAGATCCCTCCCTCCCAATGATGCAGAGATGGATCCCTCCCTCCCATGATGCAGAGATGGATCCCTCCCTCCCATGATGTACATTATAACAGTAAGGAAACAAACTTTGCTCTCTTACATATTTTTTGCTGTGTTGCGCTTTATACATACTGCAAGTAATGGTGGTAGCAATGTACCCGAGAGATCCCTTCCATCCCAGTGTCACGGGAGGGAGAGATCCCTTCCATCTCAGTGTCACGGGAGGGAGAGATCCCTTCCATCCCAGTGTCACGGGAGGGAGAGATCCCTTCCATCCCAGTGTCACGGGAGGGAGAGATCTCTTCCATTCTTGCCTCAAGGTAGATATCACTACCAACGGTGGGTAACTTTCAGTGGCGTCGTTCTTTTCCACGTGCTGCAAATTTCGGTTATTGAAGGGGCCTCCCTGAAGTCCAGTACCTGGGTGGTAAAGGTTTAAATGGCGGGAAGTTCAACATCTCAGACGAGCAGAAGAATGTTCACTAGAACTTGTATAAACAAGCGCATGTTCACCTGTGCCAGCCAACAGTCTTCAGTCCATCAAAGAAGTAGTAAAGAAACCGTGAAATGTGCCGAGTTACTGGCCAAGTTTGTGGTGCAGGTGCGAGAGACCAGATGTAAACAAAGACTGGGGAGACTTAAGTATTACGGGAGGATGGAAGGTAATAAACCGGGATTATTACTGTCCTTCCGGTGTAAAACATTATCACACCATACTGTCTTGTGAATATGAAACATATACTCACATCGGAAAGTTGGGTAGTAGACACCAACCATCCAGGGAAGTACTACTATACTATTTTATTAGTGTGTAGCACACACCAGGTATGCAGTTCACCCACCTCTTTCCTGCTTCACTTATGTTATTTTGTGATGGAACGCCAGCAGGTTTGTAAGACAGGATTTACCATGTCTAAACTCGTGCTGGTTGTTGTTAATGATACCACCTCTCTAATGATGCTCCACCACTCTAGTGATTATCTTCTCCATTACTTTACACAATATGTATGTTACTGCACTGGTCTCTGTTTGTACGCTTCCTTAAACACTGTGACCGCATTCATGTCTTTTAGTCTGATGATTTTAGGTAATGTGTGTGTGAGTGTGTGTGTACTCACCTAGTTGTACTTACCTAGTTGAGGTTGCGGGGGTCGAGTCCGAGCTCCTGGCCCTGCCTCTTCACTGATCGCTACTAGGTCACTCTCCCTGAACCGTGAGCTTTATCATACCTCTGCTTAAAGCTATGTATGGATCCTGCCTCCACTACATCGCTTCCCTCATCTGTGTCTTCAACTTCCAACTGTGTCCCCTTGTTACTGTGTCCAATCTCTGGAACATCCTGTCTTTGTCCACCTTGTCAATTCCTCTCAGTATTTTGTATGTCGTTATCATGTCTCCCCTATCTCTCCTGTCCTCCAGTGTCCTCTTACTGTCCCCAGTGTCCTCTGTTCTCTTAGCTCTGGGACTAGTCTTGTTGCAAACCTTTGCACTTTCTCTAGTTTCTTTACGTGCTTGGCTAGGTGTGGGTTCCAAACTGGTGCCGCATACTCAAATATGGACCTAACGTACACGGTGTACAGGGTCCTGAACGATTCCTTATTAAGGTGTCGGAATGCTGTTCTGAGGTTTGCTAGGCGCCCATATGCTGCAGCCGTTCTTTGGTTGATGTGCGCTTCAGGAGATGTGCCTGGTGTTATACTCACCCCAAGATCTTTTTCCTTGAGTGAGGTTTGTCGTCTCTGGCCCCCCTAGACTGTACTCCGTCTGCGGTCTTCTTTGCCCTTCCCCAATCTTCATGACTTTGTACTTGGTGGGATTGAACTCCAGGAGCCAATTGCTGGACCAGGTCTGCAGCCTGTCCAGATCCCCTTTTTAGTTCTGCCTGGTCTTCGATCGAGTGGGAAATTTTTCTCATCAACTTCACCCTCATCTGCAAACGGGACACCTCAGAGTCTATTCCTTCCGTCATGTCGTTCACAAATACCAGAAGCAGCACTGGTCCTAGGACTGACCCCTGTGGGACCCCGCTGGTCACAGGTGCCCACTCTGACACCTCGCCACGTACCATGACTCAATGCTGTCTTCCTGACAAATATTCCCCGATCCATTTAGTGCCTTCCCTGTTATCCCTGCTTGGTCCTCCAGTTTTTGCACTAATCTTCTGTGTGGAACTGTGTCAAACGCCTTCTTGCAGTCCAAGAATATGCAATCCACCCACCCCTCTCTCTCTTGTCTTACTGGCTGTCACCATGTCATAGAACTCCAGTAGGTTTGCGACACAGGATTTCCCGTCCTGAAACCATGTTGGCTGCTGTTGATGAGATCATTCCCTTTCTAGGTGTTCCACCACTCTTCCCTGATAATCTTCTCCATGACTTTGCATACTAAACATGTCAGTGACACTGGTCTGTAGTTAGTGCTTCATGTCTGTCTCCTTTTTAAAGATTGGACTACATTTACTGTCTTCCATGCCTCAGCTTTCCCTGTTTCGATAGATGTATTGAATATTGTTGTTAGGGTACACATAGCCCTCTGCTCCAGGTGTGTGTGTGTGTGTGTGTGTTGTGTGTGTGTGTGTTGTGTGTGTGTGTGTGTGTGTGTGGTGCATTGTGTACATGAGCGTGTTTGCTCTTGTATGCACACACTTCCCGAACAAACACCAGACTAAACCATCCTCCGGGAACAACAAACACAACACACTGGAGCCACGGAGAGGAAACTCTTCTTAAATTTTCTCGTCTTCATAATAAATTTCTTCCCTTCTCGAATTTAATTACAAATCATTGGACTGAAGGAGGACAGTGCTGGATGAGGAGGTCGGTGGGGACTGAGGAGTTGGGTGTGGACTGAGGAGGTAGGTGTGGTACTGAGGGAGGACAGTGCTGGGACTGAGGAGATAGGTGCTGGGCTGAGGGAGGTCAGGTCAGACTGAGGGTGGTGGGTCGGACTGAGGAGGACTGCTGGGACTGAGGGAGGTCAGGTACTGGGACTGAGGGTGGTCAGGTGCTGGGACTGAGGGAGGACAGGTGCTGGGACTGAGGGAGGTCAGGTACTGGGACTGAGGGAGGATAGGTGCTGGGACTGAGGCCTGGTGCTGAGCCTAGCCTAGGCAACTGGGCTCCCCTTATTGCACACTCCAGATCCTCACACACACACACACACACACACACACACACACACACACACACACACACACACACACACACACACACACACACACACACGCACTACCAGCACCACTTCTGTGTGCTCGGCAATAATGTCAAAGATAAGGTGGAGGTAAATAGGGAAGAGAGAGGAGGGGGAAGGGAGGGGAGGAGAGGAGAGGGAAAGGGGAGGGAAAGGGAGTGGAGGAGGGGGGAAGGGTAAGGACAGAGAGGGTGGATAATAAAAGTGTTTAGGGAAGCAACGGCAGAGAGAGAGAGGATGTAAAAGTGTTAACATGAGTGAAAGAAGGTATAGGAATATACCACCGAAAACTCCCTCATCATTGACGGAGTGCACTGGGTAGACACAACTAGGGAGGACGATCTAGTGGTGATCCCTTCATCATTACGTGAGTGCACTTGTAGCCACAACTAGGGAGGACGATCTTAGTGGGTTGATCCCTCATCATTAGGGTGAGTGCACTTGTAGAACAACTAGGGAGGACGATCTTAGTGGTGATCCCTTCACATTACGTGAGGCACTTGTAGCACACTAGGGAGGACGTCTTAGTGGTGATCCCTTCCATCATTAGGGAGATGCACTTGTAGACACAGCTAGGGAGGACATCTTATGGGTGATCCCTTCACATTACGTGAGTGCACTGTAGACACAACAGGGAGGACGATCTTAGGGGTGATCCCATCACATTACGTGAGTGCACTTGTAGACACAGCTAGGAGGACGATCTTAGTGGGTGATCCCTTCATCATTAACGTGAGTGCACTTGTAGACAAGCTAGGGAAGACGATTTAGTGGGTGATCCCTTCATCATTCGGGAGTGCACTTGAGACACAACTAGGGAGGACGACTTAGGGGGTGATCCCTTCATCATTACGTGAGTGCACTTGTAGACACAGCTAGGGGGGAAACATCTTAGTGGGTGATCCTTAATATTACGTGAGGCACTTGTGACACACTAGGGAGGACGATCTAGTGGGTGTCCTTCATCATTACGTGAGAGCACTTGTGACACAGCTAGGGAGGACGATCTTAGTGGGTGATCCCTTCATCATTACGTGAGTGCACTTGTAGACACAACTAGGGAGGACGATCTTAGTGGGTGATCCCTTCATCATTACGTGAGTGCACTTGTAGACACAGCTAGGGAGGACGATCTTAGTGGGTGATCCCTTCATCATTACGTGAGTGCACTTGTAGACACAACTAGGGAGGACGATCTTAGTGGGTGATCCCTTCATCATTACGTGAGTGCACTTGTAGACACAGCTAGGGAGGACGATCTTAGTGGGTGATCCCTTCATCATTACGTGAGTGCACTTGTAGACACAGCTAGGGAAGACGATCTTAGTGAGTGATCCCTTCATCATTACGTGAGTGCACTTGTAGACACAGCTAGGGAAAACGATCTTAGTGGGTGATCCCTTCATCATTACGTGAGTGCACTTGTAGAGACAATTATGGACGGGGGACGAATGGTAGTCAATATATATTTCCTAGTTGAGTCAACGTGTGTGCATGTGAAACATCTGATGTGTTTAACAGAGTTAAATACAACTGATGTTTAACAGGATAAAACAATCACAGTTTTATAAACGCAAACACACGGAGGTAGGGACAAACACACTCTACTGATCAAAATAAACCAATAAACCCAAACAAATAAATTAAAGAAGTGCAGTTTAGTCATTTATACACAGCAGCAGCAACATTGTTTTTTAACTCCAGCTAATTAATATTTGTACCAGAAATGTATACTGTGCCAGAATTATACACCGAAATTGTATATCAGATTATATTTCCAGAGTGTATTGTACTCGAGCGAATTAGGGAAATGATTTATAATGTTCACTATTTTTACTCAAAGCTTCTTTTAATAAGTTCATTCACTCCTCTTCCTTTATCACTGCTCTCATTCTTCCTCACTTCACGCTGCGATTTCTTTACCTTATTCTTTCTACTGGTTTATTCTCCCTCAGCATTTTGCCTCACCGTTTCAACATTCTGCCTCATTATTTCAACATTCTGCATCACTGTTTCAATATTCTGCATCATTGTTTCAACATTCTGCCTCACTTTCCACCAGAACACATTCCCCAGGCATCTCATTCATCCTCACGGAAAGAGAGGCAGCAACTAATTAATTTGCCTCAAAGATTTCCTTCCTCCCCTGACACACGAAGCTTCTGCCTCCCGCTCAACGGACGGAGGGTCGAGCCTCCACTACCACTCCTGATGAGTGACTCACACTGGGTTTATATTCATCACATTAAAGTATAAAACTAATATGTCGTTACTGGCCTGAAGCGTCTCTGGAAGATATCACATTTAATGACTGCGATAATTTTCCCATCAATCTTCCTTCCTGTGCTTTCTGTCTACCTGTCTCTCTCTCCCCCTCTCTCTCTCCCGCTCTGTCTCTCCCTTGTTCTCTGTCTCCGTTCTCCTTGCCTCTCTCCCTCGCTCCAAGCTTACCCCTCTCTTGGTCCCTGTCTCCCTCTCTCCATGCCTACCTCCCTCCCTCTCTCCATGCCTACCTCCCTCCCTCTCTCCATGCCTACCTCCCTCCCTCTCTCCATGCCTACCTCCCTCCCTCTCTCCATGCCTACCTCCCTCCCTCTCTCCATGCCTACCTCCCTCTCTCCTTTCCAAGCTCTCTGTCTTCATTCGTCCCTCACATGAAGAGGTCAACTTGTTGCTGACATGTAAGTGTCGTTGAGATTAAATAATATCGATTCAAGAGTCCGTGTGTGAGATTTAAGATCTCTGAGAAAAGATTCAAGAGTCCGTGCGTGAGATTTAAGATCTCTGAGAAAAGATTCAAGAGTCCGTGTGTGAGATTTAAGATCTCTGAGAAAAGATTCAAGAGTCCGTGTCTGAGGCGAAATTCAATATTCTTGACTAAAAACTCAAGGATCCGCGACTCAGATTCGCGCATTCTGAACTTAGAATCAAAATCCATAATGTGAGTTCTAAGACTGAAACTACGAACATTAATATCCTAGAGTAAAGATTCAGGAATTAACTCAAGACACAAATTCAGTTCAACGAACCAAGAAGTTGAATTCCATTCTTCAGAGCCAAGACACACGAACACACTAACATGCCCGGTTGGCAGATAAAAAAAAATATAACTTTAATTAGTAGATAGAGTGAAGCTTAAAGCTCCACAAGCTTGGAAAATGTAGCTTCCACAGCTCTCATGTTATATTTCTAATTTATTAAAATAGTATCTGGGAAGAGTGTCTGGTCGTAGAGGAGTGGTGTAGAGTTCCAGTAGATCTGTGCCATGGTGAACAAAATGACCTTGAACAAGAGTCAGTTTTGGTTTGAAGAACACACAAGTTTATCTTCAAGGCAATCGCCTTGATTTTCAAGAGTATCACCTTGGTCTTCAAGCCTTCTGCTTTTCTACCCTTGACTCAAACACCTAGATGATACACAATTGTCCTTAATCTAGATAGAAGTAGACAGTTTCTCAGCAGATAATCTCAATATGAACTTCCTAGTTCTCAACTATCTTCCCTTTCCATGTACTCCCATTATCTTGGTCTTCAAGACCATTACCTAGGTTTTCAAGACCATCACCTAGGTCTTTAAGACCATCACCTGGGTCTTCAGGAGCTACACACTTCCCACCGGAATCCACATAACAGTTTTAATATCCGCAAAGTTAGTCTTGCGATTCCTAAAGTTTACTCTCTTGTGTCTTTGTTAAAGTTGAGAAGACTTTCTTGCTCCCTTTCTCTGCTTCCTCTTCTCTTCTTCACCTGCTTTATTGCCTTCCTTTGTTTTTCTGTCTCTTCTATTTTTTATAGCCGGCAGGGAAAATAGTCCCATTAATGAGAGTATATCTCACATTGCACACAAAATACTCCTAAAAAACGCCCGTCTACCCCCTTCATGCCACACCCTCTCCCACGTCTTAGAGCACTATTGCCAGATCTCAGGTCACCATTACCAGAAACACAGAGGTTCCAGGTCTGAGGTCACCATCAGTAGAAACACCCAGGTTCCAGGTTTCAGGTCACCATCAGCAGAAACACCCAGGATCCAGGTCTCAGGCCACAGCCACAGACATCAAGCCCTCACACTTTTCCTCTTAAATACCTCCGGTAGCTTTTATATTTTTGTTGACTTGCTGATGTTTTCATTTGCTCTCGCAGAGACGAGGTGCACACACCCACTTGAAGCAAACAACCTATTTACACGATGCTTTTTTTATTAAATGAGAGCATAGACTGAGGATGAACGAAAGAGTATTAGACTGGGAGAGTGAAGGAGCCAAGAGGAAGGGAAGAGGAGGAAGGAAGAAGAGGAAGGCAAGATGATGAAGGTAGCAAGAGAAAGAAGAGAGGAAGGGAAATGACAAGAAGAAAATAGGAAGGAAAGGAAGCCAGAAAAGATGGGGGGGGGGAAAGGAGGGAGGTGGAGAAACTATGTACACAAGGATAGACTCCTCATCTACGTCACAATATAAATTTCATTCTCTTCAACTCAGATTTGGTAAAATATAAGATCAAGTTTAATTATATAAAAAAACTAAAAAGTTCATTAATATTGAGCTTGGGTTCGGGGGTTTATGACCCAAGAATTTTGATATCCAGTTCTGGGAAAGAAAATGTTTGGAGATGAAATACTCTTATGTCAACCTTGACAATTACTAGTGTTTGTTGTTGTTGCAAATAGTATAGGCAAAAGGACACAAGTGCAACTAATGCGGCATTTTATTACGGCAACGTTTCGCTCTCCAGGAGCTCTGGCAACGTTTCGCTCTCCAGGAGCTCTGTCAAGCGTTACAAAACTATATTAATGGAGAAGCGGTGAGCCATGTTGGTCTTGAGGAAACCGAGGTAAGAGATATATTCAGGTTTGATAATAAAAAAAGGGAGTTTGCCTCGCGGTCCTTACCTAAAAAGTCCTACACTAGCATCACTGGATGAGACATCCTTCAGCATGATTGTGAAAGGCGGCCAGCCTGGCCACACTGCTGGCCACTGTGGGCCAGCGCAGCGTTGAATGTAGATGGATCTGTTTAAGAAATCATGTCCATTTTTGTAAACTTTGTACGCTGCCGTCACAACTTAATCCAGTAAGTTGGCAGAAGTGGAGGGGCGAGCTGCCTTTCCCTTCCCACTCCCTGCATACTTAAGGTATTAACAACATTACGGAACACCAGAGAGCAGCACCAGTGTTCTGCCTCGCCACACAATCAGTGGATCAAGAGCCCTGCACAGAATTAAAGGAAAGAGAGTAAACAGTTGTGTGTTTGTACAGTGTCAGAATATTTTATCCACAAATCTTCCACGACGAGACGTCTCGAAGTCTCTGTTATAAAGCTTATCAGAGAAAAGCTTAGCCCAGGCTTTTATTAACTTTTACGGGGAATTTAGATTTTCATAAATATCTCAAAAAGAGCTTTACTAACACACAAAATTATACACCGTAGCATTATAGTCGTTAGTAATATATTTGTTATAGTTGTTGTTTATGTGGAGAAAGAACGTAGAGACGAATTAAAATGTTGAATAAAACTAACAAGAATGATAATATTAGAATGTATTAATGTATATTATATTACACAGATAATGCAGGAAAGTCCAACTGATACTGAACATCATGTATACCACATGATGCAGTCATGTATACTACATGATGCAGCCATGTATACCACATGATGCAGTCATGTATACACATGATGCAGTCATGTATACCACATGATGCAGTCATGTATACCACATGATGCAGTCATGTATACTACATGATGCAGCCATGCATACTACATGATGCAGTCATGTATACCACATGATGCAGTCATGTATACTACATGATGCAGTCATGTATACCACATGATGCAGTCATGTATACCACATGATGCAGTCATGTATACCACATGATGCAGTCATGTATACTACATGATGCAGTCATGTATACCACATGATGCAGTCATGTATACTACATGATGCAGTCCCTGTATACCACATGATGCAGTCATGTATACCACATGATGCAGTCATGTATACCACATGATGCAGTCATGTATACACATGATGCAGTCATGTATACCACATGATGCAGCCATGTTACCACATATGCAGTCATGTATACTACATGATGCAGTCATGTATACCACATGATGCAGTCCCTGTATACCACATGATGCAGTCATGTATACTACATGATGCAGCCATGTATACTACATGATGCAGTCATGTATACCACATGATGCAGTCATGTATACCACATGATGCAGTCATGTATACTACATGATGCAGTCATGTATACCACATGATGCAGTCATGTATACTACATGATGTAGTCATGTATACTACATGATGCAGTCCATGTATACCACATGATGCAGTCATGTATACTACATGATGCAGTCATGTATACACATGATGCAGTCATGTATACCACATGATGCAGTCATGTATACCACATGATGCAGTCATGTATACTACATGATGCAGCCATGTATACTACATGATGTAGTCATGTATACTACATGATGCAGCCATGTATACTACATGATGCAGCCATGTATACTACATGATGCAGTCATGTATACTACATGATGCAGTCATGTATACTACATGATGCAGCCATGTATACTACATGATGCAGTCATGTATACTACATGATGCAGTCATGTATACTACATGATGCAGTCATGTATACTACATGATGCAGCCATGTATACTACATGATGCAGCCATGTATACTACATGATGCAGTCATGTATACTACATGATGCAGTCATGTATACTACATGATGCAGCCATGTATACTACATGATGCAGCCATGTATACTACATGATGCAGCCATGTATACTACATGATGCAGCCATGTATACTACATGATGCAGCCATGTATACTACATGATGCAGCCATGTATACTACATGATGCAGTCATGTATACTACATGATGCAGTCATGTATACTACATGATGCAGCCATGTATACTACATGATGCAGTCATGTATACCACATGATGCAGTCATGTATACTACATGATGCAGTCATGTATACTACATGATGCAGTCATGTATACTACATGATGCAGCCATGTATACTACATGATGCAGCCATGTATACTACATGATGCAGTCATGTATACTACATGATGCAGCCATGTATACTACATGATGCAGCCATGTATACTACATGATGCAGTCATGTATACTACATGATGCAGTCATGTATACTACATGATGCAGTCATGTATACTGCATGATGCAGCCATGTATACTACATGATGCAGCCATGTATACTGCATGATGCAGCCATGTATACTACATGATGCAGTCATGTATACCACATGATGCAGTCATGTATACTACATGATGCAGTCATGTATACTACATGATGCAGTCATGTATACCACATGATGCAGCCATGTATACTGCATGATGCAGCCATGTATACTACATGATGCAGTCATGTATACTACATGATGCAGCCATGTATACTGCATGATGCAGTCATGTATACTACATGATGCAGCCATGTATACTACATGTGCAGCCATTTTATACTGCATGATTTCAGTCATGTATACTACATGATGCAGCCATGTATACCTACATGATGCAGTCATGTATACTACATGATGCAGTCATGTATACTACATGATGCAGCCATGTATACACATGATGCAGCCATGTATACTGCATGATGCAGTCATGTATACTACATGATGCAGTCATGTATACTACATGATGCAGTCATGTATACTGCATGATGCAGCCATGTATACTACATGATGCAGTCATGTATGTTACATGATACAGTTCATCATACACACCATAGTACAGATCATCATACCACACCATAATACAGTTCATCATACACACCATAATACAGTTCATCATACACACCATAATACAGTTCATCATACACACCATAGTACAGATCATCATACACACCATAATACAGTTCATCATACACACCATAATACAGTTCATCATACACACCATAATACAGTTCATCATACACACCATAATACAGATCATCATACACACCATAGTACAGATCATCATACACACCATAATAGATCATCATACACACCATAGTACAGATCATCATACACACCATAATAGATCATACACACCATAATAGATCATCATACACACCATAATACAGTTCATCATACACACCATAGTAGAGATCATCATACACACCATAATAGATCATCATACACACCATAATACAGTTCATCATAACACCATAGTACAGATCATCATACACACCATAATACAGTTCATCATACACACCATAATACAGTTCATCATACACACCATAATACAGTTCATCATACACACCATAATACAGTTCATCATACACACCATAATACAGTTCATCATACACACCATAGTACAGTTCATCATACACACCATAATACAGATCATCATACACACCATAGTACAGATCATCATACACACCATAATAGATCATCATACACACCATAATACAGATCATTATACACACCATAATAGTTCATCATACACACCATAATACAGATCATCATACACACCATAACAGTTCATCATACACACCATAACACAGTTCATCATACACACCATAATACAGATCATCATACACACCATAGTACAGATCATCATACACACCATAACACAGTTCATCATACACACCATAACACAGTTCATCATACACACCATAATAGATCATCATACACACCATAATACAGATCATTATACACACCATAATAGTTCATCATACACACCATAATACAGATCATCATACACACCATAACAGTTCATCATACACACCATAGTACAGTTCATCATACACACCATAATACAGATCATCATACACACCATAATAGATCATCATACACAGCATAATAGTTCATCATACACACCATAATACAGTTCATCATACACACCATAACAGTTCATCATACACACCATAACAGTTCATCATACACACCATAATACAGTTCATCGTACACACCATAATAGTTCATCATACACATCATAATAGTTCATCATACACATCATAATACAGTTCATCATACACACCATAATACAGTTCATCATACACACCATAACAGTTCATCATACACACCATAATACAGTTCATCGTACACACCATAATAGTTCATCATACACACCATAATACAGTTCATCATACACACCATAATACAGTTCATCGTACACACCATAATAGTTCATCATACACATCATAATAGTTCATCATACACATCATAATAGTTCATCATACACACCATAGCAGTTCATCATACACACCATAACAGTTCATCATACACACCATAACAGTTCATCATACACACCATAACAGTTCATCATACACACCATAACAGTTCATCATACACACCATAACAGTTCATCATACACACCATAACAGTTCATCATACACATCATAACAGTTCATCATACACATCATAATACATTGGTCACCAGTAAACAACTGCCAAAAAAATAATAAAACAGAAAATCGTAAAAAATACGATCTAAATATATTTTTCTTCGGTGAGGCTGTTTGTTGATGTTTCGAACACTTGTGAGAAGTTGTGCATTGTTCAGTTGAAAGTTGATGTTTCGAACACTTGTGTGAAGTTCAACACAATTCACTGTCAACCTACATCAAATTTAGATTTAGGACTGAGAAAATGTTTGGTGAGGCTGGTGTAACTGTGTGTGTGGTGAGGCTGGTGTAACTGTGTGTGTGGTGGGGCTGGTGTAACTGTGTGTGTGGTGAGGCTGGTGTAACTGTGTGTGTGGTGGGGCTGGTGTAACTGTGTGTGTGGTGAGGCTGGTGTAACTGTGTGTGTGGTGAGGCTGGTGTAACTGTGTGTGTGGTGAGGCTGGTGTAACTGTGTGTGTGGTGACGCTGGTGTAACTGTGTGTGTGGTGGGGCTGGTGTAACTGTGTGTGTGGTGAGGCTGGTGTAACTGTGTGTGTGGTGAAGCTGGTGTAACTGTGGTGTGGTGAGGCTGGTGTAACTGTGTGTGTGGTGAGGCTGGTGTAACTGTGTGTGTGGTGGGGCTGGTGTAACTGTGGGGTGTGTGAGGCTGGTGTAACTGTGTGTGTGGTGGGGCTGGTGTAACGGTGGGGTGGTGAGGCTGGTGTAAACTGTGTGTGTGGTGAGGCTGGTGTAACTGTGTGTGTGGTGAGGGGTGGTGTAACTGTGTGTGTGGTGGGGCTGGTGTAACTGTGTGTGTGGTGAGGCTGGTGTAACTGTGTGTGTGGTGAGGCTGGTGTAACTGTGTGTGTGGTGAGGCTGGTGTAACTGTGTGTGTGGTGAAGCTGGTGTAACTGTGTGTGTGGTGAGGCTGGTGTAACTGTGTGTGTGGTGAGGCTGGTGTAACTGTGTGTGTGGTGAGACTGGTGTAACTGTGTGTGTGGTGGGGGCTGGTGTAACTGTGTGTGTGGTGAGGCTGGTGTAACTGTGTGTGTGGTGAAGCTGGTGTAACTGTGTGTGTGGTGAGGCTGGTGTAACTGTGTGTGTGGTGAAGCTGGTGTAACTGTGTGTGTGGTGAGGCTGGTGTAACTGTGTGTGTGGTGAAGCTGGTGTAACTGTGTGTGTGGTGAGGCTGGTGTAACTGTGTGTGTGGTGAGGCTGGTGTAACTGTGTGTGTGGTGGGGCTGGTGTAACTGTGTGTGTGGTGAAGCTGGTGTAACTGTGTGTGTGGTGAGGCTGGTGTAACTTGTGTGTGTGGTGAAGCTGGTGTAACTGTGTGTGTGGTGAGGCTGGTGTAACTGTGTGTGGTGAGGCTGGTGTAACTGTGTGTGTGGTGAGGCTGGTGTAACTGTGTGTGTTGGTGAGGCTGGTGTAACTGTGGTGGGGGTGAGGCTGGTGTAACTGTGTGTGTAGTGAGGCTGGTGTAACTGTGTGTGTGGTGAAGCTGGTGTAACTGTGTGTGTGGTGAGGCTGGTGTAACTGTGTGTGTGGTGAGGCTGGTGTAACTGTGTGTGTGGTGAAGCTGGTGTAACTGTGTGTGTGGTGGGGCTGGTGTAACTGTGTGTTGTGGTGAGGCTGGTGTAACTGTGTGTGTGGGGAGGCTGGTGTAACTGTGTGTGTGGTGAGGCTGGTGTAACTGTGTGTGTGGTGAAGCTGGTGTAACTGTGTGTGTGGTGAGGCTGGTGTAACTGTGTGTGTGGTGGGGCTGGTGTAACTGTGTGTGTGGTGAAGCTGGTGTAACTGTGTGTGTGGGGAGGCTGGTGTAACAGTGTGTGTGGTGAGGCTGGTGTAACTGTGTGTGGTGAGGCTGGTGTAACTGTGTGTGTGGTGAGGCTGGTGTAACTGTGTGTGTAGTGGGCTGGTGTAACTGTGTGTGTGGTGAGGCTGGTGTAACTGTGTGTGTGGTGAGGCTGGTGTAACTGTGTGTGTGGTGAGGCTGGTGTAACTGGTGTGTGTGGTGAGGCTGGTGTAACTGTGTGTGTGGTGAGGCTGGTGTAACTGTGCGTGTGGTGAGGCTGGTGTAACTGTGTGTGTGGTGGGGCTGGTGTAACGTGTGTTTTGTGGTGAGGCTGGTGTAACTGTGTGTGTGGTGAGGCTGGTGTAACTGGGGTGTGTGGTGGGGTGGTGTAACTGTGTGTGTGGTGGGCTGGTGTAACTGTGTGTGTGGTGAGGCTGGTGTAACTGTTGTGTTGGTGGGGCTGGTGTAACTGTGTGTGTGGGTGAGGCTGGTGTAACTGTGTGTGTGGTGGGGCTGGTGTAACTGTGTGTGTGGTGAGGCTGGTGTAACTGTGTGTGTGGGGGGGCTGGTGTAACTGTGTGTGTAGTGGGGCTGGTGTAACTGTGTGTGTGGTGAGGCTGGTGTAACTGTGTGTGTGGTGAGGCTGGTGTAACTGTGTGTGTGGTGGGGCTGGTGTAACTGTGTGTGTGGTGGGGCTGGTGTAACTGTGTGTGTAGTGGGGCTGGTTGTAACTGTGTGTGTGGTGGGGCTGGTGTAAAATGTGTGTGTAGTGGGGCTGGTGTAACTGTGTGTGTAGTGGGGCTGGTGTAACTGTGTGTGTGGTGAGGCTGGTGTAACTGTGTGTGTGGTGAGGCTGGTGTAACTGTGTGTGTGGTGGGGCTGGTGTAACTGTGTGTGTAGTGGGGCTGGTGTAACTGTGTGTGTGGTGAGGCTGGTGTAACTGTGGGGTGTGGTGAGGCTGGTGTAACTGTGTGTGGGTGGGGCTGGTGTAACTGTGTGTGTGGTGAGGCTGGTTGTAACTGTGTGTGTGGTGGGGCTGGTGTAACTGTGTTGTGGTGAGGCTGGTGTAACTGTGTGTGTGGTGGGGCTGGTGTAACTGTGTGTGTAGTGGGGCTGGTGTAACTGTGTGTGTGGTGAGGCTGGTGTAACTGTGTGTGTGGTGAGGCTGGTGTAACTGTGTGTGTGGTGAGGCTGGTGTAACTGTGTGTGTGGTGAGGCTGGTGTAACTGTGTGTGGTGAGGCTGGTGTAAACTGTGTGTGTGGTGAGGCTGGTGTAACTGTGTGTGGTGAGGCTGGTGTAACTGTTGTGTGTGGTGAGGCTGGTGTAACTGTGTGTGTGGTGAGGCTGGTGTAACTGTGTGTGTGGTGAGGCTGGTGTAACTGTGTGTGTGGTGAGGCTGGTGTAACTGTGTGTGTGGTGAGGCTGTGTAACTGTGTGTGTGGTGAGGCTGGTGTAACTGTGTGTGTGGTGAGGCTGGTGTAACTGTGTGTTGTGGTGAGGCTGGTGTAACTGTGTGTGTGGTGAGGCTGGTGTAACTGTGTGTGTGGTGAGGCTGGTGTAACTGTTGGTGTGGTGAGGCTGGTGTAACTGTGTGTGTGGTGAGGCTGGTGTAACTGTGTGTGTGGTGAGGCTGGTGTAACTGTGTGTGTGGTGAAGCTGGTGTAACTGTGTGTGTGGTGAGGCTGGTGTAAAATGGTGTGTGTGGTGAGGCTGGTGTAACTGTGTGTGTGGTGAAGCTGGTGTAACTGTGTGTGTGGTGAAGCTGGTGTAACTGTGTGTGTGGTGAGGCTGGTGTAATGTGTGTGTGGTGAGGTTGGTTTTAACGTGTGTGTGGTGAGGCTGGTGTAACGTGTGTTTGTGGTGAGGCTGGTTTTGAACTGTGGTGTGTGGTGGAGCTGGTGTAACTGTGTGTGTGGTGAGGCTGGTGTAAAATGTGTGTGTGGTGAGGCTGGTGTAACTGTGTGTGTGGTGAAGCTGGTGTGGTAACTGTGTGGGGTGGTGAGGCTGGTGTAACTGTGTGTGTGGTGAAGCTGGTGTAACTGTGTGTGTGGTGAGGCTGGTGGGAACTGTGTGTGTGGTGAGGCTGGGTGTAACTGTGTGTGTGGTGAGGCTGGTGTAACTGTGTGTGTGGTGAAGCTGGTGTAACTGTGTGTGTGGTGAGGCTGGTGTAAAATGTGTGTGTGGTGAGGCTGGTGTAACTGTGTGTGTGGTGAAGCTGGTGTAACTGTGTGTGTGGTGAAGCTGGTGTAACCCGTGTGTGTGGTGAGGGTGGTGTAACTGTGTGTGTGGTGAGGTTGGTGTAACTGTGTGTGTGGTGAGGCTGGTGTAACTGTGTGTGTGGTGAGGCTGGTGTAACTGTGTGTGTGGGGGGGCTGGTGTAACTGTGTGTGTGGTGAGGCTGGTGTAACTGTGTGTGTGGTGAGGCTGGTGTAACTGTGTGTGTGGTGAAGCTGGTGTAACTGTGTGTGTGGTGAGGCTGGTGTAACTGTGTGTGTGGTGAAGCTGGTGTAACTGTGTGTGTGGTGAGGCTGGTGTAACTGTGTGTGTGGTGAGGCTGGTGTAACTCAACAGTTTTTAAAATGTAAGGAAATATTTAGAATAAACCAGCTGATTGTAGAGTGTAGCAGTTGATTGTAGAGTGTAGCAGTTGATTGTAGAGTGTAGCAGTTGATTGTAGAGTGTAGCAGTTGATTGTAGAGTGTAGCAGTTGATTGTAGAGTGTAGCAGTTGATTGTAGAGTGTAGCAGTTGATTGTAGAGTGTAGCAGTTGATGGTAGAGTGTAGCAGTTGATTGTAGAGTGTAGCAGTTGATTGTAGAGTGTAGCAGTTGATGGTAGAGTGTAGCAGTTGATTGTAGAGTGTAGCAGTTGACTGTAGAGTGTAGTAGTTGATTGTAGAGTGTAGCAGTTGATTGTAGAGTGTAGCAGTTGATTGTAGAGTGTAGCAGTTGATGGTAGAGTGTAGCAGTTGATTGTAAGTGTAGCAGTTGATTGTAGAGTGTAGCAGTTGGATTGTAGAGTGTAGCAGTTGATTGTAGAGTGTAGCAGTTGATTGTAGAATGTAGCAGTTGATTGTAGAGTGTAGCAGTTGATGGTAGAGTGTAGCAGTTGATTGTAGAGTGTAGCAGTTGATTGTAGAGTGTAGCAGTTGATTGTAGAGTGTAGCAGTTGATTGTAGAGTGTAGCAGTTGATTGTAGAGTGTAGCAGTTGATTGTAGAGTGTAGCAGTTGATTGTAGAGTGTAGCATTGATTGTAGTGTAGCAGTTGATTGTAGAGTGTAGCAGTTGATGGTAGAGTGTAGCAGTTGATGGTAGAGTGTAGCAGTTGATGGTAGAGTGTAGCAGTTGATGGTAGAGTGTAGCAGTTGATTGTAGAGTGTAGCAGTTGACTGTAGAGTGTAGCAGTTGATTGTAGAGTGTAGCAGTTGATTGTAGAGTGTAGCAGTTGATTGTAGAGTGTAGCAGTTGATTGTAGAGTGTAGCAGTTGATTGTAGAGTGTAGCAGTTGATTGTAGAGTGTAGCAGTTGATGGTAGAGTGTAGCAGTTGATTGTAGAGTGTAGCAGTTGATTGTAGAGTGTAGCAGTTGATTGTAGAGTGTAGCAGTTGATTGTAGAGTGTAGCAGTTGATTGTAGAGTGTAGCAGTTGATTGTAGAGTGTAGCAGTTGATTGTAGAGTGTAAACAGTTGATTGTAGAGTGTAGCAGTTGATTGTAGAGTGTAGCAGTTGATTGTAGAGTGTAGTAGTTGATGGTAGAGTGTAGTAGTTGATGGTAGAGTGTAGCAGTTGATTGTGGAGTGTAGTAGTTGATTGGAGAGTGTAGCAGTGGTTGTAGAGTGTACCAGTTGATTGTAGAATGTAGGAGTTGATGACAATAAATATAACACTGGTGGAACAAGCTCAGTTGACGAGAATATGTAAAAATGGCTTCAGTTAAGAGGATCTGCGAGCACAGGTGAGTAGCGAGCTCACTCGTCTCACTCAGTGAGCGCAGGTGAATAGCTAGCTCACTCGTCTCAGAGAGTGAGCGCAGGTGAATAGCTAGCTCACTCGTCTCACTCAGTGAGCGCAGGTGAATAGCTAGCTCACTCGTCTCAGAGAGTGAGCACAGGCGAGTAGCGAGCTAGGTCAACATATAATGTACTTGTTTATGTAGAGTAAAGCTCTAACATGAATGATGCATAGTGCGGTATAAAGCGTCTATGTTGTTAATTGGTTTAGTGTAGAAACAGTTGGTAATGTGTAGTTACCTGGGTAGTTTAATATGTGACACATATAGCAGCATAGTAAGCTTTCCAGCCTAAATACCTGTTTTAATTAAGTTAGTCACAGGTGTTAATCCCGGAGCTAAAAGCCAGTGTACATCAGAAATAAATCCGTGTTAGAGGATCTGTGTTTTTTTTAGTATATAAAGCGGCTTTCTAGTGGCCCGGGCAGGGCCCTTACTGTTATTCTAGTGGCTCGGGCAGGGCCCTTACTGTTATTCTAGTGGCTCGGGCAGGGCCCTTACTGTTATTCTAGTGGCTCGGGCAGGGCCTTTACTGTTATTCTAGTGGCTCGGGCAGGGCCCTTACTGTTATTCTAGTGCCTCGGGCAGGGCCCTTACTGTTATTCTAGTGGCTCGGGCAGGGCCCTTACTGTTATTCTAGTGGCTCGGGCAGGGCCCTTACTGTTATTCTAGTGGCTCGGACAGGGCCCTCGCTGTTATTCTAGTGGCTTGGGCAGGGCCCTCACTGTTATTCTAGTGGCTCGGAAAGGGCCCTCACTGTTATTCTAGTGGCTCGGGCAGGGCCCTTACTGTTATTCTAGTGGCTCGGGCAGGGCCCTTACTGTTATTCTAGTGGCTCGGGCAGGGCCCTTACTGTTATTCTAGTGGCTCGGGCAGGGCCCTTACTGTTATTCTAGTGGCTCGGGCAGGGCCCTTACTGTTATTCTAGTGGCTCGGGCAGGGCCCTTACTGTTATTCTAGTGGCTCGGGCAGGGCCCTTACTGTTATTCTAGTGGCTCGGGCAGGGCCCTTACTGTTATTCTAGTGGCTCGGACAGGGCCCTCACTGTTATTCTAGTGGCTCGGGCAGGGCCCTTACTGTTATTCTAGTGGCTCGGGCAGGGCCCTTACTGTTATTCTAGTGGCTCGGGCAGGGCCCTTACTGTTATTCTAGTGGCTCGGGCAGGGCCCTTACTGTTATTCTAGTGGCTCGGGCAGGGCCCTTTACTGTTATTCTAGTGGCTCGGGCAGGGCCCTTACTGTTATTCTAGTGGCTCGGGCAGGGCCCTTACTGTTATTCTAGTGGCTCGGACAGGGCCCTCACTGTTATTCTAGTGGCTTGGGCAGGGCCCTCGCTGTTATTCTAGTGGCTCGGACAGGGCCCTCACTGTTATTCTAGTGGCTCGGGCAGGGCCCTTACTGTTATTCTAGTGGCTCGGGCAGGGCCCTCACTGTTATTCTAGTGGCTCGGACAGGGCCCTTACTGTTATTCTAGTGGCTGGGGCAGGGCCCTCACTGTTATTCTAGTGGCTCGGACAGGGCCCTTACTGTTATTCTAGTGGCTCGGACAGGGCCCTCACTGTTATTCTAGTGGCTCGGGCAGGGCCCTCACTGTTATTCTAGTGGCTCGGACAGGGCCCTCACTGTTATTCTAGTGGCTCGGGCAGGGCCCTTACTGTTATTCTAGTGGCTCGGGCAGGGCCCTCACTGTTATTCTAGTGGCTCGGACAGGGCCCTCACTGTTATTCTAGTGGCTCGGGCAGGGCCCTTACTGTTATTCTAGTGGTTCGGGCAGGGCCCTTACTGTTATTCTAGTGGCTCGGACAGGGCCCTCACTGTTATTCTAGTGGCTCGGACAGGGCCCTCACTGTTATTCTAGTGGCTCGGGCAGGGCCCTTACTGTTATTCTAGTGGCTCGGGCAGGGCCCTTACTGTTATTCTAGTGGCTCGGGCAGGGCCCTTACTGTTATTCTAGTGGCTCGGACAGGGCCCTCACTGTTATTCTAGTGGCTCGGGCAGGGCCCTCACTGTTATTCTAGTGGCTCGGGCAGGCCCTCACTGTTATTCTAGTGGCTCGGGCAGGGCCCTTACTGTTATTTTAGTGGCTCGGGCAGGGCCTTCACTGTTATTCTAGTGACTCGGACAGGGCCCTTACTGTTATTCTAGTGGCTCGGGCAGGGCCCTTACTGTTATTCTAGTGGCTCGGGCAGGGCCCTTACTGTTATTCTAGTGGCTCGGACAGGGCCCTCACTGTTATTCTAGTGGCTCGAACAGGGCTCTCACTGTTATTCTAGTGGCTCGGGCAGGGCCCTTACTGTTATTCTAGTGGCTCGGGCAGGGCCCTTACTGTTATTCTAGTGGCTCGGGCAGGACCCTTACTGTTATTCTAGTGGCTCGGGCAGGGCCCTTACTGTTATTCTAGTGGCTATGGCAGGGCCCTTACTGGTATTCTAGTGGCTCGGACAGGGCCCTCACTGTTATTCTAGTGGCTTGGGCAGGGCCCTCACTGTTATTCTAGTGGCTCGGGCAGGGCCCTTACTGTTATTCTAGTGGCTCGGGCAGGGCCCTCACTGTTATTCTAGTGCCTCGGACAGGGCCCTTACTGTTATTCTAGTGGCTCGGGCAGGGCCCTCACTGTTATTCTAGTGGCTCGGACAGGGCCCTTACTGTTATTCTAGTGGCTCGGGCAGGGCCCTTACTGTTATTCTAGTGGCTCGGACAGGGCCCTCACTGTTATTCTAGTGGCTCGGGCAGGGCCCTTACTGTTATTCTAGTGGCTCGGGCAGGGCCCTCACTGTTATTCTAGTGGCTCGGACAGGGCCCTCACTGTTATTCTAGTGGCTCGGGCAGGGCCCTTACTGTTATTCTAGTGGCTCGGGCAGGGCCCTTACTGTTATTCTAGTGGCTCGGACAGGGCCCTCACTGTTATTCTAGTGGCTCGGACAGGGCCCTCACTGTTATTCTAGTGGCTCGGGCAGGGCCCTTACTGTTATTCTAGTGGCTCGGGCAGGGCCCTTACTGTTATTCTAGTGGCTCGGGCAGGGCCCTTACTGTTATTCTAGTGGCTCGGACAGGGCCCTCACTGTTATTCTAGTGGCTCGGGCAGGGCCCTCACTGTTATTCTAGTGGCTCGGACAGGGCCCTCACTTTTATTCTAGTGGCTCGGGCAGGGCCCTTACTGTTATTCTAGTGGCTCGGGCAGGGCCTTCACTGTTATTCTAGTGGCTCGGACAGGGCCCTTAATGTTATTCTAGTGGCTCGGGCAGGGCCCTTACTGTTATTCTAGTGGCTCGGGCAGGGACCTTACTGTTATTCTAGTGGCTCGGACAGGGCCCTCACTGTTATTCTAGTGGCTCGAACAGGGCCCTCACTGTTGTTCTAGTGGCTCGGGCAGGGCCCTTACTGTTATTCTAGTGGCACGGGCAGGGCCCTCACTGTTATTCTAGTGGCTCGGACAGGGCCCTCACTGTTATTCTAGTGGCTCGGGCAGGGCCCTCACTGTTATTCTAGTGGCTCGGACAGGGCCCTCACTGTTATTCTAGTGGCTCGGGCAGGGAACTTACTGTTATTCTAGTGACTCGGGCAGGGCCCTCTCTGTTATTCTAGTGGCTCGGACAGAGCCCTTACTGTTATTCTAGTGGCTCGGGCAGGGCCCTTACTGTTATTCTAGTGGCTCGGACAGGGCCCTCACTGTTATTCTAGTGGCTCGGGCAGGGCCCTCACTGTTATTCTAGTGGCTCGGACAGGGCCCTCACTGTTATTCTAGTGGCTCGGGCAGGGCCCTTACTGTTATTCTAGTGGCTCGGGCAGGGCCCTCACTGTTATTCTAGTGGCTCGGACAGGGCCCTCACTGTTATTCTAGTGGCTCGGACAGGGCCCTCACTGTTATTCTAGTGGATCGGGCAGGGAACTTACTGTTATTCTAGTGGCTCGGGCAGGGCCCTTACTGTTATTCTAGTGGCTCGGGCAGGGCCCTTACTGTTATTCTAGTGGCTCGGGCAGGGCCCTTACTGTTATTCTAGTGGCTCGGACAGGGCTCTCACTGTTATTCTAGTGGCTCGAACAGGGCCCTCACTGTTATTCTAGTGGCTCGGGCAGGGCCCTCACTGTTATTCTAGTGGCTCGGTCAGGGCCCTCACTGTTATTCTAGTGGCTCGGACAGGGCCCTCACTGTTATTCTAGTGGCTCGGGCAGGGAACTTACTGTTATTCTAGTGGCTCGGGCAGGGCCCTTACTGTTATTCTAGTGACTCGGGCAGGGCCCTTACTGTTATTCTAGTGGCTCGGGCAGGGCCTTTACTGTTATTCTAGTGGCTCGAACTGGGCCCTCACTGTTATTCTAGTGGCTCGGGCAGGGCCCTTACTGTTATTCTAGTGGCTCGGGCAGGGCCCTTACTGTTATTCTAGTGGCTCGGACAGGGCCCTCACTGTTATTCTAGTGGCTCGGGCAGGGCCCCCACTGTTATTCTAGTGGCTCGGACAGGGCCCTCACTGTTATTCTAGTGGTTCGGGCAGGGCCCTCACTGTTATTCTAGTGGCTCGGGCAGGGCCCTCATTGTTATTCTAGTGGTTCGGACAGGGCCCTCACTTATTCTAGTGGCTCGGGCAGGGCCCTTACTGTTATTCTAGTGGCTCGGACAGAGCCCTCACTGTTATTCTAGTGGCTCGGACAGGGCCCCTCACTGTTATTCTAGTTGCTCGGGCAGGGCCCTCACTGTTATTCTAGTGGCTCGGGCAAGGCCCTTACTGTTATTCTAGTGGCTCGGGCAGGGCCCTCACTGTTATTCTAGTGGCTCGGACAGGGCCTTCACTGTTATTCTAGTGGCTCGGGCAGGGCCCTTACTGTTATTCTAGTGGCTCGGGCAGGGCCCTCACTGTTATTCTACTGGCTCGGACAGGGCCCTCGCTGTTATTTCTAGTGGCTCGGGCAGGGCCCTTACTGTTATTCTAGTGGCTCGGACAGGGCCCTCACTGTTATTCTAGTGGCTCGGGTTGCCCTCACTGTTATTCTAGTGGCTCGGGCAGGGCCCTTACTGTTATTCTAGTGGCTCGGGCAGGGCCGTTACTGTTATTCTAGTGGCTCGGGCAGGGCCCTTACTGTTATTCTAGTGGCTCGGGCAGGGCCCTTAGTGTTATTCTAGTGGCTCGGGCAGGGCCCTTACTGTTATTCTAGTGGCTCGGGCAGGGCCCTCACTGTTTATTCTAGTGGCTCGGACAGGGCCCTTACTGTTATTCTAGTGGCTCGGGCAGGGCCCTCACTGTTATTCTAGTGGCTCGGGCAGGGCCCTCACTTATTCTAATAGCCCGGGCAGGGTCCTCACTGTTATTCTAGTGGCCCGGGCACGGCCATCACTATTATTTTAGTGGCTCGGGCAGGGCCCTTACTGTTATTCCAGTGGCTCGGGCAGGGCCCTTACTGTTATTCTAGTGGCTCGGGCAGGGCCCTCACTGTTATTCTAGTGGCTCGGGCAGGGCCCTCACTGTTATTCTAGTGGCCCGGGCAGGGCTCTCACTGTTATTCTAGTGGCTCGGGCAGGGCCCTTACTGTTATTCTAGTGGTCCGGACAGGGCCCTCACTGTTATTCTAGTGGCCCGGGCACGGCCATCATTGTTATTCTAGTGGTCCGGACAGGGCCCTCACTGTTATTCTAGTGGCCCGGGCACGGCCATCATTGTTATTCTAGTGGTCCGGCCAGGGCCCTCACTGTTATTCTAGTGGCCCGGGCACGGCCATCACTGTTATTCTAGATGTCCGGACAGGGCCCTCACTGTTATTCTAGTGGCTCGGACAGGGCCCTCACTGTTATTCTAGTGGATCGGGCAGGGAACTTACTGTTATTCTAGTGGCTCGGGCAGGGCCCTTACTGTTATTCTAGTGGCTCGGGCAGGGCCCTTACTGTTATTCTAGTGGCTCGGCCAGGGCCCTTACTGTTATTCTAGTGGCTCGGACAGGGCCCTCACTGTTATTCTAGTGGCTCGAACAGGGCCCTCACTGTTATTCTAGTGGCTCGGGCAGGGCCCTCACTGTTATTCTAGTGGCTCGGTCAGGGCCCTCACTGTTATTCTAGTGGCTCGGACAGGGCCCTCACTGTTATTCTAGTGGCTCGGGCAGGGAACTTACTGTTATTCTAGTGGCTCGGGCAGGGCCCTTACTGTTATTCTAGTGGCTCGGGCAGGGCCCTTACTGTTATTCTAGTGGCTCGGGCAGGGCCTTTACTGTTATTCTAGTGGCTCGAACTGGGCCTCACTGTTATTCTAGTGGCTCGGGCAGGGCCCTTACTGTTATTCTAGTGGCTCGGGCAGGGCCCTTACTGTTATTCTAGTGGCTCGGACAGGGCCCTCACTGTTATTCTAGTGGCTCGGGCAGGGCCCTCACTGTTATTCTAGTGGCTCGGGCAGGGCCCTCATTGTTATTCTAGTGGTTCGGACAGGGCCCTCACTTATTCTAGTGGCTCGGGCAGGGCCCTTACGTTATTTAGTGGCTCGGACAGAGCCCTCACTGTTATTCTAGTGGCTCGGACAGGGCCCCTCACTGTTATTCTAGTTGCTCGGGCAGGGCCCTCACTGTTATTCTAGTGGCTCGGGCAAGGCCCTTACTGTTATTCTAGTGGCTCGGGCAGGGCCCTCACTGTTATTCTAGTGGCTCGGACAGGGCCCTCACTGTTATTCTAGTGGCTCGGGCAGGGCCCTTAGTGTTATTCTAGTGGCTCGGGCAGGGCCCTTACTGTTATTCTAGTGGCTCGGGCAGGGCCCTCACTGTTATTCTAGTGGCTCGGACAGGGCCCTTACTGTTATTCTAGTGGCTCGGGCAGGGCCCTCACTGTTATTCTAGTGGCTCGGGCAGGGCCCTCACTTATTCTAATAGCCCGGGCAGGGCCCTCACTGTTATTCTAGTGGCCCGGGCACGGCCATCACTATTATTTTAGTGGCTCGGGCAGGGCCCTTACTGTTATTCCAGTGGCTCGGGCAGGGCCCTTACTGTTATTCTAGTGGCTCGGGCAGGGCCCTCACTGTTATTCTAGTGGCTCGGGCAGGGCCCTCACTGTTATTCTAGTGGCCCGGGCAGGGCTCTCACTGTTATTCTAGTGGCTCGGGCAGGGCCCTTACTGTTATTCTTAGTGGTCCGGACAGGGCCCCACTGTTATTCTAGTGGCCCGGGCACGGCCATCATTGTTATTCTAGTGGTCCGGACAGGGCCCTCACTGTTATTCTAGTGGCCCGGGCACGGCCATCATTGTTATTCTAGTGGTCCGGCCAGGGCCCTCACTGTTATTCTAGTGGCCCGGGCACGGCCATCACTGTTATTCTAGATGTCCGGACAGGGCCCTCACTGTTATTCTAGTGGCTCGGACAGGGCCCTCACTGTTATTCTAGTGGATCGGGCAGGGAACTTACTGTTATTCTAGTGGCTCGGGCAGGGCCCTTACTGTTATTCTAGTGGCTCGGGCAGGGCCCTTACTGTTATTCTAGTGGCTCGGGCAGGGCCCTTACTGTTATTCTAGTGGCTCGGACAGGGCCCTCACTGTTATTCTAGTGGCTCGAACAGGGCCCTCACTGTTATTCTAGTGGCTCGGGCAGGGCCCTCACTGTTATTCTAGTGGCTCGGTCAGGGCCCTCACTGTTATTCTAGTGGCTCGGACAGGGCCCTCACTGTTATTCTAGTGGCTCGGGCAGGGAACTTACTGTTATTCTAGTGGCTCGGGCAGGGCCCTTACTGTTATTCTAGTGGCTCGGGCAGGGCCCTTACTGTTATTCTAGTGGCTCGGGCAGGGCCTTTACTGTTATTCTAGTGGCTCGAACTGGGCCCTCACTGTTATTCTAGTGGCTCGGGCAGGGCCCCTTACTGTTATTCTAGTGGCTCGGGCAGGGCCCTTACTGTTATTCTAGTGGCTCGGACAGGGCCCTCACTGTTATTCTAGTGGCTCGGGCAGGGCCCTCACTGTTATTCTAGTGGCTCGGGCAGGGCCCTCATTGTTATTCTAGTGGTTCGGACAGGGCCCTCACTTATTCTAGTGGCTCGGGCAGGGCCCTTACTGTTATTCTAGTGGCTCGGACAGAGCCCTCACTGTTATTCTAGTGGCTCGGACAGGGCCCCTCACTGTTATTCTAGTTGCTCGGGCAGGGCCCTCACTGTTATTCTAGTGGCTCGGGCAAGGCCCTTACTGTTATTCTAGTGGCTCGGGCAGGGCCCTCACTGTTATTCTAGTGGCTCGGACAGGGCCCTCACTGTTATTCTAGTGGCTCGGGCAGGGCCCTTACTGTTATTCTAGTGGCTCGGGCAGGGCCCTCACTGTTATTCTACTGGCTCGGACAGGGCCCTCGCTGTTATTCTAGTGGCTCGGGCAGGGCCCTTACTGTTATTCTAGTGGCTCGGACAGGGTCCTCACTGTTATTCTAGTGGCTCGGGTTGCCCTCACTGTTATTCTAGTGGCTCGGGCAGGGCCCTTACTGTTATTCTAGTGGCTCGGGCAGGGCCGTTACTGTTATTCTAGTGGCTCGGGCAGGGCCCTTACTGTTATTCTAGTGGCTCGGGCAGGGCCCTTAGTGTTATTCTAGTGGCTCGGGCAGGGCCCTTACTGTTATTCTAGTGGCTCGGGCAGGGCCCTCACTGTTATTCTAGTGGCTCGGACAGGGCCCTTACTGTTATTCTAGTGGCTCGGGCAGGGCCCTCACTGTTATTCTAGTGGCTCGGGCAGGGCCCTCACTTATTCTAATAGCCCGGGCAGGGCCCTCACTGTTATTCTAGTGGCCCGGGCACGGCCATCAATATTATTTTAGTGGCTCGGGCAGGGCCCTTACTGTTATTCCAGTGGCTCGGGCAGGGCCCTTACTGTTATTCTAGTGGCTCGGGCAGGGCCCTAACTGTTATTCTAGTGGCTCGGGCAGGGCCCTCACTGTTATTCTAGTGGCTCTGGCAGGGCCTTCACTGTTATTCTAGTGGCTTGGGCAGGGCCCTCACTGTTATTCTAGTGGCCTGGGCAGCGCCCTCACTGTTATTCTAGTGGCCCGGGCAGGGCTCTCACTGTTATTCTAGTGGCCCGGGCAGGGCCCTCACTGTTATTCTAGTGGCTTGGGCAGGGCCCTCACTTATTCTAGTGGCTCGGGCAGGGCCCTCACGGTTATTCTAGTGGCTCGGGCAGGGCCCTCACTGTTATTCTAGTGGCCCGGGCAGGGCCCTCACTGTTATTCTAGTGGCTCGGGCAGGGCCCTCACTGTTATTCTAGTGGCTTGGGCAGGGCTCTCACTGTTATTCTAATGGCTCGGGCAGGGCCCTTACTGTTATTCCAGTGGTCCGGACAGAGCCCTCACTGTTATTCTAGTGGCTCGGGCAGGGCCCTCACTGTTATTCTAGTGGCCCGGGCAGGGCCCTCACTGTTATTCTAGTGGCCCGGGCACGGCCATCACTGTTATTCTAGTGGCTCGGGCAAGGCTCTCACTGTTATTGTAGTGGCCCGGGCAGGGCCCTCACTGTTATTCTAGTGGCCCGGGCAAGGCTCTCACTGTTATTCTAGTGGCTCGGGCCGGGCTCTTACTCTTATTCTAGTGGCTCGGGCAGGGCCCTCACTGTTATTCTAGTGGCCCGGGCAAGGCTTTCACTGTTATTCTAGTGGCTCGGGCAGGGCCTTCACTGTTATTCTAGTGGCCCGTGCACGGCCATCACTGTTATTCTAGTGGTCCGGACAGGGCTCTCACTGTTATTCTAGTGGCCCGGGCAGGGCTCTGACTTATTCTAGTGGCCCGGGCACGGCCATCATTGTTATTCTAGTGGCCCGGGCACGGCCATCATTGTTATTCTAGTGGCCCGGGCACGGCCATCACTGTTATTCTAGTGGCCCGGGCAGAGCCCTCACTGTTATTCTGATGGAAATATTGAGTGAACTAATCACTGTCTATATGGGGATGATTGACTCTCAGAGTAACATGCCTGATTAATCTGGCTGTTACTGCTAGCAGTCCACAGGTCTGTATAACTATGTCACTCCTCACTATGCCAGTCTATGCCTTACGAAAGAAGGCAGTTTTTTTTACTTCATAAATACCCCTCTGTATTACACTAATTTGACCTGTCGAGTGACCAGAACTGTATCGTGACAGGTAGTAAACTGTCAATAATACCTGGGCAACAACTGTGCTGTCACCCCTTAATCTAGGATGATCTGTGGTACAAAGTAGGTGGGTGTTGAGGTGCGCCACGCCTGTGCTTACCTCCAGTACCTTAGTGTGACAGTACTAGTGCGTCTCTCGCACGTACCCCAGGGTACCTCCCAAGTGCATTATAGGTGCCTGCAGCACTTCGGAGTGACTACCTGTGTACAATGCCAAATTGTCCTCGTGTACAGTCTCCTCTTCCCCTGTGTACACTAGCTCTCTGGACCTGTGTGTAAGAGGTAAGGCTGGCCACTCCTCGCACTGTATAATACAAGAGTTGCCTCTGCAAGCAGATAAAGGAGACCTTCCTCTATCTCTCCAGAATACAGATGAGACAACAGTCAACAATGTCCTTTTTGCTGCCCCTAACAACTTTTATCTCTAGGAGTCTCTTAAGGTCGCTACACAGCACAAAGTCATTCAACACCGCCAAACTACCAATCATCACTCACAACCAAGAATGACACATCGAATCACACTAATAGCAACCCAAAGATCCATTTAGATGAAATTACTCAGTACCACAAGCAACCATCTGAATGATACTACTCAGAACCACAAACAAACATCATAATTCCACTTGAGTAAAAATATGAGTCTTGCAAGAAATAAATCATATAACTGTAAGGAGAACAGCAACCAGTCTCCCGTTACTCTGCGACTTCCAGCTCAGTTAACAGCGACATAAAGGATATTGGTTTTATTGCCGTGAGCTCTCTCGGGTGTATAATATATATATAGTTGCTTCATGAGGGTTTGCCTGGCCCCGAGGAACTCTCTTTCTGTTGTTTTTTAAGTTTGATTTTTGTGTGTTAGACATGTGTAATTGCCAGGTGAGGTACATCAGCCCTATGTGTGAGGGTGGTCCAGCTGCCCTCCTTATTTGTCTAGACTTCTTTACCTGGCAATCTTGTTAAAATATATTAAGCTTTCCCTTCCAACCGCCTGAAGAGGCTTTCCAGACACCAAACAATTACGCAGTTTCTCCCAACAGTCATGTGTGAGATTGTTGGAGCAGAGTGAGTGGAGACAATAGGTATTTTTTAGACTTGATGTTGGAAGGTGTACAATGTAATATGTATGAAATGGTTCAGGAAAACCAATTACCCGGTACGGTAATTACAGTGTTGAATTATTGTACATATGGTGACCATACTCTTTTCTGACAAGACACACACACACACACACACACACATACACACACACACACACACACACACACACACACACACACACACACACACACACACACAAACACACACAAACACACACACACACACACACACACACACACACACATATATATATATATATATATATATATATATATATATATATATATATATATATATATATATATATATTATATATATATATATATACATGTTAGGTAAGACACATATGCAACAGTTAGGTATCTTTATTGTGAAACGTTTCGCCTACACAGTAGGCTTCTTCAGTCAAGTACAGAAAAGTTGATAGAAGCAGAAGATACTTGAAGACGATGTAATCAGTCCATCACCCTTAAAGTTTTGAGGTGGTCAGTCCCTCAGTCTGGAGAAGAGCATTGTTCCATAGTATGAAACAATATGGAGAAGTGACAGGATGGAGCTTTTTATAGCGCCAAGAGGTGAGACGTAGGCCACTAGGAGAGGTAAGAACTCAGATGTTGAGAGGTCAGGTCCCTCTCAAATCCAGCCCCTCTCACTAGTGGAAGTTGTCGAAGTTGATTGCAGGTCTGTACCAAGATACCCTTGTGTTGCAGTGTCTGACAGACCTGCAACACAGGTCTATGGAACAATGCTCTTCTCCAGACTGAGGGACTGACCACCTCAAAACTTTAAGGGTGATGGACTGATTACATCGTCTTCAAGTATCTTCTGCTTCTATCAACTTTTCTGTACTTGACTGAAGAAGCCTACTGTGTAGGCGAAACGTTTCACAATAAAGATACCTAACTGTTGCATATGTGTCTTACCTAACAACCTGTCGGTATTTTATACCATTTTAATGTTCATATATATATATACATACATACATATATGTTTCACATGTTATGATTGGTATATATCTCTCAGGTCTTTTAATTAAACACGTGACATGGACAGAACAAGGAGTGAAGTGAGGCGGAAATTTCACTGGTAAATGACTTCCTTAATTAAAATTGAAGAGGTCTGAAGTACATAATAATGAAGCTTTCTCCCCAGCAGGTTAAGCTTCTTCAACGCTGCCTCACATAACAAGAAAATAATAAGTCAAATTAATTTATATATATATATATATATATATATATATATATATATTATATATATATATATATATATATATATATATTATATATATATATATATATAACAAGTCGGCCGTCTCCCACCGAGGCAGGGTGACCCAAAAAGAAAGAAAATCCCCAAAAAGAAAATACTTTCATCATCATTCAACACTTTCACCACACTCACACATTATCAGTGCTTTTTGCAGAGGTGCTCAGAATACAACAGTTTAGAAGCATATACGTATAAAGATACACAACATATCCCTCCAAACTGCCAATATCCCAACCCCTCCTTTAAAGTGCAGGCATTGTACTTCCCATTTCCAGGACTCAAGTCCGACTATATGAAAATAACAGGTTTCCCTGAATCCCTTCACTAAATATTACCCTGCTCACACTCCAACAGATCATCAGGCCCCATATACCATTCGTCTCCATTCACTCCTAACACGTTCACGCACACTTGCTGGAAGTCCAAGCCTCTCGCCCACAAAACCTCCTTTACCCCCTCCCTCCAACCTTTTCCATTTATATGCTCTCCATGTCATTCTGCTTTGATTCATTCTCTCTAAATGACCAAACCACCTCAACAAACCCTTTTCAGCCCTCTGACTAATAATTTTATTAACTCCACACCTTTTCCTAATTTCCACACTCCGAATTTTCTGCATAATATTTACACCACACATCGCCCTTAGACAGGACATCTCCACTGCCTCCAACCGTCTCCTCGCTGCTGCATTTACAACACAAGCTTCACACCCATATAAGAGTGTTGGTACCACTATACTTTCATACATTCCCTTCTTTGCCTCCATAGATAACATTTTTTGTCTCCACATATACCTCAACGCACCACTCGCCTTTTTTCCTTCATCAATTCTATGATTAACCTCATGCTTCATAAATCCATCCGCCGACACGTCAACTCCCAAATATCTGAAAACATTCACTTCTTCCATACTCCTCCTCCCCAATTTGATATCCAATTTTTCTTTATCTAAATCATTTGATACCCTCATCACCTTACTCTTTTCTATGTTCACTTTCAACTTTCTACCTTCACACACACTCCCAAACTCATCCAATAACCTTTGCAATTTTTCTTTAGAATTTCCCATAAGCACAGTATCATCAGCAAATGTAACTGTGTTAATTCCCATTTTGAATTTGATTCCCCATAATTTAATCCCACCCCTCTCCCGAACACCCTAGCATTTACTTCTTTTACAACCCCATCTATAAATATATTAAACAACCATGGTGACATTACACATCCCTGTCTAAGACCTACTTCTACCGGGAAGTAGTCTCCCTCTCTTCTACACACCCTAACCTGAGCCTCACTATCCTCATAAAAACTCTATACAGCATTTAGTAACTTACTTGCAACATATACTTGCAACATCTGCCACATTGCCTCCCTATCCACTCTATCATATGCCTTTTCTAAATCCATAAATGCAATAAAAACTTCCCTACCTTTATCTAAATACTGTTCACATATATGCTTCAATGTAAACACCTGATCTACACATCCCCTAAGCTAGCGTTCTCATTTAGCTATGCTGTTGGTCGATACTTCTTAAGGGCTAATTTTGAAACTTCGGGTTTCCATTACCCTTGTGAGACATAATGCGAGTAGTTCAGGGTAATGGCTATGTCAGCTCGTGGCCATGACAGCTGGTGACCATGACAGCTGGTGACCATGACAGCTGGTGACCATGACAGCTGGTGACCATAACAGCTGGTGACCATGACAGCTGGTGGCCAAAACAGCTGGTTCTATGATATTTTGTTTGCAGCTGCAGTTTGATCAGTGCTTGATAGTATTATTTTCGTAACAAATAATGTCGTTATTACTACTGACATGTTGAAAGATTGTTGAGCTGACTTATGTTCAGTGGGTGATAGCGGCCTCGCAGGCTGACCCATGTATACCTGACTGTAATCTGCTTGTTATCTGCTAGTTCTGGTACTCTAGTGTAACTAGCGTTTTTTTTTTTTTTTGTTTCTTGGAAAGGTAATTCCCCAGTTTGTTAGCATAGAAAGTAATTATGTTAGTCTATTGAGTGACTTGATTGTTTCTTGGTGGACGGCACCGTGAGTTGACACTTGTTGAAGAGAATTGAGTTTTTAGGAGTTTAGTCTTTGTAATAACGGGAACTGACTTTCACTTAGTTTGATGTACCAATCAGGTTATCTTAGTTTTGAGAATTGTGCTCTGAGATGATTATCCTGAGTGCACGTAAGAATGGGTCTCGAGACTGTTTTTTTTTTTTTTAATTTACACTGAATAATATCTGTAGAAATGGATGTAGTTAGAAGTGTGAGTGGGTTTTTCTCTAGAGTAAAAATTCGACCTGATCGTTGTTTGTGTTGAGAAGAGAAAGACAAGTATATGATGGTGCCGGCGTCCCGGGTTAGTAGTGCCAGAGAGGGAAGTTGTCTTCACATCAGTGCGGCACTGATGGATACTTTGTGTTCCTCCCATCTCACTTCCTCTTCCCCCTCACACCTGTCATTCATTGCTTTATCTTCCCCCTTTCCCCGACCTCCTTACATCATCCTCACTTCTGCTTCCCCTTTCACTCCCCTAACTCCACGCCTCTCTTCGCTTCCCTTCATCGTTCTTTATTTCCCTTTACCTCTACTCTCCTTCCCCCCCTCACCTCCCTTCATTTCCCTGTCTCACCTCCCTCACTTTCTCCTCACTTCTCCCTGTCTCTACTCTTTTCCAAGACACATTGAAATAAATTATATTTCGCATTACCTAAGGGATCCCCGGAGGTGGAAGGCGCGGCTGTCCAAGACTCGCTAAATGTAAACAAAGTGAGTTTTAAATACCAGCTGAGGCCCAGGTAGTTACCAGAGTATGTGTACCAGGTACACTGCCTGTGTGTGTACCAGGTACACTGCCTGTGTGTGTACCAGGTACACTGCCTGTGTGTGTACCAGGTACACTGCCTGTGTGTGTACCAGGTACACTGCCTGTGTGTGTGTACCAGGTACACTGCCTGTGTGTGTGTACCAGGTACACTGCCTGTGTGTGTACCAGGTACACTGCCTGTGTGTGTGTACCAGGTACACTGCCTGTGTGTGTACCAGGTACACTGCCTGTGTGTGTACCAGGTACACTGCCTGTGTGTGTACCAGGTACACTGCCTGTGTGTGTACCAGGTACACTGCCTGTGTGTGTACCAGGTACACTGCCTGTGTGTGTACCAGGTACACTGCCTGTGTGTGTACCAGGTACACTGCCTGTGTGTGTACCAGGTACACTGCCTGTGTGTGTACAGGTACACTGCCTGTGTGTGTACCAGGTACACTGCCTGTGTGTGTACCAGGTACACTGCCTGTGTGTGTACCAGGTACACTGCCTGTGTGTACCAGGTACACTGCCTGTGTGTATCAGGTACACTGCCTGTGTGTGTACCAGGTACACTGCCTGTGTGTGTACCAGGTACACTGCCTGTGTGTGTACCAGGTACACTGCCTGTGTGCTGTACCAGGTACACTGCCTGTGTGTGTACCAGGTACACTGCCTGTGTGTGTACCAGGTACACTACTGTCGTGTAACAACTCTCCTACACAGTAACAACAAGAACGCTAACTCTGCTTGCTTCACTGATAATATTGATATCTAGAAAATGAAAGATACTCTACCTGACAGCTGGATGGATGGATCATCTTTCTTCTAGGCTGAGGATTGAGCAACTCAAACTGCATCTAACACATGTTGATAGGGTCTTAGATTTACTATGTCTATTATGTCGCATGGTCACACTAACTGGTGATACTAGCGTAGCTAGGACATAGAACCACAGACGTGTGGGCAGGACCGAGAGCTAGAACTATGAATGGGTAGTCGCGTAAATGCGGCCAAAGAGAAAGAGAGAGAAAAAATCTTTCACGTCAATATTGACTCTAGAGATTGTCTCATGAAGCCGTTGGCAATAGCAGACAATTCCTGGGAATAGCAGACAATTCCTGGGAATAAGAGACAGTTCCTGGTAACAGCAGACAACTCCTGGGAATAGCAGACAATTCCTGGCAATAGTAGACAATTCCTTGTAATAGCAGACAATTTCTGGCAATAGCAAACAATATCTGGGAACAGACTATTCCTTGGAGTAACACAATTCCTAAGAATAACAATTCCTAGGAATATAAGACAATTCCTAAGAATAGAAGAGTATTCCAGGGAACAGTAGACAATGACAATTAGGTCTTGTGAATGTGGGGGAGAGACGTAGTGAAAGAGTGAGCGAGATGGGGTGAGTGGGATGGGGTGAGTGGGATGCGGTGAGTGGGATGCGGTGAGTGGGATGGGGTGAGTGAGTGCGATGTAGTAACTGGAATGGAGTGAATGGGATGGAGTAAATGGGATGGAGTGAGGGGTATGTGATTGCTGGAAAGGGGTAAGTGGGATATTAGAGGGAATTTATACTGGCAGTGAATGTTGTGCGTACATTCTGTAGATGGGCAGTTTCTCTTGCCTTAAAAATTGATGTTAGTGTAGAGCATCAATGTTACGGTGTTGGGAGAACAAGTGACTTAAAGATTATCATCACTGGTATCTTGTTATTTTGAAGCTTCTAGTTATCTACCCCAATGTTTTCCTTCTTACTGTCTGAGTGACACTTCTGATCCTTACCTTATGTCCATGTTGTGCACAGGTGTGGTGCACGGGTGTGGTTCACAGGTGTGGTGGTGCACGGGTGTGGTTCACAGGTGTGGTGGTGCACGGGTGTGGTTCACAGGTGTGGTGGTGCACGGGTGTGGTGCACAGGTAGCGTGTAGGCAGACACTTCATGTATTATGAGTTTCTGCTACAGCCAGGAGATGAAGGCTGCGCTGAAGTGCTGCCAGGTACCCTGTAACAACTGTGTGTGTGTGTGTGTGTGTGTGTGTGTGTGTGTGTGTGTGTGTGTGTGTGTGTGTGTGTGTGTGTGTGTGTGTGTGTGTGTATGTGTGTGTGTTCTTGTGTGTGTGTGTGAAAGTGCACTACCTAGCTGTACTCGCCTAATTATTTTCGAAGGGGTTGATTCATAGCTCCTGGCCCTACTTAAATATCTACAGTCTGTACTAATTCCTGGAGTCCATGGTAAGCTCATACCCATTCTTAAATCTGTGTAGGTATAATGTTTGCCTCTGCCACTACCACTTGATCAAGTGTGTTCGACTCACAACCCTGTGTCCCCGTCGCACAGTTTGTCATACACACAGATGATAATGATGATTAAACTAAAGTATGCAATCAGTTGTATGATCACTTTCATGAACACTTGATTGCTTGATTGTCCATTTATCGAGGAATATAAGTATTGTACAATAATATACACTCTGATATGTCAAGGTAAGTTATCAGTAAAAACTTGCTGTTTAGAAAGTTGGAGCAAATAACTTTGTTTAAAGTTTGTTTCACATCATCAGCTTCACATCATGTGCAAACCTTCATACGTGGGATTCAATTTCCTCTGACAGGTCATTTACGTATATCAGGAATAGCAGAGGTGTGTGTGTGTGTGTGTGTGTGGAGGGAGGGGTGTGTATGGTTGGCAGGGTTGGGAGGAGGGGGGGGGAAAGGCAGTGTCTGCTGGGTATATCACTATCTGACAAGTCACGTGTGAGAAGCCAGAGATGTGTTTGCTGAATGTGGCAGGACCTGACATTCACTTCAGACCTGATCATCATAAGTGACTCAGGTCAGTGTTGGAACTGGTGCAGTGAGGTTTGATTCAACAAATATGTTCTCTATATAATTACCAGATTAAACACTAGTTCTCAATTTCAGCATCAAATATACTTAAGAGTAACAACCTTTTTAAATGAGTGAGCAGCTTAAATTTGCTGAGAGAGAAATTTGCCAGCCTTGATGTTAAGAAACCTGTATAAAAGGTCCACTTGAAGATACTACAACATTCTTAAAAGTTTATTGCTGAGCCTGAAACAAGGGTACCAGTACAAGTAAACACATTTATTGAGGTAGTAAAACTGCGTTAAAGAATAAAAAGACAGAATATCGTGGCTGGAACAGTGCACAGATAATCCGCATACAGGAGAATGAGACTTATAACGACGTTTCGGTCGAACTTGGACCATTAGCTACTTAATAGTTATTTGTATAAAACTGTTATTAAGAACATATTTTCATTTAATGCTTCTCTTACCTGGAGAGTTTACCTGGAGAGAGTTCCGGGGGTCAACGCCCCCGCGGCCCGGTCTGTGACCAGGCCTCCTTAGGTCAGTGTCCCAGGATGCGACCCACACCAGTCGACTAACACCCAGGTACCCATTTTACTGATGGGGAACATAGACAACAGGTGGAAAGAAACACGTCCAATGTTTCTACTCTGGCTGGGAATCGAACCCAGGCCCTCACCGTGTGAAGCGAGAGCGTTAACCACCAGGCCACAGAGAAACTTTCGGTATGACAATGGGAGATCCTCTTATGCTGATTATCTAATGTGACACTTATTATCACTACATCAAAATTAGTTTTAAACGTGTAGATGTAGATGTTCTGTTTGCTCAGAAGGGCAACACTGGTAAACTTTATAATATAAATTAAATATTTTTATTTATCAAATTAAAATATAAATCGTATATCGACATTAAACTCCTTTACCTTAATGTTCTAATTAACCGGGTTGAGTGATATATCAGTGTACAAACTACACATCCCAGTACAGTGTATAAACAACACACACATCCCAGTACAGTGTATAAACTACACATCCCAGTACAGTGTATAAACAACACACACATCCCAGTACAGTGTATAAACAACACACACATCCCAGTACAGTGTATAAACTACACATCCCAGTACAGTGTATAAACTACACATCCCAGTACAGTGTATAAACAACACACACATCCCAGTACAGTGTATAAACAACACACACATCCCAGTACAGTGTATAAACTACACATCCCAGTACAGTGTATAAACAACACACACATCCCAGTACAGTGTATAAACTACACATCCCAGTACAGTGTATAAACTACACATCCCAGTACAGTGTATAAACACACATCCCAGTACAGTGTATAAACAATACACACATCCCAGTACAGTGTATAAACAACACACACATCCCAGTACAGTGTATAAACTACACATCCCAGTACAGTGTATAAACTACACATCCCATTACAGTGCATAAACAACACACACATCCCAGTACAGTGTATAAACTACACATCCCAGTACAGTGCATAAACAACACACACATCCCAGTACAGTGTATAAACTACACATCCCAGTACAGTGTATAAACTACACATCCCAGTACAGTGCATAAACAACACACACATCTCAGTACACTGTATAAACACACATCCCAGTACAGTGTATAAACTACACATCCCAGTACAGTGCATAAACAAACACAAAACATCCAGTACACTGTATAAACACACATCCAGTACAGTGTATAAACTACACATCCCAGTACAGGTGCATAGCAACACACACATCGCAGTACAGTGTATAAACTACACATCCCAGTACAGTGTATAAACTACACATCCCAGTACAGTGCATAAACAACACACACATCCCAGTACAGTGTATAAACTACACATCCCAGTACAGTGTATAAACTACACATCCCAGTACAGTGCATAAACAACACACACATCCCAGTACACTGTATAAACACACATCCCAGTACAGTGTATAAACTACACATCCCAGTACAGTGCATAAGCAACACACACATCGCAGTACAGTGTATAAACTACACATCCCAGTACAGTGCATAAACAACACGCACATCCCAGTACACAGTATAAACAAAACATCCCAGTACAGTGTATAAACTACACATCCCAGTACAGTGCATAAACAACACACACATCCCAGTACACTGTATAAACACACATCCCAGTACAGTGTATAAACTACACATCCCAGTACAGTGCATAAACAACACACACATCCCAGTACACTGTATAAACACACATCCCAGTACAGTGTATGAACACACATTCCAGTACAGTGTATAACAACACACACATCCCAGTACACTGTATAAACACACATCCCAGTACAGTGTATAAACACACATCCCAGTACACTAAACAAACATCCCAGTACAGTGTATAAACACACATCCCAGTACAGTGTATAAGCACATCCCAGTACAGTGTATAAACACACATCCCAGTACAGTGTATAAACAATACACACATCCCAGTACAGTGTATAAACACACATCCCAGTACAGTAGTGGTGGTGGTGGTAGTAGTGATGGTGGTGGTGGCAGTAATAGTTGTGGTGGTGGTGGTGGTAGTAGTGGTGGTGGTAGTAGTGTTGTTGGTGGTAGTAGTAGTTGTGATGGTTATAGTGGTGGTGGTGGCAGTAGTCATGATGGTGGTGGTAGTAATAGTTGTGGTGGTAGTGGTGGTGGTGGTAGTAATAGTTGCGATTGTGGTAGTGGTGGTGGTAGTAGTTGTGGTGATGGCAGTAGTAGTGGTGGTGTTGGAAGTAATAGTTGTGGTGGTAGTAGTAGTTGTGGTGGTAGTGCCAGTGCCGCGTGGCACCTCAACAGGTTGCCGTGGATGTCGGGGTGGAGGTTTAAAGCTGAGTTGGCACCCCGGTCGCTGCGCCTCCATCATTATAATCATCTGCCTCCCTCCCTACATCCCTCCCTCTACCTCACTCTCTATCTCCCTTCCTCCCTCTATAACCCTCTCCCCCTCCCTCCCTCTCTACCTCCACCTCTCTCTCCCTCACTATCTCCATTCTTCCCTTTCTAACCCTCTCCCTCCTTCCACCTCTATCTTCCTCCCTCCCTTTCTAACTCTCTCCTCATCGCCACCTTTCTCTCCTTCCATCACTATCTCTCTCTCCCTCCTTGCCTCCCTCCCTCTATCTCCGGCTCTCCCGATCTTCCTTCTTTTTTACTTTCCTCCCTCTCTAACTCTCCCTCTCCCTCACTGATTGTTTCCCCTCACTCTGCCTATCTCCCCTCACCGTGATTGTCTCCTCTCACCTTGCCTGTCTCTCCTCACCCTGAGTATCTCCTCTCACCCTGATTGTCTCTCCTCACCCTGATTGTCTCCTCTCACCCTGAGTGTCTCCTCTCACCCTGATTGTCTCCTCTCACCCTGAGTGTCTCCTCTCACCCTGATGTTCTCCCCTCACCTGATTGTCTCCTCTCACCCTGAGTGTCTCCTCTCACCCTGATTGTCTCCCCTCACCCTGATTGTCTCCTCTCACCCTGATTGTCTCCTCTCACCCTGATTGTCTCACCTCATCCTGCCTGTCTCCCCTCGCCCTGATTGTCTCCCCTCACCCTGACTGTCTCCCCTCGCCCTGCCTGTCTCCCCTCACGCTGATTGTCTCCCCTCACCCTGCCTGTCTCCTCACCCTGATTGTCTCCCTCACCCTGCTTGTCTCCCCTCACCCTGATTGTCTCCTCTCACCCTGCCTGTCTCCCCTCGCCCTGATTGTCTCCCCTCACCTGACTGTCTCCCTCGCCCTGCCTGTCTCCCCTCACGCTGATTGTCTCCCTCACCCTGCCTGTCTCCTCACCCTGATTGTCTCCCCTCACCCTGCTTGTCTCCCCTCACCCTGATTGTCTCCTCTCACCCTGCTTGTCTCCCCTCACCCTGATTGTCTCCTCTCACCCTGATTGTCTCCCCTCACCCTGCCTGTCTCCCCTCACTCTGCCTGTCTCCCTTCTCCCTGCCTGTCTCCCCAATCCCTGATTGTTTCCCCACACCCTGATTGTATTCCTTCACCCTGATTGTCTCCCCTCACCCTACCTGTCTCCCCTCACCCTGATTGTTACCCCTTACTCTGATTGTTTCCATTTACCCTTATTGTCTCCCCTCACCCTCACATTCAATATGACTGCTGTTTCATGTTCACTTTCCTCTCTTTTCCCAGTAGTGGTGATGGTGGTGACAGTAATGGTGGTGATGGTGATAGTGGTGATGGTGATGATAAGAGCAGTAGTGGTGATGATAAGAGCAGTAGTGGTGATGATAAAAGTAGTGGTGATGGTGACAGGAATGCTGGTAATAACGTTGAGAACAATGGTGATAGCAGTAGTGATGGTGACTAATGCTGGTAATAACGTTGAGAACAATGGTGATAGCAGTAGTGATGGTGACAGTTATGCTGGTAATAACGTTGAGAACAATGGTGATAGCAGTAGTGATGGTGACTAATGCTGGTAATAACGTTGAGAACAATGGTGATAGCAGTAGTGATGGCGACAGTAATGCTGGTAATAACGTTGAGAACAATGGTGATAGCAGTAGTGATGGTGACTAATGCTGGTAATAACGTTGAGAACAATGGTGATAGCAGTAGTGATGGTGACAGTAATGCTGGTAATAACGTTGAGAACAATGGTGGGTAGCAGTAGTGATGGTGGACTAATGCTGGTAATAACGTTGAGAACTACGGTGACAGCAGTAGTGATGGTGACAGTAATGCTGGTAATAACGTTGAGAACAATGGTGATAGCAGTGGTGATGGTGACAGTAATGCTGGTAATAACGTTGAGAACAATGGTGATAGCAGTAGTGATGGTGACAGTAATGCTGGTAATAACGTTGAGAACAATGGTGATAGCAGGAGTGATGGTGACAGTAATGCTGGTAATAACGTTGAGAACAATGGTGATAGCAGTAGTGATGGTGACAGTAATGCTAGTAATAACGTTGAGAACAATGGTGATAGCAGGAGTGATGGTGACAGTAATGCTGGTAATAACGTTGAGAACAATGGTGATAGCAGTAGTGATGGTGACAGTAATGCTGGTAATAACGTTGAGAACAATGGTGATAGCAGGAGTGATGGTGACAGTAATGCTGGTAATAACGTGAGAACAATGGTGATAGCAGTAGTGATGGTGACAGTAATGCTGGTAATAACGTTGAGAACAATGGTGATAGCAGGAGTGATGGTGACAGTAATGCTGGTAATAACGTTGAGAACAATGGTGATAGCAGTAGTGATGGTGACAGTAATGCTAGTAATAACGTTGAGAACAATGGTGATAGCAGGAGTGATGGTGACAGTAATGCTGGTAATAACGTTGAGAACAATGGTGATAGCAGTAGTGATGGTGACAGTAATGCTGGTAATAACGTTGAGAACAATGGTGATAGCAGGAGTGATGGTGACAGTAATGCTGGTAATAACGTTGAGAACAATGGTGATAGCAGTAGTGATGGTGACAGTTTAAAGCTGGTAATAACGTTGAGAACAATGGTGATAGCAGGAGTGATGGTGACAGTAATGCCTGGTAATAACGTTGAGAACAATGGTGATAGCAGGAGTGATGGTGACAGTAATGCTGGTAATAACGTTGAGAACAATGGTGATAGCAGTAGTGATGGTGACAGTAATGCTGGTAATAACGTTGAGAACAATGGTGATAGCAGGAGTGATGGTGACAGTAATGCTGGTAATAACGTTGAGAACAATGGTGATAGCAGTAGTGATGGTGACAGTAATGCTGGTAATAACGTTGAGAACAATGGTGATAGCAGGAGTGATGGTGACAGTAATGCTGGTAATAACGTTGAGAACAATGGTGATAGCAGGAGTGATGGTGACAGTAATGCTGGTAATAACGTTGAGAACAATGGTGATAGCAGGAGTGATGGTGACAGTAATGCTGGTAATAACGTTGAGAACAATGGTGATAGCAGGAGTGATGGTGACAGTAATGCTGGTAATAACGTTGAGAACAATGGTGATAGCAGGAGTGATGGTGACAGTAATGCTGGTAATAACGTTGAGAACAATGGTGATAGCAGTAGTGATGGTGACAGTAATGCTGGTAATAACGTTGAGAACAATGGTGATAGCAGGAGTGATGGTGACAGTAATGCTGGTAATAACGTTGAGAACAATGGGGGTTATCATTCGTAGTTATACATCTTAAATTCTCAAGAATTCTCGGTCTATACTGTCCTGACTCAACACCAACATTCCTAACTCCCAGGGACCGAGGGAGGGAAGGAGGGAGTCCTAACTCCAAGGGACGGAGGGAGGGAAAGAGAGAGTCCTGATTCCTAGGGACGAAGAGAAGGAAGGAGGAAGGGAGTCCTAACTCCCAGGGAGGGAGGGAAGGAAGAAGGGAGTCCTAACTCCCAGGGACGGAGGGAGGAAAGGAGGGAGTCTTAACTCCTAGGGAGGGAGAGAAGGAAGAAGGGAGTCCTAACTCCCAGGGACGGAGGGAGGGAAGAAGGAAGGGAGTCCTAACTCCTAGGGACGGAGGAAGGGAAGAAGGAGGAAGGGAGTCCTAACTCCCAAGAACGGAGGGAGGGAAGGAGGAAGGGAGTCCTAATTCCCAGGGAGAACATTCTCATCCAAACCTCCACTACTACGGTCCCCAGTATTGCAACATTCCCAGGAAGACACCACCTAATTTCTGCCCTTTTAATGGAAAGTTAAATGATACTGACTTAATTTATGTGTGTGTGTGTACTCACCTAATTGTGGTTGCAGGGGTCGAGACACAGCTCCTGGCCCCGCCTCTTCATTGATCGCTACTAGGTCCTCTCTTTGCTTCCAGAGCTTTGTCATACCTCATCTTAAAGCTATGTATGGTTCCTGCCACATCATTTGTTAGGCTATTCCACTTCCTGACGACTCTGTGACTGAAGAAATACTTCCTAACATCCCTATGACTCGTCTGAGTCTTCAGCTTCCAAATGTGACCGCTTGTTTCTGTGTCCCCTCTCTGGAACAACCTGTCTTTGTCTACCTTATCTATTCCACGCAGTATTTTGTATGTCGTTATCATGTCTCCCCTGACCCGCCTGTCCTCGAATGTCGTCAGTCCGATTTCCCCCAACCTTTCTTCGTAGGACATACCCCTGAGCTCCGGAACTAACCTAGTTTCAAACCTTTGCACTTTCTGTGTGTGTTTGTGTGTGTGTGTGTATGTGTGTATGTGTGTGTGTGTATGTGTATATATGTGTGTGTGTGTGTGTGTGTGTGTTTTATAACCAGAGTCTGTAATTCGTTCATAGATGTGTATGCTCACTCACTTGTTTACTCACTAGCTTAGTCACAAATTTACTACTTTACAAGATCATTCATTCTAACACTCGATCACTTTCTCTTCTTCATTAACTCACTTGCTTAATAACTCACTCATACAGTAACTCTCTAACTCATTCACTCAGCAACTCCAGCCCAAATATACAGTCATGTTTTGACATGAGTTTCAGACATGCACTCGGGGATGGTATGATATGCACCAATGTGACCTTGCCATGACTTAAGATGATCGATTCACCTAACTTTAAGTAATTAAAGTCGCTACAACCACTGACTGACTCTTAAGTCACCACCACCACTGCCACAACTACTACTACCACAACTACTACTACCACAACTACTACTACCACAACTACCACTACCACCACTATCACAACCGCCATCACCACCACAACCGCCACAGCTACCGCCACCACCACCACTGACTGACTCTTAAGTCACCACCACCACTACCACTATCGCCATTATCACCACCACCACTACCACTATCACCATTATCACCACCACTACTACCACTATCGCCATTATCACTACCACCACCACCTCCACGAGAGGCGCCTTAATTACCACCAGAAAATTCTAAATCACCTCCAGAACCATATTAATCACACCAAAAGCGTGTTAATCACCACCTTAATCATCACCATCTGCTCCGTAATCGCCATCAGAAGCCTCGTAATAACCACCAGAAAGGTCTTAATCACCAAATGGTGCAATGTCGGTTCGGGCAGTGCCAGGTGGTGGAGTGCCAGGTGGTGTAGTACTAGTTGTGTAGTGCCAAGTGTAGTCCAGGTGGTGCTATGCACCAGTGTTAAACATTCAAGACATAAAATATAATCAGTACTCGAGCTGTTAACATATTTTCACCACCAGAACTGATGTACAAATATCTACAACTATGTACATAGTTCAGAACACTTTTGAAGAGTGACAGATGAGAAGATTCTCTACTGCAGTTATCACAGACTCATACAGAAGACATATCTTGTATGTTGGTAGCCAGCGCGAGGCAGGAGTGGATCTGGTTGTCTTGGTTGTTCCTAGATGCAAGGTAACCTCACCCAGACCACCAACTCTCCCTCTGTAACGTCGGACTGCCCCAGCACTTTGTTAGCTGCCCCGTACCAGGATAGTGCACTCCTCCTTGCTAGCAATAACTGTGCTCCAGACTGGCAAGAATGACATGCAGATCACTGATTTTACGCGACACACGTTAATACACGACTGATGCTGCAACAGAGATCTAAATGAGCTGCAACTGCCCCAAACACCTGCCTAAGTGAACGTGGTCGGTATCACTCTTGCCTCATACCAATGCTATAGGCTGCTCATGACACTCTGGGTGTCCGGGATGTCTGAGGGTTTAGCTTCCTGGGTAAGCACAAGACTGTCGCACCCTGGCTCACTTTTGTGTTAAGTGTTATCTAGTACTCTACATGACGCAGAAAGTGATAATCTACAGACAGTAATACTACATAAACTTGCATTCAATGTGAACACAATGCCACTGTCTGTATAAAATGGCAATCCAAGGAAAGTGACACTGTTCATCTTGAACACAGTAAACAGAAAGAAAGAGATGGAAGACAAGGTGCTTCTCTTCCTCTCTCTCTCTGTCTTTTTATTAATGTCTCTAACTTTACCAGTAGAGTAAAATTCTCTAGCACAGCTTTACAAGCAGTAAGTTTAACCTACGACAAGAGTCCCATGCTAGTCCAAGACTAATAACGGAACTTTTAAAGAGATACTGAGTGTCGTCACAACTCACATGTGCATCACCTCACTGAGTCTACATGTATTTACTGTTATAACACTTATGACCGTAATAGTAATCTATCGTATTGGAATTCACATAAACACCCAGATCTGTCGTCCTTGAGGCGTAGTTATAACTGTAGTTCTTAACAGCGGAGCGTGTTGCAATGCTTGTTAATAATATTCAGTGTACTTCAATATAAGAACACTGCCTGCTTCAACAAGTGTTTGGAACACTGGGTGTGTTACAGCTGCAGCAACACCTGAGTTCTGGCTGCCAACTTTAACTCTTCAGAGTCAAGAGGAAGAATGACCGCTGCTGTGTCTTCTTTAATGTGATGAATTAGTTAGTATTTTCGTCCAGGAGACTTGTATCACCCCCTCCCCCCTCACCCTCCGTCACCCCCCCCACGGCCCCTACCAACCAAACAAACCCCCCAATTAACACTTCTCTGGTCAACTACGCAACCAACATCCACCACTATACAAACACCATATATCTCCATGATACCGTTATTAGAGCATTAGTCTGCTGGTTTTAGGACTGACTTGCCAGGTGTGTGTGTACTCACCTAATTGTACTCACCTAATTGTGGTTGCAGGGGTCGATACTCAGCTCCTGGCCCCGCCTCTTCACTGATCGCTACTGGGTCCTCTCTCTGCTTCCTGAGCTTTATCATACCTCTTCTTAAAAACTATGTATGGTTCCTGCCTCCACTACTTCACTTGCTAGGCTATTCCACTTCCTGACGACTCTATGACTGAAGAAATACTTCCTAACGTCCCTGTGACTCGTCTGAGTCTTCAGCTTCCAGTTGTGACCCCTTGTTCCTGTGTCCCCTCTCTGGAACATCCTATCTCTGTCCACCTTGTCTATTCCCCGCAGTATCGTGTATGCCGTTATCATGTCTCCCCTGGCCCTTCTGTCCTCCAGTGTCGTCAGTCCGATTTCCCTCAACCTTTCCTCGTACGACATTCCCCTGAGCTCTGGGACTAGCCTTGTTGCAAACCTTTGTACTTTCTCTAACTTCTTGACGTGCTTGACCGGGTGTGGGTTCCAGACTGGTGCTGCATACTCCAGTATGGGCCTAACACACACATTGTACAGTGTCTTGAACGATTCCTTATGAAGGTATCGGAACGCTATTCTCAGGTTTGCCAGGCGCCCGTATGCTGCAGCAGTTATTTGGTTGATGTGTGTTTCCGGTGACGTGCTCGGTGTTATGGTCACCCCGAGGTCTTTCTCCCTGAGTGAGGTCTGTAGTCTTTGTCCACCTAGCCTATACTCTGTCTGCGGTCTTCTTTGCCCCTCCCCAATCTTCATGACTTTGGATTTGGCAGGATTGAATTCGAGAAGCCAGTTACTGGACCACATGTCCAGCCTGTCCAGGTCTCTTTGCAGTCCTGCCTCATCCTCATCCGATTTAATTCTTCTCATCAACTTCACATCATCTGCGAATAGGGACACTTCAGAGTCTATTCCTTCCATAATGTCGTTCACATATATTAAAAATAGCACTGGTCCTAGAACTGACCCCTGTGGGACCCCGCTCGTCACAGGCGCCCACTGTGATACCTCTTCACGTACCATGTCTCGTTGCTCCCTCCCTGTCAGGTATTCCCTGATCCATTGCAGTGCCCTCCCTGTTACATGCGTCTGATCCTCCAGCTTCTGCACTAATCTCTTGTGGGGAACTGTGTCAAAGGCCTTCCTGCAGTCTAGGAAAACGCAATCTACCCACCCCTCTCTCTCGTGTCTTACTTCTGTTACCTTGTCATAAAACTCCAGGAGGTTTGTGATACAAGATTTGCCTTCCATGAACCCATGCTGGTTTTCATTTATAATCTTGTTCCGTTCCAGGTGTTCGACCACTCTCCTCCTGATAATCTTCTCCATGACTTTGCACACAATACATGTCAGAGACACAGGTCTGTAGTTTAGCGCCTCGTTTCTGTTTCCTTTCTTAAATATGGGGACTACATTTGCTGTCTTCCATTTCTCAGGTAGTTGCCCAGTTTTAAGGGATGTGTTGAAGATTGTGGTTAGAGGCACGCACAGCATCTCTGCTCCTTCTCTAAGGATCCATGGGGAGATGTCCAGTCCCATCGAGTTTGAGGTATCAAGGTCACTTAAGAGCGTGTGTGTGTGTGTGTGTGTGTGTGTGTGTGTGTGTGTGTGTGTACTCACCTATTTGTACTCACCTATTTGTGGTTGCAGGGGTCGAGTCCTAGCTCCTGGCCCTGCCTCTTCACCGGTTGCTACTAGACCCTCTCTCTCCCCGCTCCATGAGCTTTATCAAACCTCGTCTTAAAACTGTGTATGGTTCCTGCCTCCACTACGTCATTTTCTAGGCTATTCCACTGCCTTACAACTCTATGACTGAAGAAATACTTCCTACTATCTCTCTGACTCATTTGTGTCTTCAACTTCCAATTGTGGCCTCTTGTTTTCTGTGTCCCCTCCCTGGAACATCCTGTCCTTGTCCACCTTGTCTATTCCACGCAGTATTTTAATATGTCGTTATCATGTCTCCCCTGACCCTCCTGTCCTCCAGTGTCGTCAGGCCGATTTCCCTTAATCTTTCTTCATAGGACATTCCCCTTAGCTCTGGAACTAACCTTGTTGCAAACCTTTGTACTTTCTCTAGTTTCTTGACGTGCTTTATCAAGTGCGGGTTCCAAACAGGTGCTGCATACTCCATGTATGGGCCTGACATACACGGTGTACAGTGTCTTGAATGATTCCTTACTAAGGTGTCGGAATGCTGTTTCTCAGGTTTGCCAGGCGCCCATATGCTGCAGCAGTTATCTGATTGATGTGTGCTTCCGGAGACATGCTCGGTGTTTATACTCACCCCAAGATCTTTCTCCTTGAGTGAGGTTTGCAGTCTTTGGCCACTAGCCTATACTCTGTCTGTGGTCTTCTGTGCCCTTCCCTATCTTCATGACTTTGCATTTGGCAGGATTAAATTCGAGAAAGGATGGCCATTTGCTGGACCAGCGTCCAGTCTGTCCAGGTCTCTTTGAAGGTGGGCGCTGCCTGGCCTCATCAGATTATAATTCTCCTCATTAACTTCACAATCCTTTTCTGGCAAACAGGACACTTCCTAGTCTAACCCTTCCGTCATGTCGATCCATATACCAAAAAATAGCATGTGTTGTGTGGTGTGTGTGTGTGTTGTGTGTGAGTGTGTGTGTGTGTGTGTGATTTGTGCTTAGATCAGGTAACAAAAGGAACATACTGGGGTGTTACAAACGAAGATGCCACAGGTTGTGCTTCCTGAAGTCGACTCCAGCAGTTACTGTACCTCGGAGCCTGCCACCAAAAAGTACAAGCCATCTAGGTTGACCGACCTCATAAGATAACAGATTATTGTTCAAGCAGCACGCAGACCAGATCAGCACAGACATCAACAGCCTGGCTGACTCACAAACTAACCTGAGGAACATAACACAGTTCCTTTTGAAGTATTTATCCTGTCATGTAATTTTTCGAGTGATCATGAAATATAGTTGTTGGAGAAATGGCCAAGTGGAGTAGGAAGTGTGCAATTGGGGAGGAAGTTGCAAGTGGTGGAAGAAGTGTGCAAGTGGTGAGGGAAAGATGGCCAAGCTGTGGAGAAGTGTGCAAGTGGATGCGCAGGAAGTGTGCAAGTGTGGAAGGAAGTGTGGCAAGTGGGGAAGAAGTTGTGCAAGCTGGTGGAGAAAGTGTGCAAGTGGTGGAGGAAGTGTGCAAGTGGTGGAGGAAGTTTGTCAAGTTGGTTGAAGAGTGAGCAAAGTGGTGGAAGAGTGAGCAAGTAGTTGAAGAATGTTTGCAAGGGTGGAGGAAGTGTCTCAAGTGGACGGAGGAAGTGTGCAAGTGGAGGAAAAAGGAGTGCAAGGGGTGGAGGAAGTGTGGGCCACGTGGTGGAGGACAGTGGCCAGGTGGTGAAGGAAGTGTGCAAGTGGTGGAGTAAAAGTGTGACAAGATCGGTGGAGGTGGTGTGGCAAGATGGGGAGGAATGGTGCAAGTTGGAGGAAGTGGGTGCAAGTGGTATGAAGAAGTGTTTCAAGTGGTGGAAGAATGTGCAAGGTGGAGTGGAAGCAGTTGTGCGGCAAGTGGGAGGAGGAAAGTGTGCAAGAGAGGTGGAGGAAGTCGTGCAAGTGTGAAGAAGTTGTGCAAGTGGTGGAAGAAAGTGTGCAATTGGAGGAGGCAGTGGTCAATGGTGTGAGGAACGAGTGTAATTGTGTGATAAAGAAGCGTGCAAGTGGTTGGAAGAATGTAGCAAGTGTGGAGGTAAGTGTTGTAAGTGGTGGAGGAAGTGAGCAAGAGGTGGAGGGAAGTGAGCAAAGTTTTGGAAAGAAAGTGTGCAAGTGGGTGAGAAGAAGTGGTGCAAGTGTGGAAAAGAAGTGTGCAAGTGTTGGAAAAGTGAGCAAGAGTGGCAGGAAGTGTGCAAGAAGTGGAGAAGTGTGTGCAAAGAGGTGGAGGAAGTGTGCAAGTGGTGGAAAATAGATAAGCAAGTGGTGGAAGAAGTGTGCAACAGATAGTTGGAAGAAGTGTGCAAGTGGTGGAGAAAGTGTGCGCAGGAAAGGCGGAGAGAAGTGTATAGCAAGGAGATTGGAGGCCTGGTGGGCAAGTGGTGGATCAAGAAGTTGTGTGCCGTCAGGTGGAGGAAGTGTGCAAGTGGTGGAGGAAGTGTGCAAAGTCGGAGTGGAGGAGTGTTGCAAGAGGTGGAAGACAAGTGTGGCAATGGTGTGAAGAGTGGTGCAAGTGGTGGCGGATAGTGTAGCAAAGTGGTGGAGGAGGTGTGAGCAAGTGGAGGCGAGGTGAGGTTGTGCAAAGTGGTGGAAGAAGTTGTGCAAGAGGTGGGAGGAAGTGTGCAGAGTGGAGAGGAGGAAGTGTTGCAAGTGGTGGAAGAAGTGTGCAAGTGGTGTGAGGAATGCTGCAAGTGGTGGAGAGGTGTGCAAGAGTATGGAGGGAGGTGTGCAAGTGGGAAGAAGTGTTCAAGTGGTGGAGAAGTGTGGCACGTAGGGGGAGGCGGTGTGCAATGTCTGAGTGAGAGGTGTGTGCAAGTGGTTGAAGAAGATGGTGCAAGGGTGGATGGAAGAGTGTTCAGTGGCGTGGAGGAAGTAGTGCAAGTGGTTTTTTTTGGGAATAAGGAAAATGTTGTGCAAGATGGTGTAAGAAGTGGCAAGTGAGGAAGAAAGGATGGTGCAAAGTGGTGAAAGAAGTGTGGAGGGGGGGGGTGCAAGTGGTGAAGAAGAGTGCAAGTGGAGAGGGAGAAGTTGTGCAAGTGGTGGAGGAAGTAGCAAAGTGGGTGGAGGAAGTGTGCAAGTGGTTGAGGAAGTGTGCAAGGTTGTGGAAGAAGTTGAGTGATGCAAAGATGGATGGAGAAGAGTGCAAGTGGTGGCGAGGCGTGAGTGTTCAGAGTGGTGGAGGAGGTGTGCAAGTGGGAGGAAGAAGTGATGCAAGTGTGGATGAAGTGAGCAAGTGTGGAGGAGTTGCAAGTGGAGGAGGAGGTGTGCCAGTGGTGAAGAATGTGCGAGTGGTGGAGGAAAGTGTTTGGCAAGTGGTGGAAGGAAGCGTGTTCAAAGTGGATGGAAGAAGTGTGCAAAGTGGAGGAGAGAAAGGGTGCAAGTGGTGGAGAGAAAGTGCTTCAAGAGTGGATAGATCTAGGTGTGCAAGTGGTGGAGAAGTGTGCAAGTGGTGACTGCTGCGGAAGTGTGTGCAAGTGTAGTGAAGAAGGATCAATGGTTGGAAGAATTTGCAAGTGGAGAAAGAATGTGGCCATTTGGTGGAGAAAAGAAGTGCAATGTGGCGTAAGGAAGTGTGCACGTGTATGGAGAGGAAGTGTGACAAGTGGTGGGAAGAAGGTGAAGTAGGTGGAGAGGAAGTGAGCCAAGTGGTGAGGAAGTGTGCAAGTGGTTGAGGAAGTGTGCAAGTGTGGAAAGAATGTTGCCAAGTGGTGGAAAGAATGTGCATAGTGGTGAGGAGTTTGAGCAAGTGGTGGAGGAGGTGTTCAAGTGGTGGAGAGGTGTGAAGTGGTGGAAGAAGTGTGCAAGAGGAGGTGGAGGAAGTTTGGCGCAAGTGTGGAGGAAGTTGCAAGTGGTTAAGAAGTGTGCAAGTGGTGGAAGGAATCTGATGCAATGGTGGAGGAGGTTGTGAACATAGTGGAGTGAGAGTGTGCAATGGTGGAAGAATTGTGGCAAGTGTGGAGGAACATTGTGCAAGTGGCGGAGAGGTGGCAAGTGGAGTGAGGGAGGTGTTGCAAGTGAGTGGAAGAAGTGTGTCAAGTGGTGGCAAGAGAAGTGTGCAAGCGTGGTGGAGTAAAGTGATGTGCAAGAGGAGGAAGAATTGAGCAAGTGGGTGGAGAGAAGATGTGTACAAGAGGAGGAACGAATTGTGTGCAAGTGGTGGAAGAAGTCGTGGTCAAGTGGAGAAGAAGTTGCAAGAGTGGAAGATAGTGTGCGAAGTTGAGGAGGAAGTGTGCAAGTAGGTGGTGGAGGAAGTGGTGCAGTGAGAGTGTGATGAAGTGTAGCAAGATGTGGGGATCGGCAGTTGTATGCAAGAGGTGGAGGAATGTGCAAGAGTGAGAGAGTTTGCAAGAGTTGGATGGAGGTGTGCAAGAGGTTGATTAGAAGAGTTGAGCCCGTGGATGGAGGAAGTGTGCAAGTGGATGTAGTCGGTGTAGCAAGTGGTGGAGGTGTGGCAAGAGGTGGAAGAAGTTTGCAAGTGGTGGAGAAGTGTGCAAGTTGTGTGGAGGAAGTGTGGCAAGTGGTGGAAGAAGTTGTGCAATAGGTGGGAAGAAATTATAGTGCAAGGTGGTGGGAAGAAGTGTGCAAGTGGTGGAAGAGTGTGCACTAGTGGTGAGGAAGTGTGCAAGTGGTTGAAGAAGTTGTGCAAGTGGTGGAGTGAAGTTTGCAAGTGGTGAGAGGAAGAGTGCAAGTGGTGGAAGAAGTGTGAGCAAGTGGTGATAAGCAGTTGTAGCAAGCGGGTGGAAGAATGTGGAAGAATTGGGCAGGAAGTGTGGAAGTGGTGGAGGGAGTGTCTCAAGAGGTGGTGGAGTGAGTTGCAAGAGGGTGTAGAAAGAAGTATTGGAAGTGGGGCAGAAGTGTGTAAGTGGTAGGAGGAGAAGTGGTCCAAGTGGTGGAGGAATGTGAGCAAGTGGTGGAAGAAGATGTGCAAGTGGTGGGAGGAGGTGTGCAAGTAGGTGGAAGGAGGTGTGCAAAGTGGTGGAGGAAGTGTGAAAGTGTGGAAGAAGTGTGCAAGTGTGGAGGTAAATAGTGTGGAGCAGAGGTGGAGGAAGTTGAGTTAGCCCATGAAGTAGGCAGAACTGTGCAAGTGGTAGGAAGAAGTGTGCAAGTGGTGGAGGAGGTGAGCAAGTTGGTGGAGAGGAAGTGATGAAAAGTGGGTGGCTGAGGTTAGTTCGCAAGTTGTGGAAGAAAGTGGTCAAAGGTGGTTGCGGAGGAAGGTGTGCGCAAGTGGTAGGAGGAAAGTGTCTATGCAAGAGTGGTGAGGAAATGTGCAAAGGTGTGGAGAGAAGTAGGTTACAGTGAATGGGCAGAAGCGTTAGGCAATTGGTGAATAAGGTCTGCCAGTAGGGGAGAGTGGTGCAACTGGTGGAGAAATTGTGCAAGTGGTGGAAGAGAGGTGGTGCACAGTGGTGGAGAAAGTGGCATAGGCGGTGAGGAATGTGGCAAGTGGTGGAGAATGTGCAGTGGTGAGGAAGTTCAAGTGGTGGACGAAAGCGTGCAGTGTGGTGGAAGAAGGTGTGCAAGTGGAGGAGGCGGGTGTGCAAAGGGGTGAGGAAGTGGTGAAAAGTTGATGGAGGTGTGAACGTGGAGGAGAAAGTGGCCAAGTGCTGGAGAGGAAGTTGTGCAAGTTGTGGAGGAAGAGTGCAATATGTGGGGAAGTTTGCAAGTGGTGGAGAAGTGTGCAAGTGGTGGAGGAAAATGTGCAAGTGGTGAGGAAGTGTACAAGTGTGTGGCGGAAGTGTTCAAGTGGTGTAGGAAAGTGGCAAGTGAGATGGAGGAATTAGTGTACAAGTGGAGGAGGAATGTGTGCAAGTGGTGGAGGAAATATGCAAGTGGTGTGTAGAAAGTTGGCCAAGCGGTGGAGGAAAGTGTGCAAGTGGAGTGAGGAAGTTTTGTGTAGCAAGTGGTGAGAGGAAGTGTGCAGAGATGGTTGGAGGAATGTGCAAGTGGTGGAGGAAGTGTTGCAAGTGGAGATGAAGTTTGCAAGTGGTAGGAGGAATGTGCAGATTGTGGAGGAAGTGTAGCCAGTGAGTGGAGGAAGTTGCAAGTGATGGAGGAAGGATGTGCACGTGGTTGAGGACAGTGTCAAGTGTGGAGGAACTGTGTGACAAGTGGTGGAGGAAGTTGATGCAAGTGGAGGAGTAAGTGGTGCAAGTGTGGAGAAGTGTGCAAGTTTGAAGGAGGTAAGGGTTCAAGTGTGGTAGAAGTGTCGCAAGTGATTGAGGACAGTGTGCAATTGGTGGAATGAGAGAAGCAATGGTGAGGAGGACAGAGCAAGTGGTGGAGGAAAGTACAAGTGTGGAGGAAGTGTGCACGATGATTGGAGGATGTTAGATGCAATATGGTGTGTAGGAAGTGGTGCAAGTGAGTGTAGAGGGAAGAGTGGCAAGTGGTGGAGAAGTGTGCAAGTGGTGGAGGATCGTGTGCAAGTGGTGGAGGAATTGTGCAAGTTTGAGGAAGATGTGCAACAGAGTGGTGGTAAGGAAGGTAGTGGTGCAATGTGGTGGAGGAGAGTGTGCAAGTGGTGGAGGATAGATGACAAAGGTGGAGTAAGTGTGGCAAGTGGGTGGAGGGAATGTGGCAAGATGGTGGGAGTGGAAGTGTGCAAGATGTGGAAGGAGAGCGTGTTCAAGTGTGGTAAATTTTGAAAAAAAAAAAAAAAAAAAGGGATTATTTTTTTAGCAAGTGGTGGAGGAAGTGTAGGCAAGTGGTGGAGCAGAGTGAACAAAGTAGGTGGAGGAATTGTGCAAGGTGATGGAGATTTGTGCAAGTGGTGGAGGAAGTGTGCAAGGGTGGAGGAAGTGTGCAAGTAGGAGGAGGAAGTGTGCAACGTGGGTGTGGAGGAAAGTGGATGCAAGTGGTGGAGAAGTGTGCAAGAGATGGAGGAAGATGCAAGTGGTGGAGGAAGTTGTGCACGTGGTGGAGGAAGTGTGCAAGTGGTGGAGGAATGTGCAAGTGTTGGAGGAAGTTGTGCAGAGTGGTGGAGGAAGTGGCAAGTGGTGGAGGAAGTGTGCAAGTGTGTGAGGAAAGTTGGTGGCAAGAGGTTGGATGAAGTTTGCAAGGTGGAGGAGGAAGTGGGTGCAAGTGGTGAGGAAGAGTTGACAGTGGTGGAGGAAGTGTGCTAGTGAGTAGTGAGGTGTGCAAGTAGGTGGAGGAAGTGTATCAAGTGTGGAGGAAGTTGCAAGTGGTGGAGAAGTGTGACAAGTGTGAGAAGTGTGCAAGTGATGGAGGAAGGTGTGGCAATGTGGCGGAGGAAGTGAGTGCAAGTGGTGGAGGAGATGTGCAAGGGTGAGAAAGTTGTGCAAGTGGTGGAGGAAGGGTTCAAGAGGTTGGAGAAGTGTGCAAGTGGTTGGATAAGAGTTGCAAGTGGTAGAGGTGAAGTGTGCAAGTGGTGAGGAAGGTGCAAGGTGGAGGAGGAAGTGTTGGGGCAAGTGAGGTGTAGGAAGAGTGCAAGTGGGTGGAAGAAGCTGCAAGAGTGGTGGAAGAAGTGTGCAAGTGGCTAGAGGAGGTGTGCAAGTGGTGGGATGAAGTGTGAAAAAGAGGTGTTGGAGGAGGTGTTGCAAGTTGGTGGAGAAGAGTGCCAAGCGGTGAGGAAGTGTGCAAGTGGTGGAATGAAGTTGTGCAAGTGGTGGAGAAGTTTGCAAGTGGTGGAGGAAGTGTGAGCAAGTTGTGAGGAAATGTGCAAGTGGTGTGAGAAGTGTAACACAGTGGTCTGGAGTGAAATTGTGCAAGTGGTGGAGGAAATGTGCAAGTTGGTGGGTAAAGTGTGAGAACAAGTGGTGGAGGAAGTGTGCAAGTGGTGGAGGAAATTTGCTAAAGTGGTGGAGAAAAGTGGCCAAGCGGGTGGAGGAAGTGTTGCAAGTGGTGGAGGAATTTTAGCAAGTGTGAGGAAGTGTGCAAGTGGTGGAGGAAGTGTGCAAGTGGTGGAGGAAGTGTGCAAGTGGTGGATGAAGTTTGCAAGTGGTGGAGGAAGTGTGCAAGTGGTGGAGGAAGTGTACAAGTGGTGGAGGAAGTGTGCAAGTGATGGAGGAGGTGTGCAAGAGGTTGAGGAAGTGTGCAGAGTTGGAGGAGTGTGACAAGTGGTGGAGGATTGTGTGCGAGTGGTGGAGGAAGTGGTGTGCAAGTGTGGAGAAGTGTGCAAGTGGTGGGAGGAAGTGTGCAGTGGTGGAGGAAGTGTGCAAGTGGTTGAGGAAGTGTGCAAGTGTGGATGAGTTTGCAGTGGTGGACGGAAGTTGCAAGTGGTGGGGAAGTGTACACGTGGTGTGGGAAGTGTGTCAAGTGATGGAAGGAGGTGTGTGCAAGTGGTGGAGAGGAAGTGTTGCAAGGGTGGTGAGGAATTGTGCAGAGTGTAGGAGGAGAAGTGTGCAAGAGGTGGATGGAAGTGTTGCAAGTGTGGAGGAAGTGTGCAAGTGGTTGAGGAAGTGTGCAAGTGGTGAGAAGTGTGCAAGTGGTGAGTGAGGAAGTGTGCAAGTGGTGGAGGAATGAGGCAAGTGGTGGAGGAAAGTTGAGTGCAAGTGTAGAGGACGTGTGCAAGTGTGGATGGAAGAGTGCAAGTGGAGAGGAAGTGTGCAATGGTGGAATGAAGTTTGCAAGGTGGTGTATGGAAGTGTGCACAGAGTGAGGAAAGTGTTACAAGGGGGAGAAGTGTGTCAAGTGATGGATGGAGGTGTGCCAATTGTTGGAGGAAGTGTGCAAGGTGGCGGAGGAAAGTGTGCAAGTGGAGGAGGAAGTGTGCAAGTTTGGAGGAAGTTGTGCAAGTGGTGGAGGAAGTGTGCAAGTGGTGGAGGAAGTGTGCAAGTGGTGGAGGAAGTGTGCAAGTGGTGGAGGAAGTGTGCAAGTGGTGGAGGAAGTGTGCAAGTGGTGGAGGAAGTGTGCAAGTGGTGGAGGAAGTGTGCAAGTGGTGGAGGAAGTGTGCAAGTGTGGAGAAGTGTTGCCAGTGGTGATAGAAGTTTGCAAGTGGTAGGAGGAAGTGTGGCTAAGTGGTGGAGTGAAATGTACAAGTGGGTTTGGAGGAAGTGTGCAAAAGTGATGTAGGAGGTAGTGCAAGTTGGTGGAAGAGGAAAGAGTGGTGCAAGTGGTGAGGAGAAGTGTGCAAGTGGTGGAGGAAAGTGTGCAAGTGGTTGGAAGGAAGTGTGCAAGTGATGGAGGAAAGTCTGTGCAAGTGGTGGAGAGTGGTGCAAGTGGTGGAGGAAGTGTGCAAGTGGGGAGAAGTGTCAAGGTGGTGGAGGAAGTGTGCAAGTGGTGGAGGAAGTGTGCAAGTGGTGGAGGAAGTGTGCAAGTGGTGGAGAAGTGTGTGCAAGTGGTGGAGAAGTAGTTGCAAGTGGTGGAGGAAGTGTGCAAGTGGTGGGGAAAGTGCAAGTGGTGGAGGAATGTGGCAATTGGTGGAGGAAGTGTCAAGTGTGAGGAAGTGATGCAAGTGGTGAGGAAGTGTGCAAGTGGTGGAGGTAAGTGTGCAGTGGTGGAGAAGTTGTGCAAGTGGTGAGGAAGTGTGCAGTGGTTGGAGGAAGTGTGCTCTAAAGTGTGGATGAATTATTGCAAGTGGTGGAGGAAGGAGTGGCAAGTGGTGGGGAAGTGTACAAGTGGTGGAGGAAGTGTGCAAGTGATGGAGGAGGTGTGCAAGTGGTGGAGGAAGTGTGCAAGTGGTGGAGGAAGTGTGCAAGTGGTGGAGGAAGTGTGCAAGTGGTGGAGGAAGTGTGCAAGTGGTGGAGGAAGTGTGTCAAGTGGTGGATGAAGTGTGCAAGTTAGTGATGGAGGAGTGTGAAGTGTGGAGGAAGTGGTGCAAGAGTTGGGGAAGTGTGCAAGTGTGGAGGAAATGTGCAAGTGGGAAACAGATGTTCTTGCAATGTTTTAAAGAGTACTTAGGTATAAACAGAGTTCAAGAGTCCAGAAACTCTTTATTCTGGGCGACGAAGTCTTCTAAGAAAGGTGGTGAGGAAGAAGAAGTCTCGACCCCCCGCTGAACACAAACCGGTGAGTGTGTTTCACAAGTGGTAAATGCTCCAGCGTTCAAACTAGTCACCAGAATAATCTCGACGATGATTTAACGACGCGTTAACCTCAAAGAAAGCCACAGAGATCTTTTTCGTGTTTTAAGCGACGTTTAATTGTGAGTCAACCTCCACTTACGAGTCTGTGTAAAACCAGCCAGCTTAGCACCCAGCTGACAGTCACCCATCTGCTGCTGAATCAGCACAAAACTCGCGCTCACAAGAGACACTATCACGGCGTATCAAGATATTAGTGCACTAGAATAGAAAGGAAGCCTGGTTCAAAGACTGGGCCGCGGAGAGGCGTTGGCGCCCCGAACTCCCTCCTGTCAGACTCTTCCTGTAAGGACGTCAGGAAATAGTATCAGGTGTGGGCAAAACGTATTAAACAAGCGCTTAAGAGACTAGGTATAATCGAGCCCCACAAAACACAGATTATTAAAGTCGGTCGATATAAGATTGAAGCCAAAAAGATTAAGCACAAGTAGAGGCACACGTAGCGGCAGTATCTGTACATACTTTTAATAATAGCATGATTAGTTTTCACGGAGCCCAGCGAGTGTTGAATTCCTTAAAGCAGCAGCGGAGAGGCCGGTTACTGGACTGCCAAACCACAAGTACGTTGAAAACTACACACCCACACACACACACACACACACACACACTACACACACACATCACAGAGCACACAGCAGACACACACACACACACACACACACACCACACACACACACACCCACAGTCAAATTCCTGTTACCATCACGCGTGTTAAAAAAAACTAACAATAGCGATGGAGAGAATCAGAGAGTTTGGCGCGACAGGTGAGTGTGTTATGAATACTGAATTCAGATTAGGCATGGCCAGTCTCCAGGATGCTCCCAGTACATCACTTGTAAGTATGCTATCACCCTTGAACACACTGCTGATATACACACACACTGTGACGAACATCCTCCTGTAATCCACATAAAAGGAAGTGTGTAGGTGAGTACCACACACACCAACATAGTTTTAAGGCGAGGTATGATAAAGCTCATGGGGCAGGGAGAGAGAGGACCTAGTAGCAATCAGCGAAGAGGCGGGGCCAGGAGCTACGACTCGACCCCTGCAACCACAAATAGGTGAGTACAAATAGGTGATTACACACACACACACACACACACACACACACACACACAAACTGCTTCAGGCAAACTATAATTGGAGCTGCTGTGTACTTTCTACTGAATAAAATGCATATTTTTTTGTTAAACCAATGGTCACTTTTGAAGATGTCTTGTTGATACATGGTTGAGTAGGGTGAGTGGGAAGGATGGGGTGAGTGGGAGGAGAAGTGGGGGAGTGGGAAGGTGGAATGCAACAGTAGACCAGGACTCCATTAACTTTTACAACATGAATTAATAAATAGGGCATGGAGTAGTGACTCGACCCCTGCAGACAACAGTAGGTGAAGACAGAGCTTGTGGATGTTTCTGGCAGACAGTGACGGGCGTCACACTGTCAGATGGTCGACGCACCATCACGAATTTGTGCAGAAATGTCCGAGGGGAGGAACTCTCCACAGACATGAGTCAGAGTGACTGTCAATAACTGACAGCGTAGAACAAGACTATGTAGCAATGTTGAACAACAGGATAGAACACTTGTAAACCACAGGATAGAACACTTGTAAACCACAGGATGGAACACTGGTGAACCACAAGATAATCACTCTGTCAGACTCTGCAACACAATGGTATCTTGGTACAGAAGAGAAAACACCTTGGACAACTTTTTCAAGTGAAAATTGTTTGATCTGAGAGGGACATGACATCCCAGTGGCTACATTCTCACTACTACTACTCTGCACCTCTACTTTTGAAAGTATTTAAGTCTCAACACTGTCGCTTGATCTTCAGTTAGTTCCAGACTTTGGAACAGAACTTCTCCAGGCCGAGGGACTGACAACCTCAAATCTACGACTTCAAAGGTGATGGACTGATTACATCGTCTTCACATCTCTACTGTTCCTGCCTACTTTCTGTACTCGACTGAAGAAGCCTACTGTGTAGGCGAAACGTTTCGGAATAAAGTTGCCTTAATGTTGCCTGTCTTATCTACCAAGATGGAACACTGGTGAACCACAGGATGGAACACTGGTGAACCACAGGATGGAACTCTGTTGAAGCAAAGGACGGAACACTGGTGAACCACAGGATGGAACACTGGTGAACCACAAAACGGAATTCTGGTGAACCACAAATAGAACCCTGGTGAACCACAGCATGGAATTCTGAACCACAGGATGGAACACTGGTGAACCACAGGATAGAACACTGGTGAACCACTGGGTGGAACACTGGTGAACCACAGGATAGAACACAGGTGAACCACAGGATAGAACACTGGTGAACCACACGCTGGAACACTGGTGAACCACAGATGGAACACTGGTAACTACAGGATAGAACACTGTTGAACCACAGAAAAGAACACTGGTGAACCACAGATGAAACACTGGTAAACCACAGGATGGAACACTGGTGAACCACAGATGATACACTGGTGAACCACAGGATAGAACACTGGTGAGCCACAAGATGGAACACTGGTGAACCACACATGGAACACTGATGAACCACAGGATGGAACGCTGGTGAACCACAGAGGGAACACTGGTGAACCACAGGATGGAACTCTGGTGAACCACAGATGGAACACTGGTGAACCACAGGATGGAACGCTGGTGAACCACAGGATGGAGCACTGGTGAACCACAGGATGGAAAGCTGGTGAACCACAGGATGGAACACTGGCGAACCACAGATGGAACACGGGTGAACCACAGGATGGAACCCTGGTGAACCACAGATGGAACACTGGTGAACCACAGGATGGAACGCTGGTGAAGCACAGGATGGAACTCTGGTGAACCACAGATGGAACACTGGTGAACCACAGGATGGAAGTCTGGTGAACCACAGATGGAACACTGGTGAACCACAGGATGGAACACTGGTGAGCCACAGATGGAACACTAGTGAACCACAGATGGAACACTGGTGAACCACAGGACGGAACTCTGGTGAACCGCAGATGGAACACTGGTAAACCACAAATGGAACACTGGTGAACCACAGGATGGAACACTGGTGAACCACAGGATGGAACACTGGTGAACCACAGATGGAACACTGGCAACTACAGGATAGAACACTGTTGAACCCCAGGATAGAACACTGGTGAACCACAGATGAAACACTGGTAAACCACAGGAAGGAACACTGTTGAACCACAGATGATACACTGGTGAACCACAGGATAGAACACTGGTGAGCCACAAGATGGAACACTGGTGAACCACACATGGAACACTGATGAACCACAGGATGGAACGCTGGTGAACCACAGAGGGAACACTGGTGAACCACAGGATGGAACTCTGGTGAACCACAGATGGAACACTGGTGAACCACAGGATGGAACGCTGGTGAACCACAGGATGGAGCACTGGTGAACCACAGGATGGAACTCTGGTGAGCCACAGATGGAACACTAGTGAAGCACAGATGGAACACTGGTGAACCACAGGACGGAACTCTGGTGAACCGCAGATAGAACACTGGTAAACCACAAATGGAACACTGGTGAACCACAGGATGGAACACTTGTGAACCACAGGATGGAATGCTGGTGAACCACAGGATGGAGCACTGGTGAACCACAGGATGGAACAAAGATGGAACATTTGTGAGTCACAGGATGGAACGCTGGTGAACCACAGATGGAACATTGGTGAACCACAGGATGGAACACTGGTGAACCACAGGATGGAGCACTGGTGAACCACAGGATGGAACACTGGTGAACCACAGGATGGAACGCTGGTGAACCACAGATGGAACACTGGTGAACCACAGGATGGAACACTGGTGAACCACAGGATGGAGCACTGGTGAACCACAGGATGAAACACTGGTGAACCACAGGATGGAACGCTGGTGAACCACAGATGGAACACTGGTGAACCACAGGATGGAACGCTGGTGAACCACAGATGGAACACTGGTGAACCACAGGATGGAACGCTGGTGAACCACAATATGGAACGCTGGTGAACCATAGATGGAACACTGGTAAACCACAGGATGGAACTCTGGTGAACCACAAATGGAACACTGGTGAACCACAGGATGGGCACTGGTGAACCACAGGATGTAACACTGGTGAATCACAGGATGGAACTCTGGTGAACCACAGATTGAACACTGGTGAACAACAGGATGGAGCACTGGTGAACCACAGATGGAACACTGGTGAATCACAGGATGGAACTCTGATGAACCACAGATGGAACACTGGTGAACCACAGGATGGAACGCTGGTGAACCACAGATGGAACACTGGTGAACCACAGGATGGAGCACTGGTGAACCACAGATGGAACACTGGTGAACCATAGGATGGAGCACTGGTGAACCACAGGATGGAACACTGGTGAATCACAGGATGGAACACTGGTGAATCACAGGATGGAACACTGGTGAACCACAGGATGGAACGCTGGTGAACAGATGGAACACTGGTGAACCACAGGATGGAACACTGGTGAACCACAGGATGGAGCACTGGTGAACCACAGGATGGAGCACTGGTGAACCACAGATGGAACACTGGTGAACCACAGATGGAACTCTGGTGAACCACAGATGGAACACTGGTGAACCACAGGATGGAACACTGGTGAACCACAGGATGGAGCACTGGTGAACCACAGATGGAACACTGGTGAACCACAGATGGAACTCTGGTGAACCAAAGATGGAACACTGGTGAACCACAGGATGGAACGCTGGTGAACAACAGATGGAACACTGGTGAACCACAGGATGGAGCACTGGTGAACCACAGATGGAACACTGGTGAACCATAGGATGGAGCACTGGTGAACCACAGGATGGAACACTGGTGAATCACAGGATGGAACACTGGTGAATCACAGGATGGAACACTGGTGAACCACAGGATGGAGCACTGGTGAACCACAGATGGAACACTGGTGAACCACAGATGGAACTCTGGTGAACCACAGATGGAACACTGGTGAACCACAGATGGAACACTGGTGAACCACAGGATGGAACGCTGGTGAACAACAGATGGAACACTGGTGAACCACAGGATGGAGCACTGGTGAACCACAGATGGGACACTGGTGAACCACAGGATGGAACACTGGTGAACCACAGGATGGAGCACTGGTGAACCACAGGATGGAACACTGGTGAACCACAGGATGGAGCACTGGTGAACCACAGGATGGAACTCTGGTGAACCACAGATGGAACACTGGTGGACCACAGGATGGAACACTGGTGAACCACAGGATGGAGCACTGGTGAACCACAGGATGGAACACTGGTGAACCACGGGATGGAACACTGGTGAACCACAGGATGGAACACTGGTGAACCACAGATGGAACACTGGTGAACCACAGGATGGAACGCTGGTGAACAGATGGAGCACTGGTGAACCACGGGATGGAGCACTGGTGAACCACAGGATGGAGCACTGGTGAACCACAGATGGAACACTGGTGAACCACAGGATGGAGCACTGGTGAACCACAGGATGGAACACTGGTGAACCACAGGATGGAGCACTGGTGAACCACAGATGGAACACTGGTGAACCACAGATGGAACACTGGTGAACCACAGGATGGAACGCTGATGAACAACAGATGGAACACTGGTGAACCACAGGATGGAGCACTGGTGAACCACAGATGGAACACTGGTGAACCACAGGATGGAGCACTGGTGAACCACAGGATGGAACACTGGTGAATCACAGGATGGAATACTGGTGAATCACAGAATGGAACACTGGTGAACCACAGGATGGAACGCTGGTGAACAACAGATGGAATACTGGTGAACCACAGGATGGAGCACTGGTGAACCACAGATGGAACACTGGTGAACCACAGGATGGAGCACTGGTGAACCACAGGATGGAACACTGGTGAATCACAGGATGGAACACTGGTGAATCATTGGATGGAACACTGGTGAACCACAGGATGGAACGCTGGTGAACAGATGGAACACTGGTGAACCACAGGATGGAGCACTGGTGAACCACAGGATGGAACACTGGTGAACCACAGGATGGAGCACTGGTGAACCACAGGATGGAGCACTGGTGAACCACAGGATGGAACACTTGTGAATCACAGGATGGAACTCTGGTGAACCACAGGATGGAACACTGGTGAACCACAGGATGGAGCACTGGTGAACCACAGGATGGAACACTGGTGAACCACAGGATGGAGCACTGGTGAACCACAGGATGGAACACTGGTGAACCACAGGATGGAGCACTGGTGAACCACAGGATGGAACACTTGTGAATCACAGGATGGAACACTGGTGAACCACAGGATGGAGCACTGGTGAACCACAGGATGGAACACTGGTGAACCACAGGATGGAACTCTGGTGAACCACAGATGGAACACTGTGTGAACCAACAGATGGAACTCTGGTGAACCACAGATGGAACACTGGTGAACCACAGGATGGAACTCTGGTGAACCAAAGATGGAACACTGGTGAACCACAGGATGGAACACTGGTGAACCACAGGATGGAACACTGGTGAACCACAGGATGGAACTCTGGTGAACCACAGATGGAACACTGGTGAACCACAGGATGGAACTCTGGTGAACCACAGATGGAACACTGGTGAACCAGGTGGAACAAAATTAATCAAAAACATTTTCCACGAATTATCTTAATAGAAACTCAGAAAGAGGGACCAGGAGCTGGAGCTAAAAATCACCTCTGCTAAATAAAATCAATGGATCACCCAGTGCTTACAAGTATGGTTAGTAGACGTGGCTGTAGTAATAGTAGTAGTAGTAGTATTAGTAGTAGTAGTATATATTCTACGTTCACTTTTTCTGTTACTATCAGCGGGCGTTGCTTAACGTTAAATGTATATAGTTTAATTCAGGTGCACATGTAGGGTGGGGAGAGAGCCTTCTGCTATACTATCATGACCTGACCTGAGGGAGTGTAGGGTGGGGAGAGAGCCTTCTGATGTACTATCATGACCTGACCTGTGGGAGTGTATGGTGGGAAGAGAGCCTTCTGTTGTACTATCATGACCTGACCTGAGGGAGTGTATGGTGGGAAGAGAGCCTTTTGCTATACTATCATGACCTGACCTGAGGGAGTGTAGGGCGGGAAGAGAGCCTTCTTCTATACTATACTTCCTTGATTCTTGCCTCTCTTCTCTCCTGCCTTCCTCACTTCGCCCTCCTGTCTCCCTTACTTCACACACCTGCCCAGCCTCACTTCACACACCTGCTCAGCCTCATCTCACACACCTGCCCAGCCTCACTTCACACACCTGCTCAGCCTCATCTCACACACATGCCCAGCCTCACTTCACACACCTGCTCAGCCTCATCTCACACACATGCCCAGCCTCACATCACACACCTGCCCAGCCTCACCTTACACACCTGCCCAGCCTCATCTCACACACCTGCCCAGCCTCACTTTACACACCTGCCCAGCCTCATCTCACACACCTGCCCAGCCTCACCTTACACACCTGCCCAGCCTCATCTCACACACCTGCCCAGCCTCACCTTACACACCTGCCCAGCCTCATCTCACACACCTGCCCAGCCTCACTTGACACACCTGCTCAGCCTCATCTCACACACCTGCCCAGCCTCATCTCACACACCTGCCCAGCCTCACCTTACACACCTGCCCAGCCTCATCTCACACACCTGCCCAGCCTCACCTTACACACCTGCCCAGCCTCATCTCACACACCTGCCCAGCCTCACCTTACACACCTGCCCAGCCTCATCTCACGCACCTGCCCAGCCTCATCTCACACACCTGCCCAGCCTCATCTCACACACCTGCCCAGCCTCACCTTACACACCTGCCCAGCCTCATCTCACACACCTGCCCAGCCTCACCTCATGTGGCATGCAAAGAGTACGTAACCTTTATTCGGCGCATGTACACACCCTCATTTACAGGCTATCTCCCCCAACCAGCGAACCAGGTTGCTAAGAGTTGATGATGGGGCCCCGTCGTTCAACTAGTGACCAGGTTCTAGCCAATAAGAAGATGGTTTTGGCAATCGCAGAGGTTATGTGGGTACCGCTCTCCTGTCTGCCCTTGTCATTCCCATTCTAGAGCTGGTTGAAGCACGGTCTGCTATCTTGTGGCTTCTATTTCTGCCTTGCTTACCGTGGAGTGCACTATTCTTATCACTGTACATAGTGTACATATTGCTGTTCTAAATTGGTGAAGGATAATGTAAGTCTAAACTTTTTCTGCTGTGTTTTTTTTGCTCCCATTACACCCGGGATAACAGGCCATTTGGAATCCTGGGTTGTAATATGGGAGCCTGTCCGGGAGAGCTGGAGCTGGACTTAGAGAATCGGTTGAGCTTAGGGTGAAGCTCGTAGCAGGAACATTGTGCAGTGTGCTGTCTGGCATTGCATTAGCTTTGCCTACGCTTTACAAATTTTGCGTGTCAGTTACCGTTATGGTCAGCCTTGCTATTGTGTGATCGTTCAACAGCTCGCTACTAGCTTGTTCGGTGTGCTCGCTTCGCTATGGTCAATCTTCTAGAACAGTATAGCTGTCTGGCATTGCTTTACAAATTTTGCGTGTCAGTTGTTACTAGCCTGTTCGGTGTGGAGAATTTTGCAGTCAGCTTTGCTTGTATGCGTATTCTGCAATCGTACTGTGCATAGCTAAGCGTGTTCTGCAAATTAACGTGTTACGTTGGGGTATTCTGAAATCGTACTGTGCATAGCGAATAACTTATGCCACCTAGACGAGTCAGACGTCTGGTGTCGGCATATACTTTGCATAACCTACCTAAACTGTCCCTACAGCGTTGTTGGCAAATTGCTCGTTCCATTGGCATTACATACAAACGCACTCTCACAGCATGGCGCAACTGCGTTCACTGATTGCTGACAAACTTATAGAAGAAGAGATGGCAACTCAGACTCCTCCCTCTACGGGAGCTAGGGCAAAAAACTACAATGTTCTCGCAGGAGGAAGATGATACACCTACGGAGCAAAATGGTCAGTATAGTGCAGCTGGGTTGTCTCAGGGTGAATCAGCGTCTTTGGCACTTGAGAGCTGGCAAAAATCAATCTTGAGCAAACTAGTGGAACAGAGAGCATTTCGCAAGGGAAGAATTTGATAGGGAAAGAGAAAGGAGGCAGTTTTCGCATTCTGTAAATGATTTTTAGTTTACAAAACAGCAGTACAGCTTGTTCCCCGCTTCAATGAGGCCGAACCAGAACAATTTTTCGAAAGCTTCGAAAATCAGGCTCGAGCCTTGAGGTGGCCGGAACAGCATTGGGCATCGTTGGTTCATACAGCATTATTGGGTAAGGCACAGGAATTTACGTCAGTATTAAATGACGCTGAATTTTCTGATTATCAAGTAGTGAAGACCACAGTGCTGGGAGCATATACATGTATCCCAGACAAATACCGTAAGCTTTTTAAATTAAGCAGGCGGCAGCTTGGTCAATCCCTAGTGGACTTTGTGAGACAGCAAACCAAAGCTTTTACCAGCTGGTATAAAGCAAGTGGTGTCTCTACCTTTGAGGAGCTGGTGCAGCTTATTCTGATTGATAACCTGCTGGAGTCTGTGGGACCAGAGGTTCGAGTCTTTCTGCAGGATCGTGACTTAACCACTGCATTGGAGGCAGCCAGGTTGGCTGATACCTTCGAAACTAACCGCTCCTTGTCCGAGCGGTCCCGTCTCTCTTTTCAACAGCCTGGCATGAGCAGAGATCGTCAACCTTGGAGAATGAAGTGCCAGCCGGAGGGGGAACGTCTATGTCAGCCAACTAAGTCACCTGGTGAGCCACGCTTCTCAACATATGGTCCACCTGCGGAGAGGCAAACTACTCATGGTGCATCTCGACAACAGTATCCAGAGAGACACCAGCCAGAACGACACCATTTGCAACGTCAGCAGGGAGTAAAGGGCAAGCCTGTCGTCTGCTTCCTCTGCAACAAAGTAGGTCACATCCGTCCCAGCTGCCCCCATAAACCCCAACCCATTGGGAAAATCTCTAATATCCCTAGTAACATGTCCCCTAGAGAAGTAGAAAAAGGTATGGCCCCTTATTATTGCTAGAGTCTAATATTTTTATTTATTTAGGTTAGGATGTTATTTGTGGTAACCCCTTTTCACGCTCTTTTTTTTTTATCCCCTGGTGTGGGTTTTTTTTTTAGTGAGGGGATGCGGGCTACCGTCCACCTGTATCTTGGACCTATGCTAGCCTGTCTGACTGCTGTCTCACTCTAAGTTTAGGGTTTGGCTTTTGGTCACGAGACAAGCTGAGCTCTATCTAAGAGTTGGATGGTGGAGAGGAAAGGCGGTCCCATTATTTTGTGCCATGGCGGCACGGTTACCACTGGGAGGTGGCAGCCTAATCCTGAGCCTTCTCGGGGTGGGGGTGTGGCATGCAAAGAGTAAGTAACCTTTATTCGGCGCATGTACACACCCTCATTTACAGGCTATCTCCCCCAACCAGCGAACCAGGTTGCTAAGAGTTGATGATGGGGCCCCGTCGTTCAACTAGTGACCAGGTTCTAGCCAATAAGAAGATGGTTTTGGCAATCGCAGAGGTTATGTGGGTACCGCTCTCCTGTCTGCCCTTGTCATTCCCATTCTAGAGCTGGTTGAAGCACGGTCTGCTATCTTGTGGCTTCTATTTCTGCCTTGCTTACCGTGGAGTGCACTATTCTTATCACTGTACATAGTGTACATATTGCTGTTCTAAATTGGTGAAGGATAATATAAGTCTAAACTTTTTCTGCTGTGTTTATTTTGCTCCCATTACACCCGGGATAACAGGCCATTTGGAATCCTGGGTTGTAATACCTCACACACCTGCCCAGCCTCATCTCACACACCTGCCCAGCCTCACCTCACACACCTGCCCAGCCTCACCTTACACACCTGCCCAGCCTCATCTCACACACCTGCCCAGCCTCATCTCACACACCTGCCCAGCCTCACCTCACACACCTGCCCAGCCTCACCTTACACACCTGCCCAGCCTCATCTCACACACCTGCCCAGCCTCATCTCACACACCTGCCCAGCCTCACCTCACACACCTGCCCAGCCTCACCTTACACACCTGCCCAGCCTCATCTCACACACCTGCCCAGCCTCATCTCGCACACCTGCCCAGCCTCACCTCACACACCTGCCCAGCCTCATCTCACACACCTGCCCAGCCTCATCTCACACACCTGCCCAGCCTCACCTCACACACCTGCCAGCCTCACCTTACACACCTGCCCAGCCTCATCTCACACCTGCCCAGCCTCATCTCGCACACCTGCCCAGCCTCACCTCACACACCTGCCCAGCCTCATCTCACACACCTGCCCAGCCTCATCTCACACACCTGCCCAGCCTCATCTCACACACCTGCCCAGCCTTATCTCACACACCTGCCCAGCCTCACCTCACACACCTGCCCAGCCTCATCTCACACACCTGCCCAGCCTCACAATAACTCACCAGAAGAGGACGAGCTGGTAGTAAATATTGTCAGTTTTTACATAAAGACACATCCCCCTCCTGCACTAAATTACTTACTACCACAACCACCACTACTACCACCACTACTACCACAACTACTACCACAACTACCACAACTACCACCACCACTACTACCACAACTACCACAACTACTACCACAACCACCACTACTACCACCACTACCACCACCACCACTACTACCACCACTACCACCAGCACCACTACTACCACCACTACCACCACCACCACTACTACCACCACCACTACCACCACCACTACTACCACAACTACCACCAGCACCACTACTACCACCACAACCACCACTACTACCACAACTACCACCAGCACCACTACTACCACAACTACCACCACTACCACCACTACTACCACAACTACCACCAGCACCACTACTACCACCACAACCACCACTACTACCACAACTACCACCAGCACCACTACCACCACCACCACCACTACTACCACCACCCCCCACTACCACCACCACTACTACCACCACCACCACTACCACCACCACCACTACTACCACCACCACTACCACCATCACCACTACTACCACCACCACCACTACTACCACCACCACTACAACCATTACCACCATGTTACAAAAAACGCGATTCTAAAAAGCTTAGAGATCTCCAGTGAATACTAGAAAGGACTGCCCTTCTAGCATCCAGCCTGTTACTGGGTTTTCGTAACAAGTAGTCAGTATCCTTGCCCAATTATCCATTAGAATTCAGTATGATTCAATAGTGCTTCAGGATTACAACTGGTAGGCTACTAACTAGAGAAATTAAAATATAATAAATTTATTAATAATTAAGTTGTCTAGGCGTATATCAAATTAAATTAAATCAATATCAACAAAATAACAATAATCACTTCTCTCGTGTACAGTATTACTGTGCTGAAAGCACATATCACATTTATAAGTCTTAAGTACCGTCTGGTACATTAACATTTAATAAGATATTACAAATATGTACAAGTAAGTTTGTGTATGTGTGTAAGTGCTCTAAGTAGTTCACTATGTCTCACGACTCGACTAGACTTAAACAAATGACTGACAAAGTCCTCTCATAAACTAAGTTCTGGACCGACTGGCAATCAGGACAGTCTGCTTGAACAATAAAAAGAATGCTAAGTGCAATAGCAATATAACAAGCAACTGCGACACAGAATCATGAACAAGGAGATAATATAACGACACTAAATAGGGACCATCAGCAGATCCTCCACAAAAGTCACAAAACTCCCATACTACTGAATCTAAGTTCAGCATAAGAAAATCACCGACTGTGACAGTACACAGATACCAGTACAAATTAGGTCAGAAGCTACAGCTCAGGACCTGAGTTGCTCAGAGTGTCTAAGAGACACACAACCTCAGTACAACGTCGAAAATCACTAAGTCTATACAATGTTCTATGAACAGAGTTCCACAGAACCTACAAGAAAGCTATAGAGACGATCTTCCAACAAGGGCAGATAAGGGAGATTTAGGCACTTCTTGTCTGGAATACGTCCAACCACCAAGCGAGTCTAGACCAGACTGAATACTTCAGGCGAGGTGAGAACATCCCCCCTCTATCACGTGATAGCTCCGTGGACAGCTGCAGCTCAGCAACAGAAGCTGGCAGAGTAACGAGCAAAGAGAGATAATTACAGTAGTTAGACAATCAAGACTTGAACTATGAGCACATATGTTACATCCTACCTAACAACATAACTAAGTCAAATAATAATATAAAACAATATATTTACGATTTAGCTATTATCGCAAATATAAGCAATATAAAATTATATGAAAAGGTAATATACATTATATATATATACATCATATACATTGTAACCCATTCAGGGGTTGCAACACACCACTACCAAAACCACCACCACTACCACGATCACCACTTCCACCACCACTACTACCACTACCATCACCATCACCATCACCACCACCACTTCTACCACCACCGCTATTACCACCACCACCATCACCACCACCATTATTACCACCACCACCACCACTATGACCACCACCATCACCACCACCACTATTACCACCACCACCATCACACCACCACTATTACCACCACCATCACCACTACTATTACCACCACTACCATCACCACCACCACCACTATTACACCACCACCACTACCACCACCGTATTACCACCACCATCACCACCACCACCACCACCACCACATTACCACCACCACCAACACCACCACCACCATCACCACCACCACCACTATTACCACCACCACTATTACCTCCACCACCACCACCACCACTATTACCCACCACACCACCACCATAACCACTAATTACCACCACCATCAACTATTACCACCACCGCCATCACCACCACTATTACCACCATCACCACCAACACCATTATTACCACCATCACCACCACCACCACTATTACCACCACCACCACCATCACCACCATCACCACTATTACCATCACCACCACTATTACCACCACCGCCACACCACCACTATTACCACCATCACCACCAACACCATCACCACTATTACCCAACCATCACCATCACCACTATTACCACCACCACCACCACCACCACCACTATTACCACCATCACCACCAACACCATCATCACTATTACCACCATCACCACCAACACCACCACTATTACCACCACACCACCAACACCATCACTATTACCACCATCACCACTATTACCACCGCCATCACCACCACTATTACCACCATCACCACCAACACCACCACCACTATTACCACCACCACTCACACCACCACCACCACTATTACCACCACCACCACTATTACCACCATCACCACCACCACCATCACCACTATTACCACCATCACCACCACCAACCATCACCACTATTACCACCATCACCACCACCACCACTATTACTACCACCACCATCACCACCACCACTATTACCCACCACCGCCATCACCACCACTGTTACCACCACCACCAACACCATCACTACTATTACCACCATCACCACCACCACCACTATTACTACAACCACCATCACCACCACCTCACCACCACTATTACACACCATCACCACCAACACCATCACCACTATTACTACCATCATCACCACAATTACCACCATCACCACCAACACCATCACCACTATTACCACCATCACCATCACCACCACTATTACCACCATCACCACTATTACCACCATCACCACCAACACCATCACCACTAATTACCACCATCACCACCAACACCATCACCACTATTACCACCATCACCACCAACACCATCACCACTATTACTACCATCACCACCACAATTACCACCATCACCACCAACACCATCACCACTATTACCACCATCACCATCACCACCACTATTACCACCATCACCACTATTACCACCATCACCACCAACACCATCGCCACTATTACCACCATCACCACCAACACCATCACCACTGTTACCACCATCACCACCAACACCATCACCACTATTACCACCACCACCATCACTACCACTATTACCACCACCACCATCACCACCACTATTACCACCACCATCACCACCACTATACCACCACCACCATCACCACCACTATTACCACCATCACCACCAACACCATCACCACTATTACCACCACCACCATCACCACCACCACCACTATTACCACCACCACCACTATTACCACCATCACCACCACCACCATCACCACTATTACCACCCATCACCACCACCACCATCACCACTATTACCACCATCACCACCACCACCACTATTACTACCACCACCATCACCACCACCACTATTACCACCACCGCCAATCACCACCACTGTTACCACCACCACCAACACCATCACTACTATTACCACCATCACCACCACCACCACTATTACTACAACCACCATCACCACCACCTTCACCACCACTATTACCACCATCACCACCAACACCATCACCACTATTACTACCATCATCACCACAATTACCACCATCACCACCAACACCATCACCACTATTACCACCATCACCATCACCACCACTATTACCACCATCACCACTATTACCACCATCACCACCAACACCATCACCACTATTACCACCATCACCACAACACCATCACCACTATTACCACCATCACCACCAACACCATCACCACTATTACTACCATCACCACCACAATTACCACATCACCACCAACAACCATCACCACTATTACCACCATCACCATCACCACCACTATTACCACCATCACCACTATTACCACCATCACCACCAACACCATCGCCACTATACCACCATCAACCACCAACACCATCACCACTGTTACCACCATCACCACCAACACACCATCACCACTATTACCACCACCACCACACTACCACTATTACCACCACCACCATCACCACCACTATTACCACCACCATCACCACCACATTACCACCACACCATCACCACCACACTATTACCACCATCACCACCAACACCATCACCACTATTACCACCATCGCCACCAACACCATCATCCACTATTTACCACCATCACCACCAACCCCATCACCACTATTACCACCATCACCACCAACACCATCACCACTATTACCACCATCACCACCACCACCACAATTACCACCATACACCACCACCACCACAATTACCACCATCACCACCAAACACCATCACCACTATTACCACCATCACCACTATTACCACCATCACCACTATTACCACCATCAACCACCAACACCACAATTACCACCATCACCACCCACCTTCACCACCACTATAACTACCATCACCACCAACACCATCACCACTATTACCACCATCACCACCAACACCATCACCACTATTACCACCATCACCACCAACACCATCACCACATATTAACATACCATCACCCACCACAATTACCACCATCACCACCAACACCATCACCACTATTACCACCATCACCACACCACCACTATTACCACCATCACCACTATTACCACCATCACCACCAACACCATCACCCACTATTAACCACCATCACCACTATACCCACCATCCACCACTCGCTAAATCAGTAAAATGTATTAATACAAATTATTACTCCCGTCCATTAACCACTCAGGAACACAGAACAAGAACACCAAGAAGTAGTTAATTAGTTCTGTATACAAACTACAACAACAACACGCACGCACGCACGCACGCACGCACACACACACACCAACGCACTCGCGCGCACGCACACACACACACACACACAACACACACACACACACATACACACACACACACACGCACGCACACACACACACACACACACACACACACACACACACCACACACACACCCACACACACACACACACTACACAAAACTAGCCGAGGTGGCCAGGAGAGCACACATGGGGGGAGCAAAGTTACTATTATGTGGTGATTTCAATCACAAGAGATTGACTGAAAACCTGGAGCCCCACATGGGGTCTCGAAACATGGAGAGCCAAGATGATGGATAGTGTACTGGAAAACCTCATGCATCAACCAGTTAGAGACACTACCAGAGAGAGAGGAGAGGATGAACCAGCAAGGCTGGACCTTGTATTCACCATGAGTAGTTCGGACATCGAGGGTATCATGTATGAAAGGCCCCTGGGAGCTAGTGATCATGTGGTTCTGTGCTTCGACTACATAGTTGAGCTCCAAGTGGAGAGAGTAGCAGGAATAGGCTGGGAAAAACCAAACTACAAAAGGGGGAACTACTCAGGCATGAGGAACTTCCTTCAAGACATTCAGTGGGAGAGGGAACTTACAGGAAAACCAGTACAAGAAATTATGGACTATGTAGCAACAAAATGCAAGGAGGCAGAGAAGAGGTTTGTTCCCAAGGGAAACAGAAATAATGGGAAGAACAGAACGAGTCCTTGGTTCACCCAAAGGTGTAGGGAGGCAAAAACTAGGTGTACTAGAGAATGGAAAAGGTACAGAAGACGGAGAACTCAGGAAAATAAAGAAATCAGCCGAAGAGCCAGAAACGAATATGCACAGATAAGAAGGGAGGCACAGATACAATATGAAAATGACATAGCATCAAAAGTAAAGACTGACCCGAAGCTGTTGTACAGCCACATCAGGAGGAAAACAACAGTCAAGGCCCAGGTAATCAGACTGAGGAAGGGTGATGGGGAATTCACAAGAAACGACCAAGAGGTATGTCAGGAGCTCAACACAAGATTTAAAGAGGTATTTACAGTGGAAACCAGTAGGACTCCAGGAAATCGGAACAGGGGGGCACACCAGCAAGTGCTGGATGAGGTACATATAACCAAGGAGGAGGTGAAGAAGTTGCTATGCGAACTTGACACCTCAAAGGCGGTGGGACCAGACAACATCTCTCCATGGGTCCTTAAAGAGGGAGCAGAGATATTGTGTGAGCCATTAACAAAGATCTTCAACACATCATTTGAAACTGGGCAACTCCCTGAGGTATGGAAAATGGCAAATGTAGTCCCAATTTTTAAAAAGGAGACAGACATGAGGCACTAAACTACAGACCTGTATCACTAACGTGTATAGTATGCAAGGTCATGGAGAAGATCATCAGGAGGAGAGTGGTGGGGCACCTGGAAAGAAACAAGTGTATAATTGACAACCAGCACGGTTTCAGGGAAGGAAAATCCTGTGTCACAAACCTACTAGAGTTTTATGACAAGGTGACAGAAGTAAGACAAGAGAGAGAGGGGTAGATCGACTGCATATTTTTGGACTGCAAGAAGGCCTTCGACACAGTTCCTCACAAGAGATTACTGCAAAAGCTAGAGGATCAGGCACATATAACAGGAAAGGCACTGCAATGCATCAGAGAATACCTGACAGGGAGGCAACAACGAGTCATGGTACGCGACGAGGTGCCAGAGTGGGCGCCTGTGACAAGCGGGGTTCCACAGGGGTCAGTCCTAGGACCTGTGCTGTTCTTGGTATATGTGAACGACATAACGGAAGGGATAGACTCAGAAGTGTCCTTGTTTGCAGATGATGCGAAGTTAATGAGAAGAATCAAATCGGATGAGGATCAGGCAGGACTACAAAGAGACCTGGACAGGCTACAAGCCTGGTCCAGCAACTGGCTCCTTGAATTTAACCCTGCCAAATGCAAAGTCATGAAGATTGGGGAAGGGCAAAGAAGACCGCAGACACAATATAGTTTAGATGGCCAAAGACTGCAAACCTCACTCAAGGAAAAAGATCTGGGGGTGAGTATAACACCGAGCATATCTCCTGAGGCGCACATCAATCAGATAACTGCTGCAGCATACGGGCGCCTGACAAACCTACGGATAGCGTTCCGATACCTCAGTAAGGATTCGTTTAAGACTATGTATACCATTTACGTCAGGCCCATACTGGAGTATGCAGCACCAGTTTGGAATCCACACCTAGTCAAGCACGTCAAGAAATTAGAGGAAGTGCAAAGGTTTGCAACAAGACTAGTCCCAGAGCTACGGGGATTATCCTACGAAGAAAGGTTGAGGGAAATCGGCCTGACTACACTGGAGGACAGGAGAGTCAGGGGAGACATGATAACGACATATAAAATACTGCGCGGAATAGACAAGGTGGACAAAGACGGGATGTTCCAGAGAAGGGACACAGACACAAGAGGTCACAATTGGAAGTTGAAGACTCAGATGAATCAAAGGGATGTTAGGAATTATTTCTTCAGTCATAGAGTAGTCAGGCCATGGAATAGCCTAGAAAGTAACGTAGTGGAGGCGGGAACCATACATAGTTTTAAGGCGAGGTATGATAGAGCTCATGGGGCAGGGAGAGAGAGGACCTAGTAGCAATCAGCGAAGAGGCGGGGCCTGGAGCTGTGACTCGACCCCTGCAACCACAAATAGGCGAGTACAAATAGGTGAGTACACACACACACACACTGACAACCTGAGAAGAAAGAAGAGAGATACTCTGATACTTAGAAGATCTGACAGGGACACTGTAGACACACAAGATCTGACAGGGACACTGTAGACACAGAAGATATGACAGGGACACTGTAGACACAGAAGATATGACAGGGACACTGTAGACACAGAAGGTCTCACAGGGACACTGTAGACACAGATGATCTGACAGGGACACTGTAGGCACAGAAGGTCTGACAGGGACACTGTAGACACAGATGATCTGACAGGGACACTGTAGACACAGAAGATATGACAGGGAGACTGTAGGCACAGAAGGTCTGACAGGGACACTGTAGACACAGATGATCTGACAGGGACACTGTAGGCACAGAAGATCTGTCAGGGACACTGTAGACACAGAAGATCTGACAGGGACACCGTAGACACAGATCTCACAGGGACATTGTAGACACAGAAGATCTGCCAGGGACACTGTAGACACAGAAGATCTGACAGGGACACTGTAGACACAGGAGAACTGACAGGGACACTGTAGACACAGAATAACTGACAGGGACACTGTAGACACAGAAGATCTGTCAGGGACACTGTAGACACAGAAGAGCTGACAGGGTCACTGTAGACGCAGATCTCACAGGGACACTGTATACACAGTGTGACACTGTAGACACAGAAGATCTGACAGGGACACTGTAGACACAGAAGATCTGACAGGGACACTGTAGACACAGAAGATCTGACAGGGACACTGTAGACACAGAAGATCTGTCAGGGACACTGTAGACACAGAAGATCTGTCAGGGACACTGTAGACACAAAAGATCTGTCAGGGACACTGTAGACACAAAAGATCTGTCAGGGACACTGTAGACACAGAAGATCTGTCAGGGACACTGTAGACACAAAAGATCTGTCAGGGGCACTGTAGACACAAAAGATCTGTCAGGGGCACTGTAGACACAGAAGATCTGACAGGGACACTGTAGACACAGAAGATCTGTCAGGGGCACTGTAGACACAAAAGATCTGTCAGGGGCACTGTAGACACAGAAGATCTGACAGGGGCACTGTAGACACAAAAGATCTGTCAGGGGCACTGTAGACACAGAAGATCTCTCAGGGGCACTGTAGACACAGAAGATCTGTCAGGGGCACTGTAGACACAGAAGATCTGTCAGGGACACTGTAGACACAGAAGATCTGTCAGGGGCACTGTAGACACAGAAGATCTGTCAGGGACACTGTAGACACAGAAGATCTGTCAGGGGCACTGTAGACACAAAAGATCTGTCAGGGACACTGTAGACACAGAAGATCTGACAGGGACACTGTAGACACAGAAGATCTGTCAGGGGCACTGTAGACACAAAAGATCTGTCAGGGACACTGTAGACACAAGATCTGACAGGGACACTGTAGACACAAAAGATCTGACAGGGACACTGTAGACACAGAAGATCTGACAGGGACACTGTAGACACAGAAGATCTGACAGGGACACTGTAGACACAGAAGATCTGTCAGGGACACTGTAGACACAGAAGATCTGACAGGGACACTGTAGACACAGAAGATCTGTCAGGGGCACTGTAGACACAGAAGATCTGTCAGGGGCACTGTAGACACAGAAGATCTGACAGGGAGACTGTAGACACAGAAGATCTCACAGGGACACTGTAGACACAGATCTCAAAGGGACACTGTAGACACAGAAGATCTGACAGGGACACTGTAGACACAGATCTGACAGGGACACTGTAGACACAGAAGATCTCACAGGGACACTGTAGACACAGATCTGACAGGGACACTGTAGACACAGAAGATCTCACAGGGACACTGTAGACACAGATCTGACAGGGACACTGTAGACACAGAAGATCTCACAGGGACACTGTAGACACAGATCTGACAGGGACACTGTAGACACAGAAGATTGACAGGGACACTGTAGACACAGAAGATCTGACAGGGACACTGTAGACACAGAAGATTGACAGGGACACTGTAGACACAGAAGATCTGACAGGGACACTGTAGACACAGATCTGACAGGGACACTGTAGACACAGAAGATCTGACAGGGACACTGTAGACACAGATCTGACAGGGACACTGTAGACACAGATAACAACAGTGAGAGAGGAAACAAAGATTCAAGAGGAGTTAAACAATGGAATGACCAGGATAAAGAAGCGTTCATACACAGTTTTAAGAGTAGGTACGGAGGGTGAGGGAGGGAGGCAAGATAATGATGTAGCGTGATGGAGGTAAGGTAAGAGAGATAGGTATAGCAAGGAAGGGAGAAATGAAACTGAAAAGGTAATGAGAAGCAATGAAGGAAGAAAGGGAAGACAGGAGGGGGAGGGAGGGAAAACAGGAGGGGGAGGGAGAGAAAACAGGAGGGGGAGGGAGGGAAAACAGGAGGGGGAGGGAGGGAAGGTAACAAGAAGGAAGGTCATGCAAATGGCAGCAATATAAAGGGAAGGCCAGTGGCAGACCTGCAAGCAATTACTGGGCACATCTGGAACACCTACCCCCTCCCCTACCCTTCCTTACCCCCCCCACTACCCTCTCACCCCACCTCCGTAGTGACTGTCTAGGTGAACCTTCACTGTGTGCAGGTGAACCTTCACTGTGTACAGGTGAACCTCCACTGTGTGCAGGTGAACCTTCACTGTGTGCAGGTGAACCTTCACTGTGCGCAGGTGAACCTCCACTGTGTGCAGGTGAACCTCCACTGTGTGCAGGTGAACCTTCACTGTGCGCAGGTGAACCTCCACTGTGTGCAGGTGAACCTCCACTGTGTGCAGGTGAACCTCCACTGTGTGCAGGTGAACCTCCACTGTGTGCAGGTGAACCTCCACTGTGTGCAGGTGAACCTCCACTGTGTGCAGGTGAACCTCCACTGTGTGCAGGTGAACCTCCACTGTGTGCAGGTGAACCTCCACTGTGTGCAGGTGAACCTCCACTGTGTGCAGGTGAACCTCCACTGTGTGCAGGTGAACCTCCACTGTGTGCAGGTGAACCTCCACTGTGTGCAGGTGAACCTCCACTGTGTGCAGGTGAACTTCCACTGTGTGCAGGTGAACCTCCACTGTGTGCAGGTGAACCTCCAGAACTTCCAGACAGCTCACACACTCAGGTAACTTCAGAACTTGATGTTTCCCCTGCCACTCTGGTGGTCATTATCTTCCTGCCTGGCAGCAACGTTGGCCGACTAAATAAGAGGAAAACAAGGTGGAGAAGTGAGTGGTAATTGTGGAGATGAGAGGGGCAGGTGAGGCAGAGATGAGAGGGGCAGGTGAGGCAGAGATTAGAGGGGCAGGTCAACCAGAGATGAGAGGGACAGCTGAGGCAGTGATTAGAGGAGCAGGTGAGGCAGAGATTAGAGGGGCAGGTGAGGCAGAGATTAGAGGGGCAGATCAACCAGAGATGAGAGGGGCAGCTGAGGCAGTGATTAGAGGAGCAGGTGAGGCAGAGATTAGAGGGGCAGGTGAGGCAGAGATTAGAGGGGCAGATCAACCAGAGATGAGAGGGGCAGCTGAGGCAGTGATTAGAGGGGCAGGTGAGGCAGAGATTAGAGGGGCAGGTGAGGCAGAGATTAGAGGGGCAGGTGAGGCAGAGATTAGAGGGGCAGGTGAGGTAGAGATTAGAGGGGCAGATCAACCAGAGATGAGAGGGGCAGCTGAGGCAGAGATTAGAGGGGCAGGTGAGGCAGAGATTAGAGGGGCAGGTGAGGCAGAGATTAGAGGGGCAGGTGAGGCAGAGATTAGAGGGGCAGGTGAGGCACAGATTAGAGGGGCAGGTGAGGCAGAGATGAGAGGGACAGGTGAGGCACAGATTAGAGGAGCAGGTGAGGCAGAGATGAGAGGGACAGGTGAGCTAGAGAGGGAAAAAGGACACTAAATGAAATGAGATAAAGTATATTCAGCCTTATAATGGAGCAACAACAGCAACAAGAACAACAGTAACAGCAACAACAACAGGAGTAGCAGTATTAAAACTAGAGTAGCAGCAGCAACAACAAGAGTGACAGCAGAAATAACAACAACAACTGCAGCAGCAGCTGCTGCACCAACAACAACAACAGCAGCAGCAGCAGCAGCGGCACCAACAACATCAGCAGCAACAACAACCGTAGCAACAGCAACAACAACAACTGTGGAGAGAGCAGCATCAATAACAACAACAGTAGCAGCAACAACAGCACCAGGAATAACAGGAACAACAATAAAATGAGCAACAGCAGCATCGGGAACAGCAGCAAAAATAGCAACAGCAACAACAGCAGCAGGAGCAGCAGCACCAACAACAGTAGAAGCAACAACAGCAACAGAACCACCAGCAAGAATAGCAGCAATAACAAAAAACAGTAGTAGGAGCAACACCAGCAAGAACAACAGTAGCAGTAACAACAACAGTAGCAACAGCCGCAGCAACAGCAACACTAACAACAGCAGCAGGGGAACCCAGTATGCAGAATGTTAGCGTGGAGCAGCGACGATGTTCTGAATATCACAGCGGAAAGCAAGCAAGCCAGGAAGCCAGCCAGCCAGGCAGCCAGCCAGGCAGCCAGCCAGGCAGCCAGGCAGCCAGCCAGGCAGCCAGCCAGCCAGGCAGCCAGGCAGCCAGCCAGGCAGCCAGCCAGCCAGGCAGCCAGCCAGGCAGCCAGCCAGGCAGCCAGCCAGGCAGCCAGCCAGGCAGCCAGCCAGGCAGCCAGCCAGGCAGCCAGCCAGGCAGCCAGGCAGGCAGCCAGCCAGGCAGCCAGGCAGCCAGGCAGGCGAGAGTGGGCGGACAGGTCACTGTGTGATCGCTGGGTGGGCGGGAGGGCGGATGCTGGTATTAACACCTTCCAATATTTACGTCTTAAAGAATGTGCAATTGAGCGGAAAGAGAGAATAATGCAAGACACTGAGGCACAGCTAGATGAAGGTGGCACAGTCAGGTGACACAGCTGGGTATAGGTGGCACAGTCAGGTGGCGCAGCTGGATGTAGGCGGCACAGTCAGGTGACACAGCTGGTTGAAGGTGGCACAGTCAGGTGATACAGCTGAATGTAGGTGGCACAGTCAAGTGACACAGGGGGATGTAGGTGGCACAGCTGGGTGTGGGTGGCACAGTCAGGTGACACAGCTGTGTGTAGGTGGCACAGTCAGGTGATACAGCTGGGTGTAGGTGGCAGAGTCAGGTGACATAGCTGGATGCAGGTGGCAGAGTCAGGTGGTACAGCTGGGTGTAGGTGGCACAGTCAGGTGGCTCTTGTCTCCTCAAACACTTCAACAAACCAATTAGTGGGATACAATGATGTCTTGATCACCACACTCACCACTACACTCACTACTACACTCACCACTACCCTCACCACTACCCTCACCACCACAACACTCACCACCACACTCACCACTACACTCACAACTACACTCACCACCACCACACTCACCACCACCACACTCACCACCACCACACTCACCACCACCACACTCACCACCACCACCACCACCGCCACACTCACCACCACACTTACCACTACATTCACCACCACCACTCACCACTACACTCACCACCACCACCACACTCACCACCACCACCCCACACTCACCCCCACACTTACCACTACATTCACCACCACCACACTCACCACTACACTCACCACCACCACCACACTCACCACCACCACCACACTCACCACCCCACTCACCACTACCTTCACCACCACCACACCAACCACTACACTCACTACTACACTCACCACCACCACACCCACCACTACACTCACCACCACCACACTCACCACTACCTTCACCACCACCACACCAACCACTACACTCACTACTACACTCACCACCACCAACTCACCACTACCTTCACCACCACACACCAACCACTACACTCACTACTACACTCACCCCCACCACACTTACCACTACACTCACCACTACCACTCACCACTACACTCACCACCACCACACTCACCACTACACTCACCACCACCACACTCACCACTACACTCACCACTACCACACTCACCACTACACTCACCACCACCACACTCACCATTATACTCACCACCACCACACTCACCACTACACTCACCACCACCACACTCACCACTACACTCACCGCTACACTCCCCAAACCCCAAAACACTCACCACTACACTCCCCACCACCACTGCTGTACATTAACATCTCCATACAAAGCAGGTGAAATCGCAGATCTAGAGAGTGTACAGAGATCCTTTACTGCACGTATAAGTTCTGTCAAGCACCTTAACTACTGGGAACGCTTGGAAGCACTTGACTTGTACTCGTTGGAACGCAGGAGGGAGAGACATATCATAATCTACACTTGAAAATCTTGGAAGGAATGGTCCCAAATCTGCACACAGAAATCACTCCCTACGAAAGTAAAAGACTGGGCAGGCGATGCAAAATGCCGCCAATAAAAAGTAGGGGCGCCATTGGTACACTAAGAGAAAACACCATAAGTGTCCGGGGCCCAAAACTGTTCAACAGCCTCCCATCAAGCATTAGGGGAATTGCCAATAAACCCCTGGCTGCCTTCAAGAGAGAGCTGGACAGATACCTAAAGTCAGTGCCGGATCAGCCGGGCTGTGGCTCGTACGGTGCTGTATAGTCCTTGTGGCTTAGCGCTTCTTTTTGATTATAATAATAATAATGTGGCTCGTACGTCGGACTGCGTGCAGCCAGCAGTAACAGCCTAGTTGATCAGGCCCTGATCCATCGGGAGGCCTGGTCATGGACCGGGCCGCGGGGGCGTTGATCCCCGGAATAACCTCCAGGTAACCACACAGACCACTACACTCACCATCACCACACTCACCATCTACACTCACCACCACCCTCACCACCACCACACCACTACACCCACCACCACCACACTCACCACTACACTCATCACCACCACACTCACCACTGCACTCACCACCACCACCACACTCACCACTACACTTACCACCACCACACCCACCACTACACTCACCACCACCACACTAACCACCACCACACTCACCACTACACTCACCACCACCACACTAACCAACACCACACTCACCACTACACTCACCACCACCACACTCACCACTACATTCCCACCACCACACTCACCACCACACTCACTACCACCACACTCACTACCACCACACTCAATACCACCATACTCACCACAATACTAACCACCAGGCTGGCCACTAGACTCAGTACACCTTAATCAACACTAAACTCATCAGAACACAGGTGCTGGAAGGTAACCAGTGTTGTACATCACAACACAGGTGCTGGAAGGTAACCAGTGTTGTACATCACAACACAGGTGCTGGAAGGTAACCATGTTGTACATCACAACACAGGTGCTGGAAGGTAACCATGTTGTACATCACAACACAGGTGCTGGAAGGTAACCAGTGTTGTACATCACAACACAGGTGCTGGAAGGTAACCAGTGTTTGTACATCACAACACAGGTGCTGCAAGGTAACCATGTTGTACATCACAACACAGGTGCTGGAAGGTAACCAGTGTTGTACATCACAACACAGGTGCTGGAAGGTAACCATGTTGTACATCACAACACAGGTGCTGGAAGGTAACCATGTTGTACATCACAACACAGGTGCTGGAAGGTAACCATGTTGTACATCACAACACAGGTGCTGGAAGGTAACCATGTTGTACATCACAACACAGGTGCTGGAAGGTAACCATGTTGTACATCACAACACAGGTGCTGGAAGGTAACCATGTTGTACATCACAACACAGGTGCTGGAAGGTAACCAGTGTTGTACATCACAACACAGGTGCTGGAAGGTAACCATGTTGTACATCACAACACAGGTGCTGGAAGGTAACCAGTGTGTTTACATCACAACACAGGTGCTGGAAGGTAACCATGTTGTACATCACAACACAGGTGCTGGAAGGTAACCATGTTGTACATCACAACACAGGTGCTGGAAGGTAACCAGTGTTGTACATCACAACACAGGTGCTGGAAGGTAACCATGTTGTACATCACAACACAGGTGCTGGAAGGTAACCATGTTGTACATCACAAACAGGTGCTGGAAGGTAACCATGTTGTACATCACAACACAGGTGCTGGAAGGTAACCATGTTGTACATCACAACACAGGTGCTGGAAGGTAACCATGTTGTACATCACAACACAGGTGCTGGAAGGTAACCATGTTGTACATCACAACACAGGTGCTGGAAGGTAACCATGTTGTACATCACAACACAGGTGCTGGAAGGTAACCATGTTGTACATCACAACACAGGTGCTGGAAGGTAACCATGTTGTACATCACAACACAGGTGCTGGAAGGTAACCATGTTGTACATCACAACACAGGTGCTGGAAGGTAACCATGTTGTACATCACAACACAGGTGCTGGAAATTAACCATGTTGTACATCACAACACAGGTGCTGGAAGGTAACCATGTTGTACATCACAACACAGGTGCTGGAAGGTAACCATGTTGTACATCACAACACAGGTGCTGGAAGGTAACCATGTTGTACATCACAACACAGGTGCTGGAAGGTAACCATGTTGTACATCACAACACAGGTGCTGGAAGGTAACCAGTGTTGTACATCACAACACAGGTGCTGGAAGGTAACCATGTTGTACATCACAACACAGGTGCTGGAAGGTAACCATGTTGTACATCACAACACAGGTGCTGCAAGGTAACCATGTTGTACATCACAACACAGGTGCTGGAAGGTAACCAGTGTTGTACATCACAACACAGGTGCTGGAAGGTAACCAGTGTTGTACATCACAACACAGGTGCTGCAAGGTAACCATGTTGTACATCACAACACAGGTGCTGGAAGGTAACCAGTGTTGTACATCACAACACAGGTGCTGGAAGGTAACCAGTGTTGTACATCACAACACAGGTGCTGGAAGGTAACCAGTGTTGTACATCACAACACAGGTGCTGCAAGGTAACCATGTTGTACATCACAACACAGGTGCTGGAAGGTAACCAGTGTTGTACATCACAACACAGGTGCTGCAAGGTAACCATGTTGTACATCACAACACAGGTGGTGCAAGGTAACCATGTTGTACATCACAACACAGGTGGTGCAAGGTAACCAGTGTTGTACATCACAACACAGGTGGTGCAAGGTAACCATGTTGTACATCACAACACAGGTGCTGCAAGGTAACCAGTGTTGTACATCACAACACAGGTGCTGCAAGGTAACCATGTTGTACATCACAACACAGGTGGTGCAAGGTAACCATGTTGTACATCACAACACAGGTGGTGCAAGGTAACCAGTGTTGTACATCACAACACAGGTGCTGCAAGGTAACCATGTTGTACATCACAACACAGGTGCTGCAAGGTAACCATGTTGTACATCACAACACAGGTGCTGCAAGGTAACCATGTTGTACATCACAACACAGGTGCTGGAAGGTAACCAGTGTTGTACATCACAACACAGGTGCTGGAAGGTAACCAGTGTTGTACATCAGAACACAGGTGCTGGAAGGTAACCATGTTGTACATCACAACACAGGTGTTGGAAGGTAACCAGTGTTGTACATCACAACACAGGTGCTGCAATGTAACCATGTTGTACATCACAACACAGGTGCTGGAAGGTAACCAGTGTTGTACATCACAACACAGGTGCTGGAAGGTAACCAGTGTTGTACATCAGAACACAGGTGCTGGAAGGTAACCAGTGTTGTACATCAGAACACAGGTGCTGGAAGGTAACCAGTGTTGTACATCAGAACACAGGTGCTGGAAGGTAACCATGTTGTACATCAGAACACAGGTGCTGGAAGGTAACCATGTTGTACATCACAACACAGGTGCTGGAAGGTAACCAGTGTTGTACATCACAACACAGGTGCTGCAAGGTAACCATGTTGTACATCACAACACAGGTGCTGGAAGGTAACCAGTGTTGTACATCACAACACAGGTGCTGGAAGGTAACCAGTGTTGTACATCAGAACACAGGTGCTGGAAGGTAACCAGTGTTGTACATCAGAACACAAGTGCTGCAAGGTGACCAGTGTTGTACATCACAACACAGGTGCTGGAAGGTAACCAGTGTTGTACACCACAACACAGGTGGTGCAAGGTGACCAGTGTTGTACATCACAACACAGGTGGTGGAAGGTAACCAGTGTTGTACACCACAACACAGGTGGTGCAAGGTGACCAGTGTTGTACATCACAACACAGGTGCTGGAAGGTAACCAGTGTTGTACACCACAACACAGGTGGTGCAAGGTGACCAGTGTTGTACATCACAACACACGTGCTGGAAGGTAACCAGTGTTGTACACCACAACACAGGTGGTGCAAGGTGACCAGTGTTGTACATCACAACACAGGTGCTGGAAGGTAACCAGTGTTGTACACCACAACACAGGTTGTGCAAGGTGACCAGTGTTGTACATCACAACACAGGTGCTGGAAGGTAACCAGTGTTGTACACCACAACACAGGTGGTGCAAGGTGACCAGTGTTGTACATCACAACACACGTGCTGGAAGGTAACCAGTGTTGTGATGAATGGTTTGGAAAACCGACAAGTTGAAGATTGAGACACTTATACAGCATATGGTAATCTTTATTCAGGAAACGTTTCGCCACACAGTGGCTTCATCAGTCCAATACAAAGAGGAAGGCGTAAGGAGAGGAGGAGTATGAGGTAATCAGTCCCTCAGCCTGGAGTTGATGTGTTCAGTCCATCAATCTTGTAGAATGTACAGCATAGGGCCGTATAAGTATAAGTGCTGTATAAGTGTCTCAATCTTCAACTTGTCGGTTTTTCAAACCATTCATCACAACTGTCAGACACTGCAGCATCATGGGATCTTGTTACAAAGAATTCTTCAACACTTGTTCAACCTTTGGACGAAGACCTACTTCGACTAGTGGATGGTACCACTATGACCCCGCCTCCGCCTGCTTCACCTCACCTCACTACAGTATATAAGCCACGTCTACGGCCCTATGCTGTACATTCTACAAGATTGATGGACTGAACACATCAACTCCAGGCTGAGGGACTGATTACCTCATACTCCTCCTCTCCTTATGCCTTCCTCTTTGTATTGGACTGATGAAGCCACTGTGTGGCGAAACGTTTCCTGAATAAAGATTACCATATGCTGTATAAGTGTCTCAATCTTCAACCAGTGTTGTACATCAGAACACAAGTGCTGGAAGGTAACCAGTGTTGTACACCACAACACAGGTGGTGCAAGGTAACCAGTGTTGTACATCACAACACAGGTGGTGCTAGGTGACCAGTGTTGTACATCACAACACACGTGCTGGAAGGTAACCAGTGTTGTACATCACAACAAAGGTGGTGCAAGGTAACCAGTGTTGTACATCACAACACAGGTGGTGCTAGGTGACCAGTGTTGTACATCACAACACACGTGCTGGAAGGTAACCAGTGTTGTACATCACAACACAGGTGGTGCAAGGTAACCAGTGTTGTACATCACAACACAGGTGCTGGAAGGTAACCAGTGTTGTACATCACAACACAAGTGGTGCAAGGTAACCAGTGTTGTACATCACAACACAGGTGATGCAAGGTAACCAGTGTTGTACATCACAACACAGGTGGTGCAAGGTAACCAGTGTTGTACATCACAACACAGGTGGTGCAAGGTAACCAGTGTTGTACATCACAACACAGGTGCTGGAAGGTAACCAGTGTTGTACATCACAACACAGGTGGTGCAAGGTAACCAGTGTTGTACATCACAACACTGGTACACGCCCTGCCTGGCTGCACACACAAGTTAGGTTCAAACTTTCAATGACTCAGAGAAGATCAAAGTTGCCAGTAGAAGTTCTCAACTCAGATTAATTTTTTGTATTGGAATAAGAAGTTGTAGAGTACGAGTGGTGACATGGACCACGAGACTGGGAACTGGTGAGCCTGGTGGTCACTAGGTATGAGGCGGGACCAGGAGCTGAGACTTTACTGCCTCAACCACAATTATTTAAGTAAAGAAGTACACACACACTACAGGAACTACAAGAACTCAAGACTGTGAAGGACAAGTTGGTGAAGTTATTACAAGAAGTTAACACAGGGAAAGTCATGAAGTTTGGAGTGATGGAGCAGACATGTGGAAAGTTACTAATGATGTACTTTATTTGTGTGCCGAAAAGGCTGGGGGACTGATTTCCTCAAACTCCTCCTCATCTTCCATTGTTATTCACTGTATTGGACTGAAGAAGCCCTGGCTGGAGAAACGTTTCCTCAGTAAAAATTCCCAAATGTTGCACAAGTGTCTCATTCTTCGTACTTATATTTAAGCACGGAGAGAGAAATGAAGCAGTGAATTACTCTATGACTGGGTTGCGGCATAATGTCAATATTAAAGAGCTGGAGAGAGAACAGTCATGCATGTGGCTACTCCAGTTTAATCTGAACAAACACAAATTTCAGCAAATCCGAGGGAAGACTGGAGGAGTACAGGACGGGATAAAGAAATGTTACGAAAGTCGATGAAAGAGAAAGTCCTGGGAGGAAATATTACACCGAACATCAACCTTGTATCTCCGGCAGAGTATGCGAGGCTGCAGAACCTTAAGACAACCTTAAAAACATTAACATAAGAACATAAGAAAGGAGGAACACTGCAGGAGGCCTGTTGGCCCATACTAGGCAGGTCCTTTACAATTCATCCCACTAACAAAACATTTGCCCAAATAAGAACATAAGAAAGGAATCCTTCATGATAATATACGCACCTTGTGTCATGATAATATACGCACCTTGTGTCATGATAATATACGCACCTTGTGTCATGATAATATACGCACCTTGTGTCATGATAATATACGCACCTTGTGTCATGATAATATACGCACCTTGTGTCATGATAATATACGCACCTTGTGTCATGATAATATACGCACCTTGTGTCATGATAATATACGCACCTTGTGTCATGATAATATACGCACCTTGTGCACATGGAGAACATATTCAAAAATTCCAGAAGCTCCAGAGGTTTGCATCCATACAGGTTTGTCAGGAAACAGGACAAGTGTTTCGTGACGCGGGTCTTAGTCATATGATGACCCGTCATTGGAGCTTTTGATAATCTGACGGAGACCTTCCTTACAGGTATCAGGACTGAGGAAGCTGCACTTTGAGGAGACATTTAAGCTAATTACTTTGAAAAGTTAAACGCTAAGAGAGACGTGATTATGACGTCCAAGATACTCAGAGAAACTGATAGGATGAATTGTAACACACTGTTTGAATGTTGAGGACCAGCGAGGATAAGGTGACGTAGAGGCAAACTGAAAAAAACGTTCAGGAATACTTACGCTTAAGTATGATAAGGAACTGGAATGAGCTAAATGAATATTCGCCCAGTTGTACTCATATAGTTGTACTCATC
>NC_069437.1:8552982-8557982 GCF_026875155.1 Cherax quadricarinatus | reverse complement strand
TCTGCGTGATCATTAAAGGTGAGGCTGTGAGACCCTCCTCACTGCCGCTACTTGGCCACCTGTGGCCACCTGTGGTCCACATGGCCCCCTACCGGCCATCTGTGGCCCACATGGGTCATGAGCTAGCCACCTCCTACTCATCTCAGCAGGTGAAGGAGCAGGGTGAGCCCGGCTAGTAAGTCAACTCGCCATGACTCCTACACTAACAACTCCTCATTTACAACAAAATATGCCTAAAAAATAAACTACGAATATGGGAGAGGGGAAGGGAACGAGGGGAGAAGAAAAAAGGAGAGAGAGGGGAGACGAAAAAGGGAATGGAAAGTCACATGTAAATGCAAAGGACAGATGAGAAGAGAGACAAGAGAATGTTACTCAGAGAATTACCGTCCACCTTCTCACAGGCAGTGTCATTAACATCACTTCAACCTCGTCTCACAGGCAGTGTCATTAACATCACTTCAACCTCGTCTCACAGGCAGTGTCATTAACATCACTTCAGCCTCGTCTCACAGGCAGTGTCATTAACATCACTTCAGCCTCGTCTCACAGGCAGTGTCATTAACATCACTTCAGCCTCGTCTCACAGGCAGTGTCATTAACATCACTTCAGCCTCGTCTCACAGGCAGTGTCATTAACATCACTTCAGCCTCGTCTCACAGGCAGTGTCATTAACATCACTTCAGCCTCGTCTCACAGGCAGTGTCATTAACATCACTTCAGCTCGTCTCACAGGCAGTGTCATTAACATCACTTCAGCCTCGTCTCACAGGCAGTGTCATTAACATCACTTCAACCTCGTCTCACAGGCAGTGTCATTAACATCACTTCAACCTCGTCTCGCAGGAAGTGTCATTAACATCACTTCAACCTCGTCTCACAGGAAGTGTAATAACATCACTTCAGCCTCGTCTCACAGGAAGTGTTAATAACATCACTTCAGCCTCGTCTCACAGAAGTGTCATTAACATCACTTCAACCTCGTCTCACAGGAAGTGTCATTAACATCACTTCAGCCTCGTCTCACAGGAAGTGTTAATAACGTCACTTCAGCCTCGTCTCACAGGAAGTGTCATTAACATCACTTCAACCTCGTCTCACAGGAAGTGTCAATAGCATCACTTCAACCTCGTCTCACGGGAAACATCATTACCATCACCTCATCTTACACAAACTTTTCAACCACTCATTAAGCCAAGACATAAAATAAGCCAGAGATGACGTGTCTTGAGATAAACAATAGACCAATATCTATTCTCCCAACACTTATATTCCAGCGTCTGTCATATCTAAAATCATAGTCCAGCATTTATTATTTCTGCAATTACATTTGAACTACTATGATTCAAATAGTTAGTCTACGATTTAGCTTTTTCCTTCATTTATAGAACGGTATTTATTTTCCCTATATTTATAGAACAATATTGAAGTTCAGTATTATCATTCTTACATTTAGTCAAATTGACGAGTACACTGGCAAGTGCTTCATACAAATTGACGAGTACACTGGCAAGTGCTTCATACAAAGTGACGAGTACACTGGCAAGTTGCTTCATACAAATTGACGAGTACACTGGCAAGTGCTTCATAATAAATTGACGAGTACACTGGCAAGTGCTTCATACAAATTGACGAGTACACTGGCAAGTGCTTCATATAAATTGACGAGTACACTGGCAAGTGCTTCATACAAATTGACGAGTACATGGCAAGTTGCTTCATACAAATTGACGAGTACACTGGCAAGTTGCTTCATACAAATTGACGAGTACACTGGCAAGTTGCTTCATACAAATTGACGAGTACACTGGCAAGTTGCTTCATACAAATTGACGAGTACACTGGCAAGTTGCTTCATACAAATTTGACGAGTACATTGGCAAGTTGCTTCATACAAATTGACGAGTACACTGGCAAGTTGCTTCATACAAATTGACGAGTACACTGGCAAGTTGCTTCATACAAATTGACGAGTACACTGGCAAGTTGCTTCATACAAATTGACGAGTACACTGGCAAGTTGCTTCATACAAATTGACGAGTACATTGGCAAGTTGCTTCATACAAATTGACGAGTACACTGGCAAGTGCTTCATATAAATTGACGAGTACATTGGCAAGTTGCTTCATACAAATTGACGAGTACATTGGCAAGTTGCTTCATACAAATTGACGAGTACACTGGCAAGTTGCTTCATACAAATTGACGAGTACACTGGCAAGTTGCTTCATACAAATTGACGAGTACATTGGCAAGTTGCTTCATACAAATTGACGAGTACACTGGCAAGTTGCTTCATACAAATTGACGAGTACACTGGCAAGTTGCTTCATACAAATTGACGAGTACATTGGCAAGTTGCTTCATACAAATTGACGAGTACACTGGCAAGTTGCTTCATACAAATTGACGAGTACACTGGCAAGTTGCTTCATACAAATTGACGAGTAAAATTGGCAAGTTGCTTCATACAAATTGACGAGTACACTGGCAAGTTGCTTCATACAAATTGACGAGTACACTGGCAAGTTGCTTCATACAAATTGACGAGTACACTGGCAAGTTGCTTCATACAAATTGATTGATGCAAGGAACTTATGCTTCTCTTTTACGATATAAAATATATATATATTTATATATATATATATATATATATATATATATATATATATATATATATATATATATATATTGTCTCTCTCTCTCTCTCTCTCTCTCTCTCTCTCTCTCTCTCTCTCCCGTCTACTCCTAATTGTTCATTGGTAATTCTTGGGCAATTCTTGCTGAATGCATGTATACCTACAAATAGTGGTGGTAATAGTAGTGGTGGTGGTAATAGTTATAGTGGTAGTAGTAGTAGTAGTGATGGTAACAGTTATAATGGTAGTAGTAGTGGTGGTGGTGGTAATAGTTATATTGGTGATAGTAGTGATGGTAATAGTTATAATGGTAGTAGTAGTGGTGGTGGTAATAGTTATATTGGTGGTAGTGGTGGTGGTAATAGTTACATTGGTGGTAGTGGTGGTGGTAATAGTTATATTGGTGGTAGTGGTGGTGGTAATAGTTATATTGGTGGTGGTGCAGTGAGACTCTCCGTCACAAACAGTTTGGAAGTATGACGGTAAATAACTGCTAAGGCCATAAAAATAGCAGGAAAAGTATTTTTTAATACGAATAGAGAGGTTATAAAGGTCACTAGAAAGGTCATTAAAGGTCACTGAAGGCTAAAACTGCACGAAATGTGTATCTGTAGAAGCCTCTACAGGAAACTTTGTGTCCACACTCACAACTTTTAATAATGCAGAAGTAAACCTGTACTCGAAATCTTTTAAAGATTACTGCTTCCTGCTCCACGTTTTTCTCTGTTTCTGTCTGTCTCTTTGTTTTTGCTGCACCAGAAGTAATTTAGCAAGACATTAAGAACTGTCAAACGACCCTTGTTTGTGTTCATTTGTGCTGATTCAGTGGTTGCTGTAGCCTCTAAGAACGACCCTTGTTTGTGTTCATTTGTGCTGATTCAGTGGTTGCTGTAGCCTCTAAGAACGACCCTTGTTTGTGTTCATTTGTGCTGATTCAGTGGTTGCTGTAGCCTCTAAGAACGACCCTTGTTTGTGTTCATTTGTGCTGATCAGTGGTTGCTGTAGCCTCTAAGAACGACCCTTGTTTGTGTTCATTTGTGCTGATTCAGTGGTTGCTGTAGCCTCTAAGAACGACCCTTGTTTGTGTTCATTTGTGCTGATTCAGTGGTTGCTGTAGCCTCTAAGAACGACCCTTGTTTGTGTTCATTTGTGCTGATTCAGTGGTTGCTGTAGCCTCTAAGAACGACCCTTGTTTGTGTTCATTTGTGCTGATTCAGTGGTTGCTGTAGCCTCTAAGAACGACCCTTGTTTGTGTTTAGTGGTGTTGATACAGTGGGTTGCTGCAGCCTGTAAGAACATAAGAAAGGAGTAGCACTGCAGCAGGCCTGCTGGCCCATGTTAGGCAGATCCAATTCACACCCACTTACGTACTTCTCTAACCTATTTTTAAAGCTACACAAAGTTTTCGCTTCAATGACGCTACTCGGGAGTTTGTTGCATCTATCCACAACTTTATTACCAAACCAGTGCTTTCCTATATCTTTTCTAAATCTAAATTGTTGCAACTTCAGCCTATTGACGTGAGTCCTGTTTAGTTAAATATTTTTAGCACGTTATTTATATCCCCTTTATTTATTCCTGTCTTCCATTTATACACCTCGGTCATATCTCCCCCTAACTCTACGCCTCTCCAGAGAATGCAGATTCAGTCTATCTTCGTAGGAAAGATTTATAAAACATGGGGTCAACTCTGTCATCCTCCTCTGTAATACGGTGACCAAAACTGCACAGCATAATTTAAATAAGCATTTACCAAGGATATAAAAAGTTGAAGTATAACCTGAGGTCTTCTGTTACTTATACTTCTTGATATGAAACCAAGAATTCTGTTAGATTTATTGTGAATACTTATGCACTGTTGTCTCTGCTTTAGATTACTGCTAACCAGAACTCCTAGATCTTTTTCGCAGAGTGATTGAGATCTACATTAGTCAATTTATAAGTGCCAGACTTGGAACCTCACATTTGTCTACATTAAGCAGCATCTGCCACTTCTCTGACCACTGCATCAACCTATCCAGATCTTCTTGTAGCTTGGTGTTCATTTTGTGGCTTCTGCATCCTCTAAGAAATACCCATGTTTGTATTTAGTGGTGTTGATACAGTAATTGCTGTAGCCTCTAAGAACGACTCTTGTTTATGTTCAGTATCATGGATGCTGTGTTATGCTGCAACCTCTAAGAACGACTCTTGTTTATGTTCAGTATCATGGATGCTGTGTTATGCTGAAACCTCTAAGAACGACTCTTGTTTATGTTCAGTATCATGGATGCTGTGTTATGCTGCAAACTCTAAGAACGACTCTTGTTTATGTTCAGTATCATGGATGCTGTGTTATGCTGCAACCTCTAAGAACGAC
>NC_069437.1:8408572-8552482 GCF_026875155.1 Cherax quadricarinatus | reverse complement strand
GCACACACACAAATTTTCCTCAAAACCCCCACAACCTATCACACCACCCCAACACAGTACAACCCTCCCCACAGTTCCACCCATCCCCCACCATGAATCCCACAGTATGTACCAGGTCTCCCCACCCCCACAGGCCTCCAAACCACAGTGTTGGAAAAAAGGAACTGAAGGTGGTACACAAACTTTTGATGGAATAACAAACAAGTGGGAGGAATGGCACGAAAGAGTCAGGCATCCCCAGACATCATAGCGATCACAGAAACCAAGCTTAAGGTATGATAACAGATGCCATTTTTCCCAAAGGGGAAATACCAGATCCTGAGGAAAGACAGAAGGAACAGGGGGGGTGGAGGGTGGCATTGCTGATCAAAACACCGATGGAATTTTGATGAGCTGGAGAGAGGAGACAGGGGGAGAAGAAAGTGATTGCATAGCGGGAACGCTTCACTCTGGGGGCCCCCAAAGGTGATAATTGCAGTGATGTATAACCCACCACAGAACAGCAGGAGGCCAAGGCAAGAGTATGACGAGAACAATAGAGCGATGGTTGACACACTGGCTGCAGTGGCCAGAAGAGCTCATGCATACAGGGCAAAGCTCCTAAATCATGGGCGACTTTAACCACAAGGAGATCGAATGGGAGAACTTGGACCCACATGGGGGCCAATAAACATGGAGGGCTAAGATGATGGAGGTGGTACTGGAAACTTCATGTACCAACACATAAGGGACACTACAAGAGAAGAGAGGGGGGATGAACCAGCAAGACTGGACTTAGTATTCCCCTTGAGTAGTGCAGATATTGAGGACATCACATATGAAAGACCCTTGGGCCAGCGATCATGTGGTTTTGAGCTTCGAATACACATTTAGAGCTACAAGTGGAGGGGGAAAGCAGGAAGGCCAGGACAAATGAAACCAAACTACAGGAGAGGGGACTACACAGGAATGAGGAATTTCCCTGAATGAGGTTCAGTGGAACAGAGAACTGGCAGGGAAGCCAGTTAATGAGACGATGGAATATGTAGCAACAATGTGAAAGGAGGCTGAGGAGAGTTTTGTACCCAAGGGTAACAGGAATAATGAAAAAGCCAGGATGAGCCAGGGTTTTCACCCAAAGATGCAAGGAGGCAAAAACCAAGTGTGCTAGGGAAGGGAAAAGAAATACAGAAGGAAAAAGGACCCAGGAGAATAAGGAGAGCAGTCTTTAGACCCAGAAACGAATATGCACAGATAGAAGGGAGGCCCAAACGTCAATATGAAAACGACATAGCAGCAAAAGCCAAATCTGACCCGAAGCTGTTACACAGCCACATCAGGAGAAAACAACGTCAAGGACCAGGTAATCAGGCTAAGGAAGGAAGGAGGAGAGACAACAAGAAATGACGTGAAGTATGTGAGGAACTCAAACAGAGATTCAAAGAAGTGTTCACAGAGGAGACAGAAGGGGCTCCAGAAAGACGGAGAGGTGGGGTACACCCCCATGTGCTGGACACAGTACACACAACCGAGGAAGAAGTGAAGAGGTTCTGAGTGAGCTAGATACTCAAAGGCAATGGGGCCAGATAACTCTCTCCATGGGTCCTGAGAGAGGGAGCAGAGGCGCTATGTGTACCCCTAACAACAACATTAAATACATCTATCGAAACAGGGAGATTGCCTGAGGCATGGAAGACAGCAAATGTGGTACCAATCTTTAAAAAAAAGGAGACAGACATGAAGCACAAAACTACAGCCCAGTGTCACTGACATGTATAGTATGCAAAGTCATGGAGAAGATTGTCAGGAGAAGAGTGGTGGAAAACCTAGAAAGGAATGATCTCTCACCAGCAGCCAACATGGTTTCAGAGACGGGAAATCCTGTGTCACAAACCTACTGGAGTTCTATGACATGGCGACAGCAGTAAGACAAGAGAGAGGGGGTGGGTAGATTGCATTTTCTTTGGACTGCAAGAAGGCGTTTGACCGTACCACACAAAAGATTAGTGCAAAAATGGAGGACCAAGCAGGGATAACAGGGAAGGCACTGCAATGGATCAGGAATACTTGTCAGGAAGACAGCAGCGAGTCATGGTACGTGGCGAGGTGTCAGAGTGGGCACCTGTGACCAGCGGGGTCCCACAGGGGTCAGTGCTGTTTCTGGTATTTTTGTGAACGACATGACGGAAGGAAAAAAACTCCGAGGTGTCCCTGTTTGCAGATGACGTGAAGTTGATGAGAAGAGTTCATTCGATCGAAGACCAGACGGAAATACAAAGGGATCTGGACAGACTGCAGACCTGGTCCAGCAACTGGCTACTGGAGTTCAATCCCACCAAGTGCAAAGTTTGAGGATGGGGAAGGGCAAGAAGACCGCAGACGGAGTACAGTTAGGGGGCCAGAGACTACAAACATCACTCAAGGAAAAAGATCTTGGGGTGAGTATAACACCAGGCACATCTCCTGAAGCGCACATCAACCAAATAACTGCTGCAGCATATGGGCGCCTGGCAAACCTCAGAACAGCATTCCGACATCTTAATAAGGAATCGTTCAGGACCCTGTACACCGTGTACGTTAGACCCATATTGGAGTATGTGGCACCAGTTTGGAACCCACCTAGCCAAGCATGTTTAAAAAAACTAGAGAAAGTGCAAAGGTTGCAACAAGACTAGTCCAGAGTTAAGAGGTATGTCCTATGAGGAGAGGGTTTAAGGGGAAAACAACCTGACGACACTGGAGGACAGGGAGATAGGGGGGACATGATAACGACTTACAAAATACTGAGAGGAATTGACAAGGTGGACAAAGACAGGATGTTCCAGAGACTAGGCCCCAGCAACACGGGGACACAGTTGGAAGCTAAAGACACAGATGAATCAAAGGGATGTTAGGAAGTATTTCTTCAGCCACAGAGTAGTCAGGAAGTGGAATAGTTTGGGAAGCGATGTAGTGGAGGCAGGATCCATACATAGGTTTAAGCAGAGGTACGATAAAGCTCATGGTTCAGGGAGGTGACCTAGTGGCGACCAGTGAAGAGGCGGGGCCAGGAGCTTGGACTCGACCCCTGCAACCTCAACTAGGTGAGTACAACTAGGTGAATACACACACGTACGAGGAAAGGTTAAGGGAAATCGGACTGACGACACTGGAGGACAGAAGGGTCAGGGGAGACATGATAACGAATACAAGATACTGCGGGGAATAGACAAGGTGGACAGGGGATAGGAGTTCCAGAGAGGGGACACAGGGACAAGGGGTCACAACTGGAAGCTGAAAACTCAGACGAGTCACAGGGACGTTAGGAAGTATTTCTTCAGTCATAGAGTTGTCAGCAAGTGGAATAGCCTAGCAAGTGAAGTAGTGGAGGCAGGAACCATACATAGTTTTAAGAAGAGGTATGACAAAGCTCAGGAAGCAGAGAGAGAGAGGATCCAGTAGCGATCAGTGAAGAGGCGGGGCCAGGAGCTGAGTCTCGACCCCTGCAACCACAATTAGGTGAATTAGGTGAGTACACACTTGCAGATGAGGTACGATAAGGCCCTTCGAGCAGGAAGAGAGTGGACCTAGTAGCGACTTGCGAAGAGGCGGGGCCAAGAGTGAATCGACCCCTGCGATCACAGATAGGTGAGTAAACACAGAAAACGAGAGAAAATAATGAGAGAGAGAGAGATCACATATTACAGCTTGGCTCCACACCTGTACAATTTTAACACACCTGCATACCTCTAACACACTTGCAATTTTTCTTTCCTTGCGTTTACATAAACAGGGTTTTCCAGGTAATTAAGGTTAATTAATCTTAACGTCTCATTACCAGCACTAATTAGGTGACAGTCGTTGTCTGTAGCGAGTCTGGCTGGTGCTGATGCTGATAATTACTGAGGTAATGTAGGTGCCCAAGATGGACGGTAATGAGGTCAACACCGGTGTTGTCAAGAAGGTTGTGTTGTGTTGTGTTGTGTTGTTGTGTTACCAACAGTAGGAGGTGTTTGACCTCTGATTGTTGCGAGCAGCAGGTGGTGTTTGACCTCTGACTGTTACCAGCAGCAGGAGGTGGTTGACCTCTCAATGTTAGTAGCAGCAGGAGGTGGTTGACCTCTGATTGTTGCCAGCAGCAGGGAATTGGTTGATCTCTGATTGTTGTCAGCAGCAGGAGGTGGTTGACCTCCGAGGGGTGAGAGAGTAACAAGTAGGGATCTCAGTTCCTTGCAGTCACTAATTTCACCTCCGAGGACTCTCCAGTACTGAAACACAATGGTGGCCGCCGCCAGGGAGCTCACTCACAAGTCTTCAACTGGAAGGACGCTCCTAACACGTCCCCTGAGTGTGTATGTACTACCTGTTTGTAGTTGAAAGGGTCGAGTCACAGTTCCTGTGTGTGTGTGTGTGTGTGTGTGTGTGTGAGCAAAACTGTGTTTCCTGTCTTCAGAATTTATTTCGTTATATAATAAGTTTAAAGATTGTACTTGTTGTAGTAGAGGCTGTCTCCTCCTGGATCCCACTCCGGTAGTCTGGAACTAGGTAGACTTACCCTATAATGGGTTAATTAATCCGTCCATTCAACCTTATAGGAAATTGATGGTGTGAAGGTGCAGGACGCTATTGTTTAAGATTTCGGTATTTTAGAATTTTTTTTTCGAAAGTAGTGATGATCCTTCGTGAGGCCTAAAGAGAGAGAAAATATAGGTGCACTCAGCATGATTGTGGCCATGGGAGAGCAGGAATGACCGTGGCTCTGGGGAGAGGATGCCACAGGTTCCTCTTAAAAACTAACGTAATATTACGACCTCCATCCACCCCAGGATCAAACTTATACACTGTGATATGCATATCACAATTACTTGTTCACATTTATTAAACTGCTTAAGGTGTCTCATACAGTATGTCATAATATCATACCTGGGTGTTTGGTTAAGTTAACTTGGCCCCGGAACTAGTCATTTACTGTTACAAGTCACCTGTACAACGCCAGTCAAGAATTATTTAATTAAAAGGACACAAGTGCAACTAATGTGACATTTTTATTGTGGCAACGTTTCCCTCTCCAGGAGCTTTGTCAAGCTTTGATAAACCTCCTGGAGAGCGAAATGTTGCCACAATAAAATGTCACATTAGTTGCACTTGTGTCCTTATACTTTACATATTGTCGGTAATTCTACCAACATTATTACAATTATTTAATTCTTAAATAAGGGATCAACGTAAACGGTCAGTGCTTACAAAATGAGAGATATACACCTCTCAGTGCATATACCTGTCATTGTTATTCTTCAAGTACCACAGATTCTCTCCATTCCGCGGATACAATCACACAGAGTGTAGTCGTCTTCTTTCTCACTAAGTTTCACAATAAATTTTCAAACGAATTAGAAAACATTGCCAAACAGCTTTTATATTTTCTCTCGTATATATATAATATATATATATATATATATATATAAAATAATATATATATATATATATATATATATATATATATATATATATATATACTTCTACTTACACTTAGGTCACACTACACATACATGTACACATTTATTTATACACACTCATCTGAGTTTTCTTTGATTTTATCTTAATAGTTCTTGGTCTTATTACTTTTCCTTTTATATCCATGGGGAAGTGGAATAAGAATCTTTCCTCCGTAAGCCATGCGTGTTGTAAAAGTCAACTAAAATGCCGGGAACAATGGGCTAGTAACCCCTTTTCCTGTAAAGATTACTAAAAAGAATAAGAAGAAAATTGTCAAAGTGGGAAGTCTGAATGTGCGTGGATGTTGTGCAAATGATAAGACAGATGATTGTGGATGTTATGAATGAGAAGAAACTGGATGTCCTGGCTTTAAGTGAAACAAAGCTGAAGGGGGGGGGAGAGTTTCAGTGGAGAGGAATAAATGGGATTAGGTCAGGGGTTTCAAATAGAGTTAGAGCTAAAGAAGGAGTAGCAATAATGTTGAAGGATAAGCTATGGCAGGAAAAGAGGGACTATAAATGTATTAATTCAAGGATTATGTGGAGTAAAATAAAGATTGGATGTGAAAAGTGGGTTACAGTAAGCGTGTATGCACCTGGAGAAGAAAGAAGTGTAGAGGAGAGAGAGAGATTTTGGGAATGTTGAGTGAATGCTTGGGGAGTTTTGAATCAAGTGTGAGAGTAATGGTGGTTGGGATTTCAATGCAAAAATGGGTAAAATGTTATGGAGGGGGTAGTAGGTAAATTTGGGGTGCCAGGGTAAATTTTAAATGGGGACCCTTTTTAATTGAGCTATGTGTAGAGAGAGATTTGGTAATAAGTAATACATATTTTATGAAAAGAGGATAAATAAATATACAAGGTATGATGTAGCCGTAATGAAAGTAGTTTATTAGATTATGTATTGGTGGATAAAAGGTTGATGGGTAGGCTCCAGGATGTAATGTTTATAGAGGGGCAACTGATTATATCGGATCATTATTTAGTTGTAGCTACAGTTAGAGTAAGAGGTAGAGGGGAAAAGAGGAAGGTGGCAACAACAAGTAAGAGGGAGGTGAAAGTGTTATAAACTATGGGAGGAGGAAGTTCGGGTGAGATATAAGCGACTATTGGCAGAAAGGGGGGGCTAGTGCAAAGATGAGTAGTGGGGGGGGTTGAAGAGGGTTGGAATAGTTTTAAAAATGCAGTATTAGAATGTGGGGCAGAAGTTTGTGGTTATAGGAGGGTGGGGGCAGGAGGAAAAGGAGTGATTGGTGGAATGATGAAGTAAAGGGTGTGATAAAAGAGAAAAAGGTAGCTTATGAGAGGTTTTTACAAAGCAGAAGTGTTTAAGAGAGCAGAGTATATGGAGAGTAAAAGAAAGGTAAAGAGAGTGGTGAGAGAGTGCAAAAGGAGAGCAGATGAATAGAGTGGGGGAGGCACTGTCAAGAAATTTTAATGAAAATAAGAAAAAATTTTGGAGTGAGTTAAAAAAGTTTTGAAGCCTAGGGAAAGTATGGATTTGTCAGTTAAAACAGAGTAGGAGAGTTAGTAGATGGGGGGATGGAGGTATTAGGTAGATGGCGAGAATATTTTGAGGAACTTTTAAATGTTAAGGAAGAAACAGAGGCAGTAATTTCCCTGCACTGGTCAGGGAGGTTTTACCCTCTTTTAGGAGTGAAGAAGAGCAGAATGTAAGTGTGGTGGAGATACGTGAGGCATTACGTAGAATGAAAGGGGGGTAAAACAGCTGGAACTGATGGGGTCATGACAGAAATGTTAAAAGCAGGGGGGGGATATAGTGTTGGAGTGGTTGGTACTTTTGTTTAATAAATGTATGAAAAAGGGGGGAAGGTACCTAGGGATTGGCGGAGGCATGTATAGTCCCCTTTTTATAAAGGGAAAGGGGACAAAAGAGACTGTAAAAAAATTTTAGAGGAATAAGTTTACTGAGTATACCAGGAAAAGTGTACGGTTTGGGTTATAATTGAAAGAATTAGAGGGAAGACAGAATGTAGGATTGCGGATGAGCAAGGGGGTTTCAGAGTGGGTAGGGATGTGTAGATCAAGTGTTTACATTGAAGCATATATGTGAACAGTATTTAGAAAAAGGTAGGAAGTTTTTATTGCATTTATGGATTTAGAAAAGGCATATGATAGAGTGGATAGAGGAGCATGTGGCAGATTTTGCAAGTATTGGAATAGGTGGTAAGTTATTAAATGGGGGTAAGAGTTTTTTATGAGGATAGTGAGGCTCAGGTTAGGTGGGGTAGAAGAGAGGGAGACTACTTCCCGGTAAAAGTAGGTCTTCGACAGGATGGTAATGTCACCATGGTTGTTTAATATATTTTATAGATGGGGTTGTAAAGGAAGTAAATGCTAGGGTGTTCGGGAGAGGGGTGGGATTAAATTTTGGGAATCAAATTCAAAATGGGAATTGACACAGTTACTTTTTGCTGATGATACTGTGCTTATGGGAGATTCTAAAGAAAAATTGAAAAGGGTTAGTGGATGAGTTTGAGAATGTGTGTAAAGGTAGAAAGTTGAAAGTGAACATAGAAAAAGAGTAAGGTGATAGGGTGTCAAATGATTTAGATAAAGAAAAATTGGATATCAAATTGGGGAGGAGGAGTAATGGAAGAAGTGAATGTTTTCAGATACTTGGGAGTTGACGTGTCGGCGGATGGATTTATGAAGGATGAGGTTAATCATAGAATTGATGAGGGAAAAAAGGTGAGTGGTGCGTTGGGGCATATGTGGAGTCAAAAAACGTTATCTTGGAGGCAAAGAAGGGAATGTAATGAAAGTATAGTAGTACCAACACTCTTATATGGGTGTGAAGCTTGGGTGGTAAATGCAGCAGCGAGGAAAACGGTTGGAGGCAGTGGAGATGTCCTGTTTAAGGGCAATGTGTGGTGTAATATTAGCAAAAAATTCGGAGTGTGGAAATTAGGAAAAGGTGTGGAGTTAATAAAAGTATTAGTCAGAGGGCAGAAGAGGGGTTGTTGAGGTGGTTTGGTCATTTAGAGAGAATGGATCAAAGTAGAATGACATGGAAAGCATATAAATCTATAGGGGAAGGAAGGCGGGGTAGGTCGTCCTCGAAAGGGTTGGAGAGAGGGGGTAAAGGAGGTTTTTGGGGCAAGGGGTTTGGACTTCCAGCAAGCGTGCGTGAGCGTTTTAAAATAGGAGTGAATGGAGACGAATGGTACTTGGGACCTGACGATCTGTTGGAGTGTGAGCAGGGTAATATTTAGTGAAGGGATTCAGGGAAAACCCGTTATTTTTCATATAGTCGGACTTGAGTCCTGGAAATGGGAAGTACAATGCCTGCATTTTAAAGGAGGGGTTTTGGGTATTGGCAGTTTGGAGGGATATGTTGTGTATCTTTATACGTATATGCTTCTAAACTGTTGTATTCTGAGCACCTCTGCAAAAACAGTGATTATGTGTGAGTGAGGTGAAAATGTTGAATGATGATGAAGTATTTTCTTTTTGGGGATTTTTTTTCTTTTTTTTGGGGCACCCTGCCTCGGTGGGAGACGGCCGACTTGTTGAAAAAAAAAAAAAAAAAACATATAAAATATATTATATATATATAATATAAATATATATAATATATATAATATATATAAATATATATTTTATATATAATATATTATAATATGCATGTGTGTGTATGTGTCGTGCCGAATAGGTAAAACTTGCTATTTTGGCTTAAATAGCAACGCTCATCTTGCCGGATAAGGCAAGCGAAAATTCATATATGCAATAACTTCGCGAAAAATCATTCTGAACCTAATGAAAAAAAAAATATTTCATTGTGCTTGCTTATTACTAAATTATTGTAAACTTATCTAAAATATATTTAGTTGGGTTGGCTAAAATAAATTGCGCTTGTTATAATTAGGTTAGGGAAGTTTTCCCAACATTCTTTTGGGCAAAATTATAAATTTTTACATCAACATTAATGAAAACAAATATATCTTTAAACGTATAAGAGAAAATTTTAGAAAGGACTTAATTATAAATGTTTTCTTTCTAATTGGACCAGTTTTACCCATTAGGCTCGACGTATATATATATATTTTATTATATATTTTATATATATATATAATATATATTATATATATATATATATATGAACGTTTTCCTTGTCTGTTAGTGTCTGCTACCACTACCACTACCATCATCATCATCTACTTTCTCCTGTCTATCAGCTTCATAACTTTGTGTTTGTGCTCAGTTGCAGTAAGTGTTTACTGGAGCCAAGGTGAGCTCTGAGCAAGCCTTCCTGCAGCCACCTGTGTTCTTCTCTCTGTGTACCTCTAACATCCGCTTCTCTCCTTGTATATCACAACATTTAACATAACTTCTTAGTCCCCTCTTCTATAGTCTTCTTTCCTCTTAATCTTTATCTTACTTTTCATACTTCATTAATTGTCCCATATTAGCTAATAACCCCTCATTAAGTTATCACGTAATAATTCTGGTCATCAGTCTTCTTGGTATTGAGCGGCGGTCATCAGTGATCCATTAGTGATCGCCAGTCATGCAGTATTAATCGCCAGTGGCAGGGATATTAATCATGCTTGACCAGTTGCCTGGTATTGATCGTCAGACTCAGGTGAAGGTGTCGTGTTCTCTCATCCTTAATTCCTTACCTTAAGAAGTTCTCTTCAACAGCTTGTCTGTCTGTCTGTCTCTCCCTCAACCACACACTAATTACAACCACAATTTACACCTGACAAAAACTCGACACAACTTTTTTCAGTAGTTGAAAACACAATACTTTTATTTTTACCCAAAAATATATAATTTTAAGCTTTCAAACTGGTTTTAAAGTCAAAAATCTCCAGATGCAACAAAAACATATAGTTCTCCTGCAGATGATCCTTGCTAAAAAATTTGTTATGACAAAACTGTTTACGAAATTCAGTTTTGAGACCAACTGAAAACATTGAATTATTTGTTGAAACCAGAACATTTATTTGTTTATTGTGATTTGAGACGAAGAAATTTGATTTTTTTCTTTTTAGATTTTTTTTTAGAGCTTCAGATTTATATTTTTTCTAAGGCTGTTTAGATGATTTATATTCTTTCAAAAGTTAGACGTTATATGATATATTTTTTTACAATTATTTTTAAATTTCTTAATCGTTATGAGACTAGTTAACCCAGGTTGTTTAAGATGATAGTTAGAGCTTTCTTCTGACTTGTTACAAGACACAGAAATATAGAAGATAGGGAAAATTTTAAGAAGACAGGGAGAGTTAGTAGACACGGGAATTAGAAGACACGGAGAGTTAGTAGACACGGGAATTAGAAGACACAGAGTTAGAAGGCACGGAAGGGTAGAAGACACGGAAAGTCAGTTAGAAGACACGGAAAGTTAATTAGAAGACATACTGAAGACTGTTAAGCATGATAATAATATTAATTATCATGATGGAGAATGATAATTATCATACTGAACAAAGGCAATTATCATACTAGGAGTTCAAATTGTGTGAGAACAAAACACTGATACGGTTTATTATTAATTATAAAATATTGTGAGGGGGATCGAAAACATAAGAGAGAGAGAGAGAGATAGAGAGAGATTAAATTATTGAAAAATGTAAACATTGTAAATGCATGAACAATTCAGAGAATTTTAAAAATAAATATCTGCATAGAAAATAGTGAATTTGCAAAGTTTAATGTGGCGGAGCGTGTCTACAGTATACTGTGTGTTAACGGTACTGTATGTGGCACCATATATACACTCAGAGCTGCGTGTGCGTGTGTGTGTGTGTGTGCATTGTATACTCACCTGTTTGTGGTTGTAAGGGTCGAGTCACAGCTCCTGGTGTGTGTGTGTGTGTGTGTGTGTGTGTGTGTGTGTGTGCTTGTATGCATACTTCATATCTTAAGAAGTTAATTTCATAATAAGTATACTTCACATAATTAAAGTATATTCTTTGTGAGGTATGTTTCTCGGTGTATATTTATACACTCAGTGTATATATATGTTCACTGAGAATTTACTTAAATCCCTATTTTAGGGATTAATGTTCAGTTGGACTGCAGCCTTAATGACCCTCGTGTAACCTATAGGCTTTAACCTAAGAAATCTAATAAGGTAACATTACTGTGAATGACTATGGAGGGAGAGACCTTTCACGGGTTATAAAAATCAATGTAATATATTGGAGCTTCTCGCCACCATGAAATATAGATACACTCTCTCAGCATATATATGCTGAGAGAGGCAGTGTAAATGGACTGTTGCATTTAGTGATAAACAGCTGTGTATCTATATTTCATGGTAGCGAGAAGCTCCAATATATTACATTGATCCACTTGACGGATGACCCCACCATCCGCGTTGGTAACCCATTACATTCCTAATGCAAAACGGTAAGCCTTCGTTGGCATGCTTGCTGCTGGCACCAACAGCCTGATTGATGAGGCTATCAAGCAGGAGGTCTGGTAAGGAACCGGATAAGGGGGGTAAAGATCAGCAGCCATCAACTACTGGTCATGTCACAGCTTCTTGTAATCCATAATAAATAACCAGCATCATATGTTCTGCTAGACCACACTTTATAACATTGTCAACACGTCGCTATGTTACTTGAGTCATGAATCTCACTAAATCCAACATTATGCTAACATATCTACAGAGGAATATCAACATACTATTATCAACTTATCAATACAGAAATATCAATTTAACATTATCACAATATTAGTCACTTCTCTGAGGATCTCTGGTATTTCTTTTTCTCATTTTTCATGGTGATATTTGTTTCATATCTCCAGTTGACAATTTATTTTGATATCTTATTTAGAGAGCTACGTCATTAAATTTTGAATATGGTGTAAATAGCGCACACGTTTACACGCCTTTATGAAAAAAAAAAAAACAGAATAAATTGTAATTAATTTTTGGTGTGCATTTTCCCCCCATAACTTTAGGATTTTTAAATGAAAACTTCCAATAAATGGACAATATTTGCATGGATGAACATCAAATATGGTGTGCTGGAGCCAATATTGTCGACTGGGAGCCATTAAAATTGTTGCAAATATGATAGATTAGGACCAAAGTGAATATTTTTTTAATCGACTTGTATAAAGTTGGCAACATTCCACGGTGGAGTCATTACGAACTTGCAAGCAAATTTTTCCTAAAGCTGCGGCACTTAGACGCCGAGTTTATAAAATAGTTGCCTTGGCAGCTTGAAAGCTTAAAATTTTTATTGCACCGCATAGTTATCTCTGCGAAATGTTGGAAATTCTGCTGTGCAATATGTTAATGAGATTTGAAGACAATCTCTGTCGATTGTGTTCCCAAGACTGCAGCTTCAAGACAATCTCTGTCGATTGTGTTCCCAAGACTGCAGCTTCAAGACAATCTCTATCGATTGTGTTCCCAAGACTGAAGCTTCAAGACAATCTCTGTCGATTGTGTTCCCAAGACTGAAGCTTCAAGACAATCTCTGTCGATTGTGTTCTCACAGTTCCTCACTTTCACTTTCTTTCTTCTTAATAAATTACTAATATTATTACTTGTTCATTCTTGGGTAATTATTCATAGTAATTAACACTCATTTTCACTTTTTCTTTCCTGTATTTTCTTCCCACTCGTCTTTTTTCTTTCCTTCCTTCCATTCTGCCTTCCTTCCTTTCTTCCAACACTCACCTTGGTGATAAACAAAGGACGCATCACCCAGGCTAAGACTGAGAATTAACTCAGGTGCCCTTAGCCATGATCACGGCAGCAGTGAGTAATACTCACCCTGAACGTGGAAGCAGTGAGTAATCCTCAGAGAGTGGTGCTAATGACTTTATTACTCACTAGGAGCACCTGATTACTCACTGGGAGCACGTGATTGCGCCTACCTGCCGTTTCTCACCCACACTCAAGTCTGAGAGATCTTAGCTAATATATAAAATCCATGATTACCCTCGTTGTGGCTTCAGATTACAGCTTCCACCCAGACATTACCTCCAGAAACTAGTCAAAATGTTTCCTAATAATCATTCTAGGAAATCATTCTTATCAGTCTGTGAGGTGATGGTGGGGGAGGGGGGAGTGTGGGGTGTAATGATGATGGTGTGGAGAGAAAGAGCGTGGGGCGTGGGGGGAGAAGTGGTGATTCTGGAAGTGTGGGAGAGGGATTTCGGAGGAAGTCAAAAGAGTAAGTGTGGGGAAATATCAACACTTCTCTAACGAGATCAACACATGATTATATTATATATATATATATATATATAATATATATATATATATATATATATTATATATATATATAATATATATATATATATATATATATATATATATATGCAAAACAACCACTCTGAAAGAATAGAGAAATTCCAAGCGCTTTCGTGACTACTCACATTATCAAGGAACTATGAAAGTAAAGCATCCAAGGAAGCTATATAAGGAGTCTGGCCAGCACCTCACTATCAGATCCCACAACGGTTAAACACCTGACGCGCGCCGACCCAACTTGGATAGGTCCTTTGCACAACTCACCCCACAAACTATTCTACCCAAGAAAATTTAAAAATTATTTGTCCAGTGTATTATTAAATTCTTCCCAAATTCTATTAATTATAAATGGATCTAATTTATATAAACCAAAGGAAATATTCATATTATTGTCAAAACTGCTTTTTATGAAACAAGATTCAATTATATTCCTGAATATAATTGAATCTTGTTTCATAAAAAGCAGTTTTGACAATAATATGAATATTTCCTTTGGTTTATATAAATTAGATCCATTTATAATTAATAGAATTTGGGAAGAATTTAATAATACACTGGACAAATAATTTTTAAATTTTCTTGGGTAGAATAGTTTGTGGGGTGAGTTGTGCAAAGGACCTATCCAAGTTGGGTCGGCGCGCGTCAGGTGTTTAACCGTTGTGGGATCTGATAGTGAGGTGCTGGCCAGACCCCTTATATAGCTTCCTTGGATGCTTTACTTTCATAGTTCCTTGATAATGTGAGTAGTCACGAAAGCGCTTGGAATTTCTCTATTCTTTCAGAATGGTTGTTTTGCATATTCTGAAATCACCTGTTTACTGTGATCTTATTGCATATATATACATATATATATATATATATATATATATATATATATATATATTGTGTTTTGTGTGTGTGTGTGTGTGTGTGTTATTTGAGTATGCAAGTATGTACATACGAGTGGGAGCGTGTGTATACATGTATGCATGTGTATGTATGAATATACAGGTCTGTATATAACAGAGTGTATATAGAGGAAATACAAGAAAGGAAAATAATTTAATAAGTTCGTCCGTACAGTGTTTGATGCTATAATTGAATTCTTTGATATTTAAACTGTGAGGCTGCTGCTGTATACATTACCATGTGTGTGTGTGTGTACCCGTATGTGTATGTGTACCCGTGTGTGTGTGTGTGTTAGTTACCATTTGGTCCTAGGCACATGTCGATTAGACACTAGGCCTGTTGTATGTGCATGCGTGTGTGTGTGTGTGTGTGTGTGTGTGTGTGTGTGTGTGTGTGTGTATGTGTGTGTGTGTGTGTGTGTGTGTGTGTGTGTGTGTGTGTGTATCCAACACATTACCAAGTAGTGAATTACGACTATTACATTAAGGTAATTCGCAATTTGATCTGTGTCATCCTGGTCGACCTTCACGTGAATTATCTCTCACTCTCACAGTAGTTTCTTCACACCTCTGTGGTAATTATCTCTCACTCTCACAGTAGTTTCTTCACACCTCTGTGGTAATTATCTCTCACTCTCACAGTAGTTTCTTCACGCCTCTGTGGTAATTATCTCTCACTCTCACAGTAGTTTCTTCACACCTCTGTGGTAATTATCTCTCACTCTCACAGTAGTTTCTTCACACCTCTGTGGTAATTATCTCTCACTCTCACAGTAGTTTCTTCACGCCTCTGTGGTAATTATCTCTCACTCTCACAGTAGTTTCTTCACACCTCTGTGGTAATTATCTCTCACTCTCACAGTAGTTTCTTCACGCCTCTGTGGTAATTATCTCTCACTCTCACAGTAGTTTCTTCACGCCTCTGTGGTAATTATCTCTCACTCTCACAGTAGTTTCTTCACGCCTCTGTGGTAATTATCTCTCACTCTCACAGTAGTTTCTTCACGCCTCTGTGGTAATTATCTCTCACTCTCACAGTAGTTTCTTCACGCCTCTGTGGTAATTATCTCTCACTCTCACAGTAGTTTCTTCACGCCTCTGTGGTAATTATCTCTCACTCTCACAGTAGTTTCTTCACGCCTCTGTGGTAATTATCTCTCACTCTCACAGTAGTTTCTTCACGCCTCTGTGGTAATTATCTCTCACTCTCACAGTAGTTTCTTCACGCCTCTGTGGTAATTATCTCTCACTCTCACAGTAGTTTCTTCACGCCTCTGTGGTAATTATCTCTCACTCTCACAGTAGTTTCTTCACGCCTCTGTGGTAATTATCTCTCACTCTCACAGTAGTTTCTTCACACCTCTGTGGTAATTATCTCTCACTCTCACAGTAGTTTCTTCACGCCTCTGTGGTAATTATCTCTCACTCTCACAGTAGTTTCTTCACACCTCTGTGGTAATTATCTCTCACTCTCACAGTAGTTTCTTCACGCCTCTGTGGTAATTATCTCTCACTCTCACAAGTAGTTTCTTCACGCCTCTGTGGTAATTATCTCTCACTCTCACAGTAGTTTCTTCACGCCTCTGTGGTAATTATCTCTCACTCTCACAGTAGTTTCTTCACGCCTCTGTGGTAATTATCTCTCACTCTCACAGTAGTTTCTTCACACCTCTGTGGTAATTATCTCTCACTCTCACAGTAGTTTCTTCACGCCTCTGTGGTAATTATCTCTCACTCTCACAGTAGTTTCTTCACACCTCTGTGGTAATTATCTCTCACTCTCACAGTAGTTTCTTCACGCCTCTGTGGTAATTATCTCTCACTCTCACAGTAGTTTCTTCACGCCTCTGTGGTAATTATCTCTCACTCTCACAGTAGTTTCTTCACACCTCTGTGGTAATTATCTCTCACTCTCACAGTAGTTTCTTCACACCTCTGTGGTAATTATCTCTCACTCTCACAGTAGTTTCTTCACGCCTCTGTGGTAATTATCTCTCACTCTCACAGTAGTTTCTTCACGCCTCTGTGGTAATTATCTCTCACTCTCACAGTAGTTTTTTTCACACCTCTGTGGTAATTATCTCTCACTCTCACAGTAGTTTCTTCACACCTCTGTGGTAATTATCTCTCACTCTCACAGTAGTTTCTTCACGCCTCTGTGGTAATTATCTCTCACTCTCACAGTAGTTTCTTCACACCTCTGTGGTAATTATCTCTCACTCTCACAGTAGTTTCTTCACGCCTCTGTGGTAATTATCTCTCACTCTCACAGTAGTTTCTTCACGCCTCTGTGGTAATTATCTCTCACTCTCACAGTAGTTTCTTCACGCCTCTGTGGTAATTATCTCTCACTCTCACAGTAGTTTCTTCACACCTCTGTGGTAATTATCTCTCACTCTCACAGTAGTTTCTTCACACCTCTGTGGTAATTATCTCTCACTCTCACAGTAGTTTCTTCACGCCTCTGTGGTAATTATCTCTCACTCTCACAGTAGTTTCTTCACACCTCTGTGGTAATTATCTCTCACTCTCACAGTAGTTTCTTCACGCCTCTGTGGTAATTATCTCTCACTCTCACAGTAGTTTCTTCACGCCTCTGTGGTAATTATCTCTCACTCTCACAGTAGTTTCTTCACGCCTCTGTGGTAATTATCTCTCACTCTCACAGTAGTTTCTTCACGCCTCTGTGGTAATTATCTCTCACTCTCACAGTAGTTTCTTCACGCCTCTGTGGTAATTATCTCTCACTCTCACAGTAGTTTCTTCACGCCTCTGTGGTAATTATCTCTCACTCTCACAGTAGTTTCTTCACGCCTCTGTGGTAATTATCTCTCACTCTCACAGTAGTTTCTTCACACCTCTGTGGTAACTCACCCAATTATTTATTTAAATAAAACTTCATTTTGATTAATTTTACTTGATTTAATTAGGTGTTCCCAAGAAAAGATTTTCAAATGATTGCATGATTTTTATTTATTTTTTTATTCTCAAATTTTTCGGTTTTATTTTGTCCACCGAGAATGTCTTACCCGTCCGGCTTAAAAATTTCGACGCTGATGCACGATAACTAAAGCAAGATTTATGCAGTTATTGGTTTGTGCTGCTGCCTTATTACCAGAGTTGCATAATCCATTTCAAGAGTCCTGGAATGGGTTCGAAAACTTTGAAAAGCCTCTACCGCTTGACTTTAAATGTTCAAGAAACACGCCTCCTTCTTTAAAGACAACGGAGACTAATGTAAGTGTGAAGGCGCATATTTATTAGTTTTACTTTAAAATTGTGTGAAATTTTTCTTCCTGTTAAAACACATTTAATAAATTTAAGCTCGCCTTTTCTAACCGGCATCTTACATACAGGACAGTACTTATTAAGTTGTCTTTGTGTGCTGGTAATATTGTCACTATGATAACTTAGTTTTAAAACAAACTGGAAACTTTGGAATCTGTGTGATGGCTGGAGAAGGACTACTTGGATCGGTTTCAAATTTTCAATCCTGGTAAATGTTCCAGAAAGTAAAGTTTAGTTACTGGGCTCCATAACGCTTAATTTTCTAGTTTTATTAAATAAACAGATATTAATTTCCATTCAATATGTAAAGCATGCTGATAGGAAAGATAAAGACAGAAAGTAATTGACTCAGAAGAGACAGTCAAGGCAGGTTCAAAGATGACAACTCGTGTTTTCTGAAGGGAGGAATTAGTACACTGCATCTTCCTATGTTGTAAGACAGCATTTGTCTCAGTACCTCAGCAGTGTCTGATATAAAAACTGGAAGAGAAATGATCAGGTCCTGGAGCCGCGGAATCAGTAAAGCCGGTCCATGATAGTTTAAAAACAAGGTCAGGAGCTATGACCCGACCCCTCCACATACAGCTGAGTTAATACACTTACACATAACATCGAGAAGTAAAGAAACTACTGAGCGAACTGGGCAAGTGTGAAGCAGTGGTGTCTCCTAGAGACCTGTTAGTGCCACTTTAGTTACTGAACACTGAAATACTTGACGATATCCTGGTCACCTTTCTGAAGTCTCCCAGCTCAGGCTGAGACACTTCCTTATTGTCTGAGCAAATGTTACAAAGAAACTTTCATTTTTGTTTTTCCCCTTTCCATGTTGATTGTAATGTAGGTATGAATGTTAGTCATCCCTCAATCATCACTCATTATCGTCCTCCACCATGGTTGACACACACCATCACTACCACCATCCTCCACTTCCATGGTTGACACACACCATCACTGCCACCATCCTCCACTTCCATGGTTGACACACACACCATCACTGCCACCTTCCTCCACTTCCATGGTTGACACACCATCACTGCCACCATCCTCCACTTCCATGGTTGACACACACACCATCACTGCCACCTTCCTCCACTTCCATGGTTGACACACACCATCACTGCCACCTTCCTCCACTTCCATGGTTGACACACACACCATCACTGCCACCAGCCTCCACTTCCATGGTTGACACACACACACACACACACACGTGATGTAGTCCAGCTGGGCTTGTGAGGTGTGACCATATAATTGGTTAAATTAGGTATCCCCAGAGACCTCACAAGCCCAGCTGGACTACATCACACACACACACACACACACACACACACACACACCATCACTGCCACCATCACTGCCACCATCCTCCACTTCCATGGTTCACACACACACAACACACACACCCCAACACACACACACCATCACCGCCACCATCCTCCACTGCCATGGTTCACACACACACACACCATCACCGCCACCATCCTCCACTGCCATGGTTAACGCACAAACCATCACTCCCACCATAGCTGACACACATATCAACCAGTTACAATATTAGGGTATGTTCCATGACGCATTAAATTTTATTTGTATCGCTGTTGTTATTGGTAAAGGTTTCCCAGCACCGCATGCTATTAAAACTTCACTTTATAGACCTGATACTTATAACCAGCAGGATGAAACCTGCCACATACAACATATAACACATGGTAACAAACACAGCATGTAACACATAGTAACACAGACAACATATAACACATAGTAACACAGACAACATGTAACACATGGTAACAAACACAGCATGTAACACATAGTAACACAGACAACATATAACACATAGTAACACAGACAACATGTAACACATGGTAACAAACACAGCATGTAACACATGAGAACACATACACGACCAGAAAGAAATATTTGATGAGAGGGTTGAGGAAAGAGATACTTTCCATGGCTTCACAAGAAGGTATGACACAGCCTGAGAGAACCGAGAAAAACTACCACAGTCAGAGTAAGGTTAAGAAGCTGAACAACTGCGGCAAACACAAATGTGTAAGTACACAGACATAATACTGACAGTTAAGTGCACAGACTCTGACAGTTAATTACACAGACAACATTGATAGTTAGTACACAGACATAAGACTGACAGTTAAGTACACAGACTCTGACGGACATAAACACTGACTCCTGCTCCCCCTTCAATAACAGCAGTCTGGCTGACACCAACACTGCCACACTCTACAGTCTGGCTGACACCAACACTGCCACAGTCTGCAGTCTGGCTGACACCAACACTGCCACACTCTGCAGTCTGGCTAACACCAACACTGCCACACTCTACAGTCTGGCTAACACCAACACTGCCACACTCAACAGTCTGGCTGACACCAACACTGCCACACTCTACAGTCTGGCTAACACCAACACTGCCACACTCTACAGTCTGGCTGACACCAACACTGCCACACTCTACAGTCTGGCTGACACCAACACTGCCACACCCTGTAGTCTGGCTGACACCAACACTGCCACACTCTGTAGTCTGGCTGACACCAACACTGCCACACTCTACAATCTGGCTGACACCAACACTGCCACACTCTACAGTCTGGCTGACACCAACACTGCCACACTCTGCAGTCTGGCTGACACCAACACTGCCACACTCTACAGTCTGGCTGACACCGACACTGCAGCCTGGCTGGAACACCCGGGTTTCACAGACTTGAATGGCACTACTCGCATGGCACACCTTGTATAGTGAGAGTGAGGGGTGTAGGGTTAGGGAGAGGTGGGTGAGGGTGAGTCAGGGTGAAGCACAGCACAGAGGAAGCTGTTCATCTCATCACAATAGTTTTGCACCTGTCCTTGTTCATCACTATATTGACTTCCCTGAACCATCTTCGCTACACACCAGCTGGTGCCCTGAACCATCTTCACTGCTCACCGGTTGGTGCCCTGAACCATCTTCACTGTTGACCAGTTGGTGCCCTGAACCATCTTTATTACTCACCAGCTGGTGCCCTAAATCATCATTACATACACCAGCTGTAGCACCATCTACACCACACACACACACCAGCTGTAGCGCCATCTACACCACACACACCAGCTGCAGCACCATCTACACCACATACACACACCAGCTGTAGCACCATCTAAACCACACACACCAGCTGTATCACCATCTGACTCTTCATTTATCACAATCCACTTCACTATTAATAAAAATAACATTTATAACGTCCTTTCATCACAGTTCAGTTTTAACCTTGTAACTTTTATTGTTTCAGAGCTCCATGGCCGCCGCGACCCATCCCCAGACCAGGCCTGATCGATGACCTGATCACACAGGCTCTTGGTGTTAGCAACACGCTGACCAACGCATGCACCACTAACAACGTCACTAAGGTTAGACTGGGGATCACCTACACATGACTTTTATGGGCAGCTCTATCATTTTTTTCTTAAAATCCAAATAAATGCGATCTGCATAGCTATTTATTTTAAAAATAATTACTGTGACTCTCGTAGTAGCTTATAAGAGTGGATGGAAAAGGGGATAAAAGAGTGGATATAATAGAGGATAAAAGAGTGGATTTAAAAGTGGATAAAAGAGTGGATGAAAGAATGGATATAGAGGATTTTCTTGATCCCAGGTTGAATTGTTTGTTAGCAGATTTTTCCTCTCCAGTGTTTTATACACTTTTAGCTAAATACTTTTTCCAGGGGTTTTAAAACAATCATTTTTAGTTGGACGTGTGTGTGTGTGTTTATGTGTGTGTGTGTTAGTGTGTGTATGTTAGTGTGTGTGTTAGTGTGTGTGTGTTAGTGTGTTTGTGTTAGTGTTAGTGTGTGTGTGCGTGTGTTGTGTGTGTGTGTGTATGTGTGTATGTGTGTGTGTGTGTGTGTGTGTGTGTGTGTGTGTGTGTGTGTGTGTGTGTGTACTCACCTAGTTGAGTCTGCGGGGGTCGAGTCCGAGCTCCTGGCCCTGTGTGTGTGTGTGTGTGTGTGTGTGTGTGTGTGTGTGTGTGTGTGTGTGTGTGTGTGTGTGGTGTGTGTGTGTGTTGTGTGTGTGTGTAATCGCCTAGTTAGTTACCCTATTGTCCTAGTGCAGGTGTTTTGTATGTGTGTATATGTGTGTGTTCGTGTGTATGGGGGAGGTGTGAGGGGGAGATACTGCTAACACATACCAATAATTCTGGGTTATAAAAAGCGGAACTTGCTACTAGGGTCTAGAGCTTCTATGAGTGTCTACCCTTGTGTGTGTGTGCTTGTGTGTGAGGGAGGGATGGTTAGGGGGGGTAGGTGGTGTGGTTGAAAGATCTGTCGTGTAGGCACAAATTTAGTCTCATCTATCTTTCCCAATTATGCTAGTCTCTCCACTTATTGCCCTTTCTGGATTTACGTATTAATTGTTGCTGGTTATTATCATATTCCTTGTTCACATTGAGAGAGGACTTCCTAGCTTCCTAAGTATTCTTACTGCTAATAACTACCGGTAGTAACACTGCCCTACCCCTGTGTGCGTGTGTGTGTGTGTGTGTGAGTGTGTGTGTGTGTGTGTGAGTGTGTGTGTGTGTGTGTGTGTGTGTGAGAGGTGTCTTGTGTGGTGTAATGACTGGCCGCAACTTCTTGTGACCTGACCACAACCCTCCTGGGACTTGACCCTCGCACCATCTTACAATGCTGCCCTTAAAAGCTTGTCCCGCCACCTAGCTTTTAGTAAATTACTCACCTTGTGTGTGTGTGTGTCTGGATTTAAGTATCAATTATTGCTGGTTATTATCCTGTTCCATGTTCACATTGGGAGAGGACTTCCTAGCGTCCTAAGTATTCTTACTGCTAATAACTACTGGAATTAATACTACTCTACTCCTCGCTGGACTCTACCTTCTCACACTCGTCAACACTATATTCACTATGTCTATGCTATTTCTATTCTAATTCTGGTAATAGCTTGCAGGAGTGAGTGACCAGTATCAAACAGTATGCAAGGCCAGCCAGGGCCTTCAACATGCAAACCACAAATAGGCGAATGAAACTTGCTCTGCAATGGTGCGGTGACAAGTTGCCAGCTGCTGATGACGAAGTCGTCGTACGTAGGCCTTAAATCCCTATTTTGGAGATCCTTCACCTGTGATGTTTATAACCATGTATTCTCATACATCCCGCTTCCTCACACGATTTCACTCTTCACTGATGATAGTATACACTTCACATTATATACACTTCACTTTATATGTATAATGGCACACAACTTGTCGTGACGTCACTTCTTCAGGCCTACCGCTGACAATGTGGCAACAGTGCCTAAGACCCCCAACGGTTTGCACTTTGAAATATTATGATTTCAGCTTTCCTCTCACTTTTTTTTAACTAATAACTTTAATTATCACTCATAGTATTGTTCACTGACATTCCACTACCACTGATAACTGCTAGCTGTTATTGCACGCCTTACAACGCTAAGGTTCTTGGAGCCTTGTTACCCACGTCTGCACCCCACGGACCCACGTGTGTGTGTTAGTGTGTGTGTGTGTGTGTTAGTGCATGTGTTAGTGTGTGTGTGTTAGTGTGTGTGTGTTTATGTGTGTGTGTGTTAGTGCGTGTATGTTAGTGTGAGTGTTAGTGTGTGTGCTAGTGTGTGTGTTAGTGTGTGTATTAGTGTATGTGTGTTAGTGTGTGTGTGTTAGTGTGTTTGCGTTAGTGTGTGTGTGTGTGTGTGTGTGTGTGTGTGTGTGTGTGTGTGTGTGTGTGTGTGCGTGTGTGTGTGTGTGTATCACCTAATTGTACTCACCTAACTGTGGTTGCAGGGGTCGAGACTCAGCTCCTGGCCCCGCCTCTTCACTGATCGCTACTGGATCCTCTCTCTCTCTCTGCTTCCTGAGCTTTGTCATACCTCTTCTTAAAACTATGTATGGTTCCTGCCTCCACTACTTCACTTGCTAGGCTATTCCACTTGCTGACAACTCTATGACTGAAGAAATACTTCCTAACGTCCCTGTGACTCGTCTGAGTCTTCAGCTTCCAGTTGTGACCCCTTGTCCCTGTGTCCCCTCTCTGGAACATCCTATCTCTGTCCACCTTGTCTATTCCCCGCAGTATCTTGTATGTCGTTATCATGTCTCCCTGACCCTTCTGTCCTCCAGTGTCGTCAGTCCGATTTCCCTTAACCTTTCCTCGTACGACATTCCCTTGAGCTCTGGGACTAGCCTTGTTGCAAACCTTTGTACTTTCTCTAACTTCTTGACGTGCTTGACCATGTTGTGGTTCCAGACTGGTGCTGCATACTCCAGTATGGGCCTAACATACACAGTGTACAGTGTCTTGAACGATTCCTTATTAAGGTATCGGAACGCTATTCTCAGGTTTGCCAGGCGCCCGTATGCTGCAGCGGTTATTTGGTTGATGTGTGCTTCCGGTGATGTGCTCAGTGTTATGGTCACCCCAAGGTCTTTCTCCCTGAGTGAGGTCTGTAGTCTTTGTCCACCTAGCCTATACTCTGTCTGCGGTCTTCTTTGCCCCTCCCCAATCTTCATGACTTTGCATTTGGCTGGATTGAATTCGAGAAGCCAGTTACTGCACCACATGTCCAGCCTCTCCAGGTCTCTTTGCAGTCCTGCCTCATCCTCGTCCGATTTAATTCTTCTCATCAACTTCACGTCATCTGCGAACAGGGACACTTCAGAGTCTATTCCTTCCATCATGTCGTTCACATATATCAAAAGTAGCACTGGTCCTAGAACTGACCCCTGTGGGACCCCGCTCGTAACAGGCGCCCACTGTGATACCTCTTCACGTACCATGACTCGTTGCTGCCTCCTTGTCAGGTATTCCCTTATCCATTGCAGTGCCCTTCCTTTTACGTGTGCCTGATCCTCCAGCTTCTGCACTAATCTCTTGTGGGGAACTGTGTCAAAGGCCTTCCTGCAGTCTAGGAAAACGCAATCTACCCACCCCTCTCTCTCGTGTCTTACTTCTGTTACTTTGTCATAAAACTCCAGGAGGTTTGTGATACAAGATTTGCCTTCCATTGAACCCATGCTGGTTTTCATTTATAATCTTGTTCCTTTCCAGGTGTTCGACCACTCTCCTCCTGATAATCGTCTCCATGACTTTGCACACAATACATGTCAGAGACACAGGTCTGTAGTTTAGTGCCTCGTTTCTGTTTCCTTTCTTAAATATGGGGACTACATTAGCTGTCTTCCATTTCTCAGGTAGTTGCCCAGTTTCAAGGGATGTGTTGAAGATTGTGGTTAGAGGCACACACAGCATCTCTGCTCCTTCTCTAAGGACCCATGGGGAGATGTTGTTCCGGTCCCATCGCCTTTGAGGTGTCAAGGTCACTTAAGAGCTTCTTCACCTCCTCCTCAGTTGTTCGTATGTCATCCAACACTTGTTGGTATATTCCCTCTTGATGTTCCCTTCTGTGCTGTCTTCCCACCCCTTCCTGTCTCTACTGTAAAAACTTCCTTAAATCTCCTCTTCAGCTCCTCACATACCTCCTGATCATTTCTTGTGAGTTCTCCACCTTCTGTCCTTAATCTGATCACCTGGTCTTTGACTGTTGTCTTCCTCCTGATGTGGCTATACAACAGTTTCGGGTCAGTCTTGATTCTCGATGCTATGTCATTTTCATACTGTCGCTGGGCCTCCCTCCTTACCTGTGCGTACTCATTCCTGGCTCTGCGACTGATCTCCCTATTTTCGTGTGTTCTCTGCCTTCTGTACTTTTTCCATTCTCTATTGCACTTTGTTTTTGCCTCCTTATACCGTCGGGTAAACCAGGGGCTCGTTCTGGTCTTCCCGTTGTTACAGTTGCCCTTGGGAATGAACCTTTCCACTGCCTCCTTGCATTTTGTTGCTACATATTCCATCATTTCATTTACTGGCTTTCCTGCCAGTTCTCTGTCCCACTGGACCTCCCACAGGAAGTTCTTCAACCCTATGTAGTCCCCTCTTTTATAGTCAGGCTTTTCCCATTCTACTCCTGTTATTCTCTCCACTTGCAGCTCTACTATGTATTCAAAGCACAGAACCACGGGACTAGGGGACTCTCATACTTGATGTCCTCAATGTCTGAGCTGCCCAGGGTGAACACAAGGTCCAATCTTGCTGGTTCATCCTCCCCTCTCACTCTGGTAGTGTCCTTAACATGTTGGTGCATGAGGTTTTCCAGCACCACGTCCAACATCCTGGCTCTCCATGTTTCGGGACCCCCATGTGGCTCCAGGTTTTCCCAGTCAATCTCCCTGTGGTTGAAATCCCCCATAACCAGCAACTTTGCTCTGCTGGAGTGAGCTCTTCTTGCCACCTCAGCAAGTGTGTCCACCATTGCTCTGTTGCTCTCTTCATATTCCTCTCTTGGCCTCCTGCAGTTCTGTGGTGGATTATACATCACTGCAATGACCACTTTGTGTTCTTCAGACTGAAGTTTACCTGCTATGTAGTCTCTTTCTCCCGTCTCATCTATTCCTTCCATTTTCTCGATTTTCCATCTGTTTTTTACGAGCAGAGCAACCCCACCTCCCCCCCTGCCCCTTCTATCTTTCCTCTTGATCTGGTATCCTGGTGGGAAGATTGCATCTGTTATTGTCTCCATGAGTTTTGTTTCTGTAACTGCTATGATGTCTGGGGACTTCTCATTGATTCTTTCTTGCCATTCCTCATGTTTATTCGTTAATCCATCTGCATTTGTGTACCAAACCTTCAACTTCTGTTCTAATACTGTAACTGTGGTGCGGGGGGTGGAAACAGAGGGATCGGTGTGTGATGGTTGGTTTGGATTGTTCAGTTGCCTTGGGGGTGTCGTGGCTGGAGTCCTTCTGGAGGTGTTTCTGGGGGGTGCGCTTGTCCTTCCATTTGATCCTGGGTTATTCTGCTCTCCTTTTTCACTTCCTCCCATTTCTCCTTTCGTTTTTGAACTCTCTCTTTCATTGTTTTCCTTTCGTCCTGTGTTCTGTCTCGATCGAGGTACACACTCTGGAACTCCTGCTTGCCTCTCAGCCGTGCTTTCTCTTGCAGGATCATGGTTCGGGTTGATTCTGCCTTGAAAATTACTTTGAGTGGCCGATTCCTTTTCTTTGTGAACCACCCAATTCTCCGAAAATTTGCCACCTGGGTCATGTCCCCCTCGCCTATCACCTTCATGATATCTTCAATCGCTTTTTTCTCCTCCTGCTTTCTTTCATCATAAGTTTCCCCTTTAGCTTCGTCTAGCCCATAGACAAACACGGATCTCTCCCTTTCCACCTCCCACTGTGACTCCCATTGCATCCTCTGATGTGTTTTAGTTCCTTCCCGTGGAGTGTTCCTTCCTTCAGTCCCTTCCCTAGTTATGGCCCCTATGCTTCTTGGTTTATCCTTCCTGTTCACCTGCTCCTGGCCCCCACAGGTATCTGGTAAGGTCCTTGCACATGTACTAGTTCCTTCAATGTCTTCCAACCTCTCTTTCTGTCCTTCCAACCTGTGTGTACTCACCTATTTGTGGTTGCAGGGGTCGATTCATAGCTCCTGGCCCCGCCTCTTCACTGGTCGCTACTGGGTCACTCTCCTTGGACCATGAGCTTTATCATACCTCTGCTTAAAGCTATATATGGATCCTGCCTGCACTACATCGCTTCCCAAAGTATTCCACTTCCAGACTACTCTGTGACTGAAGAAATACTTCCTAACATCCCTGTGATTCATCTGTGTCTTCAACTTCCAACTGTGTCCCCTTGTTGCTGCATCCCATCTCTGGAACATCCTGTCTTTGTCAACATTATTAATTCCTCTCAGTATTTTATATGTCGTTATCATGTCCCCCCTACCTCTCCTGTCCTCCAGTGTCGTCAGGTCGATTTCCCTTAACCTCTCCTCGTAGGACATACCCCTTAACTCTGGGACTAGTCTTGTCGCAAACCTTTGCACTTTTTCTAGTTTCTTTACGTGCTTGGCTAGGTGTGGGTTCCAAACTGGTGCCGCATACTCCAATATGAGCCTAACGTACACGGTGTACAGGGTCCTGAACGATTCCTTATTAAGATGTCGGAATGCTGTTCTGAGGTTTGCTAGGCGCCCATATGCTGTAGCAGTTATTTGGTTGATGTGCGCTTCAGGAGATGTACCTGGTGTTATACTCACCCCAAGATCTTTTTCCCTGAGTGAAGTTTGTAGTCTCTGGCCCCCCTAGACTGTACTCCGTCTGCGGTCTTCTTTGCCCTTCCCCAATCTTCATGACTTTGCACTTGGTGGGGTTGAACTCCAGGAGCCAATTGCTAGACCAGGTCTGCAGCCTGTCCAGATCCCTTTGTAGTTCCGCCTGGTCTTCGTCCGACTGAATTCTTCTCATCAACTTCACATCATCTGCAAACAGGGACACCTCAGAGTCTATTCCTTCCGTCATGTCGTTCACAAATACCAGAAACAGCACTGGTCTTAGGACTGACCTCTGTGGGACCCCACTCGTCACAGGTGCCCACTCTGACACCTCGCCACGTACCATGACTCGCTGCTATCTTCCTGACAAGTATTCCCTGATCCTTTGTAGTGCCCTCCCTGTTATCCCTGCCTGGTCCTCCAGTTTTTGCACTAATCCCTTGTGTGGAACTGTGTCAACGCCTTCTTACAGTCCAAGAAAATGCAATCTACCCACCCCTCTCTCTCTCTCTTGTCTTACTGCTGTCACCCTGTCATGAAACTCCAGTAGGTTTGTGACACAGGATTTCCCGTCCCTGAAACCATATTGGCTGCTGTTGATGAGATCATTCCTTTCTAGATGTTCCACCACTCTTTTCCTGACAATCTTCTCCATGACTTTGCATACTATACATGTCAGTGATACTGGTCTGTAGTTTAGTGCTTCATATCTATCTATTTTTTTAAAAAATTGAGACTACATTTGCTGTCTTCCATACCTCAGGTAATCTTCTTGTTTCGATAGATGTGTTGAATATTGTTGTTAGGGGTACACATAGCACCTCTGCTCCCTCTCTCAGGACCCATGGAGAGATGTTATCCGGTCCCATCGCCTTTGAGGTATCTAGCTCACTCAGAAGCCTCTTCACTTCTTCCTCGGTTGTGTGCATTGTGTCCAACACTTGGTGGTGTACCTCACCACTCTTTCTGGAGCCCCTTCTGTCTTCTCTGTGAACACTTCTTTGAATCTCATGTTGAGTTCCTCACATACTTCGTGGTCGTTTCTTGTTGTCTCTCCTCCTTCCTTCCTTAGCCTGATTACCTGGTCCTTGACTGTTGTTTTCTTCCTGATGTGGCTGCATAACAGCTTCAGGTCAGATTTGCCTTTCGCTGCTATGTCGTTTTCATATTGTCATTGGACCTCCCTTTTTACCTGTGCATATTCATTTCTGGCTCTATGACTGCTCTGTGTGCGTGTGTGTGTGCGTGTGTGTTTACTTGTTGTAAGTATACACCTTTCTCAGGGAAACATTCAACGAGGTAATCAGTGTAGCGTCTTCTTTCACTTACGTGAGTCCCTCAGCAGCGCTGAGCTTTTAAATAATTGATCTACAACAAATGAGACCTTCCTTAAAGCCAGGCGATCTTCTTTAAAGACAGGAGACCTTTCTTAAAGCCAGGTGACCTTCCTTAATTAAAGTCAGGAGATCTTCCTCAAAGCCAGGAGACAGGAGACATTTCTTAAGGCCAGGAGACCTTCCTTAATTAAAGTAAGGAGATCTTCCTCAAAGCCAGGAGACATGAGACATTTCTTAAGGCCAGGAGACCTTCCTTAATTAAAGTAAGGAGATCTTCCTCAAAGCCAGGAGTTCTTCCTTAAAGACAGGAGTCATTTCTTAAAGCTAGGAGATCTTCCTTAAAGCCAGATCTTCCTTAATGCCTGGAGACTTTCCTTGCAGACAGGAGACGTGTTTCTTGTGGTTGAGGAGAGTCGTTGTTGCACTACAACTCTACCCATCTTGATGTTCCTGCATGGGAACACTGCTTCCCTCAAGCGTCTTGATAATGTTAACATCAACATTATGTTAGTGCAGTCACACATATCTACAATATGTATACTAAAGTTATGGCTGTTGTGATATATAATATATATATATATATATATATATATATATATATATATATATATATTTTATATTATATATAAATATATATATATAATATATATATATATATATATATATATATATGTCGTGCCGAATAGGCAGAACTTGCGATCTTGGCTTAAATAGCAACGCTCATCTTGCCATATAAGAGAAGCGAAAATTTGTGTATGCAATAATTTCGCCAAAATCATTCTGAACCTAACGAAAAAAAAATATTTCACTGTGTTTGTTTAGTATTAAATATTGTAAACAAATCTAAAATATATTTAGTTGGGTTAGGCTAAAATAAATTGATCTTGTTATAATAAGGTTAGGTAAGTTTTCTAAATTTCTTTTGGTCTAAAATTAATAATTTTTGCATTAACATTAATGAAAAAAATATATCTTTAAACGTATAAGATAAAATTTTAGAAAGGACTTAAATTTAAATGAGTTCTTGCTAATTGACCAGTTTTACATATTCGGCACGACATTATATATATATATATAATATATATTATATATATAATATATATATATATATATATATATATATATATATATATATATATACTATACAATACAACAGGCAACTCACTTAACGATACTCGTATATCGCACACTTTATGCAGACACATAGCGGCACTTAAAGTCTTGGAGCGGCAGTATTGTGGTGTAGAAGTGTGGGTGGAGGTGTGGGTGTGGTGGTGGGGTGACAAAAGTTGGGAATGGTGGAAGTGGTGTGAGGGAGGTAAGGGATTGTCGAGGAGTGGTGGTGGAGGGTTGGAGAGCAGTGAGAAGGGTTGGGGGAGAGCTAGAGAGTAATGATGAGGTTTGTGAGTATTGCAGGAGGAGAGCTGGGTATAATGGAGAGGGTTGGGAGTATTGCAGGAGGAGAGCTGGGTAGTAATGGAGAGGGTTGGGAGTATTGCAGGAGGAGAGCTGAGTAGTAGTGGAGAGGGTTGGGAGTATTGCAGGAGGAGAGCTGGGTAGTAGTGGAGAGGGTTGGGAGTATTGCAGGAGGAGAGCTGGGTAGTAGTGGAGAGGGTTGGGAGTATTGCAGGAGGAGAGCTGGGTAGTAGTGGAGAGGGTTGGGAGTATTGCAGGAGGAGAGCTGGGTAGTAGTGGAGAGGGTTGGGAGTATTGCAGGAGGAGAGCTGGGTAGTAGTGGAGAGGGTTGGGAGTATTGCAGGAGGAGAGCTGGGTAGTAGTGGAGAGGGTTGGGAGTATTGCAGGAGGAGAGCTGGGTAGTAGTGGAGAGGGTTGGGAGTATTGCAGGAGGAGAGCTGGGTAGTAGTGGAGAGGGTTGGGAGTATTGCAGGAGGAGAGCTGGGTAGTAGTGGAGAGGGTTGGGAGTATTGCAGGAGGAGAGCTGGGTAGTAGTGGAGAGGGTTGGGAGTATTGCAGGAGGAGAGCTGGGTAGTAGTGGAGAGGGTTGGGAGTATTGCAGGAGGAGAGCTGGGTAGTAGTGGAGAGGGTTGGGAGTATTGCAGGAGGAGAGCTGGGTAGTAGTGGAGAGGGTTGGGAGTATTGCAGGAGGAGAGCTGGGTAGTAGTGGAGAGGGTTGGGAGTATTGCAGGAGGAGAGCTGGGTAGTAGTGGAGAGGTTGGGAGTATTGCAGGAGGAGAGCTGGGTAGTAGTGGAGAGGGTTGGGAGTATTGCAGGAGGAGAGCTGGTAGTAGTGGAGAGGGTTGGGAGTATTGCAGGAGGAGAGCTGGGTAGTAGTGGAGAGGGTTGGGAGTATTGCAGGAGGAGAGCTGGGTAGTAGTGGAGAGGGTTGGGAGTATTGCAGGAGGAGAGCTGGGTAGTAGTGGAGGGGGGTTGGGAGTATTGCAGGAGGAGAGCTGGGTAGTAGTGGAGAGGGTTGGGAGTATTGCAGGAGGAGAGCTGGGTAGTAGTGGAGAGGGTTGGGAGTATTGCAGGAGGAGAGCTGGGTAGTAGTGGAGAGGGGTTTGGGAGTATTGCAGGAGGAGAGCTGGGTAGTAGTGGAGAGGGTTGGGAGTATTGCAGGAGGAGAGCTGGGTAGTAGTGGAGAGGGTTGGGAGTATTGCAGGAGGAGAGCTGGGTAGTAGTGGAGAGGGTTGGGAGTATTGCAGGAGGAGAGCTGGGGAGTAGTGGAGAGGGTTGGGGTATTGCAGGAGGAGAGCTGGGTAGTAGTGGAGAGGGTTGGGAGTATTGCAGGAGGAGAGCTGGGTAGTAGTGGAGAGGGTTGGGAGTATTGCAGGAGGAGAGCTGGGTAGTAGTGGAGAGGGTTGGGAGTATTGCAGGAGGAGAGCTGGGTAGTAGTGGAGAGGGTTGGGAGTATTGCAGGAGGAGAGCTGGGTAGTAGTGGAGAGGGTTGGGAGTATTGCAGGAGGAGAGCTGGGTAGTAGTGGAGAGGGTTGGGAGTATTGCAGGAGGAGAGCTGGGTAGTAGTGGAGAGGGTTGGGAGTATTGCAGGAGGAGAGCTGGGTAGAAGTGGAGAGGGTTGGGAGTATTGCAGGAGGAGAGCTGGGTAGTAGTGGAGAGGGTTGGGAGTATTGCAGGAGGAGAGCTGGGTAGTAGTGGAGAGGGTTGGGAGTATTGCAGGGAGAGAGCTGGGTAGTAGTGGAGAGGGTTGGGAGTATTGCAGGAGGAGAGCTGGGTAGTAGTGGAGAGGGTTGGGAGTATTGCAGGAGGAGAGCTGGGTAGTAGTGGAGAGGGTTGGGAGTATTGCAGGAGGAGAGCTGGGTAGTAGTGGAGAGGGTTGGGAGTATTGCAGGAGGAGAGCTGGGTAGTAGTGGAGAGGGTTGGGAGTATTGCAGGAGGAGAGCTGGGTAGTAGTGGAGAGGGTTGGGAGTATTGCAGGAGGAGAGCTGGGTAGTAGTGGAGAGGGTTGGGAGTATTGCAGGAGGAGAGCTGGGTAGTAGTGGAGAGGGTTGGGCAATGGTGATGAAGGGTTGAAGAATGTTAGATGGTTTAAAGGATAGTAAAACTTTCTCCTCACCCTCCCTCCCATACACCCCCACCACAAATATCCCCATTATACACCCCTTCACCTTCCCTCCCATACACCCCCACCACAAATATCCCCATTATACACCCCTTCACCTTCCCTCCCATACACCCCCACCACAAATATCCCCATTATACACCCCTTCACCTTCCCTCCCATACACCCCCACCACAAATATCCCATTATACACCCCTTCACCTTCCCTCCCATACACCCCCATCACAAATATCCCCATTATACACCCCTTCACCCTCAGCTGCCCACTGACCCATGTAAGGCTTACGCAGCTTAACAGAGCCTCACTCTCCACAAAAAAAAACTCATGGTGGTAAATATGTAAGAGTCTAGTATGTAAGTGGCAGTAATTATGAGAATCTAGTCCATAAGTGATAGTAAATGGCAAAAACTTTGAGGTGTGCTGGAATGTTATCGTACATAGGTTCATACATCAAGAGAGAGGAACATGTACACACTCAGCTTAGGGACTTAGATTACAAGCAATTACTGACTTGTAAATTTAACTAATCCTTAGTTGATGAAGTATTCCTGGCTCATCATAAAGTTGGTTGGTAGGTTAATTGAGTTTATCGACCACACAGATGATCGTTAAGGCTGCATGTTACCTTCTCAGTACCAGTCAAGCATATTTTAATACTTAAAATAAGTATTAAAGTAAATTCTCTATGTATATACACTTAGAGACATACATCTCTCGGTGTATATACACTAAGAGATACACCTCTGTGTATATATAAACTGAGTGACGTACACCTCTAGGAGTATATAGCCAAGAAGTTAGCCTCACTTCACCAGTTAATTATTTAATCAAGGTCATTAAATGCTAAGAACACATAAGAGGTAAAAGGAATGGTAGTGGAAGTAACGTGACTTGTGAAGTATTGAGAGAACACGGTATAAGGAAGGTTCATTCTCAGTACTCTCTAGGTTGTCAGACTTTAGTCTTGATCATTTGACTATGTACGTTAAGTTACACAACCTTCACGTTAATACTCCAAACATTTATAATTTCAGACTGATCGTAAGGAAAAAGTGAGAGCTGGGTCTAAAGACCAGAGACTAGGGTTCAGGGTCCAGGGCCCAGGGTCCAGGGACCAGGGTTCAGGGACCAGGGTCCAGGGACCAGGGTTCAGGGACCAGGGTTCAGGGACCAGGGTCCAAGGACCAGGATTCAGGGACCAGGGTCCAAGGACCAAAACACCACTTGGTAAATAGCTACCTGGTAAATAGCTACCTGGTAAACAGCTGCCTGGTAAATAGCTACCTGGTAAACAGCTGCCTGGTAAACAGCCCCTTGATAAACAGCCCCTTGGTAAACAGCTGTCGAGTAAATACATAAAACACATAGTGACAGTGAACGAGCGAAGTTGTTTTCATTAACCAGAGCGAGCCACTGCACACTTTAAATAGTTTGTAAGGACAGGTTTTCTTAGAAGGAAGTTGTAAAGAGTATGTAAACAGTTGTTTCAAGAAGGTAGAGATGGTAGATAAAAATCAATAAGAAGATTCCTAGTATTCCTTCACTTGTTATCATTTCTACTCAGAGACTCAAGAGTGAAAACAAAACATATTCAATAAAAATAGTTTGTCAACAGTGTTTGTCGAGGGAGGAGAGAAAACTGTGGAATGAACCATTGTGTCTACAATGTTTGTTGTCGAAGGAGGGAGAGAACAATAAGAACAACCTTAAAACATTCCGAAACATCTTAAAACACTCAGAACAACCTTTAAACACTTACATTTATCATGACACCTTGTCAGCAGTCAGTTAGCAGCACATTTGTGCTCCAGTAAACAAAACAATTGTCATCAGTGGAGTTTTGTCTTACCTTCACAGGAGAAGTCTTGCCTGTGTACTCTTAAGGGATCACTCAGTGGCACCTACCTACCAAGGTAAACAATAAGAATTAGTTAGTTGCAAAACTACTTTTAAAATGAGCTTTAAAAATACACAGATTAATGTAATTTCTCCCTATGAAAATATTTTATATTTTTATGAACGAGACTCGTGTTAAATTAGACAAATTTGTAAGTTTTGACAGTGATAGGCGAAGTTAATACCAGCAGCAGCCAACTGTGAAATATGTAGTATGGGGTCAATGTCAGCACTGCCAGCAACACTCAGATCAGTAATAGTGTTACCAGCAACACTCAGATCAGTAATAGTGTTACCAGCAACACTCAGATCAGTAATAGTATTACCAGCAACACTCAGATCAGCGTCAGCACTCAAACCAGTGTTAGTACTCACACCACCACTCAGATCTGCGATAGTACTACCAACAACACTGATTCCAGAGTCAGAACTACCGACAACACTCACAATGCGTCAGCCTTGCCAGTAATGCTCAGAACAGCGTTAGTCCTAGCAACAACACTCAGACAACCAATGTGGAATATAAATATATTGGATAAACAGACAGTGACGACTGGATGACAGCAGTGATTTGATTGCATACAGTGACTGAATAAACATACAATGACTGGATTTGACAGACAGTGCTGGATTAAACAGTGGCTGGATAAACACAGTGACTGGATAAACAGTGACTGGATAGACAGACAGTGACTGGATAGACACAGTGATTGGATAGGCAGGCGCAGTGAGTGACTAACTAGAAGCTAGCTTGTTTGATGTGGCGCCTGACACTGTAGTGTGCGCCTGACGCTTTTGTGTGGCGCCTGACACTGTTGTGTGGCGCCTGACACAGTAATGTGGCGCCTGACACAGTAGTGTGGTGACTGGCACTATGGTGTGGCGCTTGACAGTGTAGTGTGGCTCCTGACATTGTAGTGTGGAGCCTGACACTGTGGCATGACTGCCTCAGCTTTGCCATGCTCGCCAATGTTCGTCTTCATACTGAGAGTAACCAAACTCTCGCCTTTATATTCTTAACATGATGATTGTGACACGCCCAACCCTCGCTGCTGTTGTTGTTGATGCTGCTACTGATGCTGCTGTTGATGATGCTGCTGCTGCTGCTAATGATGATGATGATGCTGCTACTGATGCTGCTGTTGATGATGATGCTGCTGCTGCTAATGATGATGATGATGATGATGATGATGATGATGATGATGCTGCTACTGATGCTGCTGTTGATGATGATGCTGCTGCTGCTAATGATGATGATGATGCTACTGATGCTGCTTCTGATAATGATACTGATTGTACTATGCTGGTGCTGCTACTGCCGATGCTGCTACTACTGCTGCTGTTCCTGTTGTTGCTACTGATGCTCCTGCTGACAATGCTGCTGATGATGCTGTTGATGATGATGCTGCTGATGCTGCTACTGATGCTGATGGTGGTGGTGGTGGTGGTGCTGCTGCTGCTGATGCTGGTGGAGGTGGTGTGAGGTGGTGGTGGTGGATGGTGGTGCGTGGTGCATGGTGCGTGCGTGCGTGGTGGTTGGTGGGTGCTGCTGCCATGCTGCTACTGATGCTGGATGGTGGTGGTGGTGGTGGTGTGCTGCTGCTGCTGCTGCTGTCACTGCTGCCACTGCTGCCACTGCTGCCACTACTGCTCGATACTACTGCCACTTCTGCCACTACTGCCACTGCAGCCACTAGTGCCACTACTGCCACTGCTGCCACTGCTGCCACTACTGCCACTACTGCCACTACTGCCACAACTGCCACTACTGCCACTACTGCCACTCCTGCCACAGCTGCCACTACTGCCACTACTGCCACTACTGCCACTACTGCCACTACTGCCACTACTGCCACTACTGCCACTGCTGCCACTACTGCCACTACTGCCACTACTGCCACTACTGCCACTGCTGCCACTACTGCCACTACTGCCACTACTGCCACTCCTGCCACAGCTGCCACTACTGCCACTACTGCCCACATACTGCCACTACTGCCACTTACTAGCCACTACTGCCACTACTGCCACTGCTGCCACTACTGCCACTACTGCCACTACTGCCACTACTGCCACTACTGCCACTGCTGCCACTACTGCCACTACTGCCACTACTGCCACTACTGCCACTACTGCCACTACTGCCACTACTGCCACTACTGCCACTGCAGCCACTACTGCCACTACTGCCACTACTGCCACTACTGCCACTGCTGCCACTACTGCCACTATCAATGCCACTACTGCCACTACTGCCACTACTGCCACTACTGCCACTACTGCCACTTACTGCCACTGCTGCCACTACTGCCACTACTGCCACTACTGCCACTACTGCCACTACTGCCACTGCTGCCACTACTGCCACTACTGCCACTGCTGCCACTACTGCCACTACTGCCACTACTGCCACTACTGCCACTACTGCTGCTGTCACAGAATTATTCATCATAAAACAGCACTGCAGCACACATTCTTTTTCATAAAGTAAATAATGTTTTTATACTGTGTGTGTGTGTGTGTGTGTGTTGTGTGTGTGTGTGTGTGTGTGTGTATGTGTGTGTGTGTGTGTATGTGTGTGTGTGTGTGTGTGTGTGTGTGTGTGTATGTGTGTGTGTGTGTATGTGTGTGTGTGTGTGTGTGTGTGTGTGTGTGTGTACTCACCTAGTTGTACTCATCTAGTTGAGGTTGCGGGGGTCGAGTCCGAGCTCCTGGCCCCGCCTCTTCACTGATCGCTACTAGATCACTCTCCCTGAGCCGTGAGCTTTATCATACCTCTGCTTAAAGCTATGTATGGATCCTGCCTCCACTACATCGCTTCCCAAACTATTCCACTTACTGACTACTCTGTGGCTGAAGAAATACTTCCTAACATCCCTGTGATTCATCTGTGTCTTCAACTTCCAACTGTGTCCCCTTGTTACTGTGTCCAATCTCTGGAACATCCTGTCTTTGTCCACCTTGTCAATTCCCTCAGTATTTTGTATGTCGTTATCATGTCCCCCCTATCTCTCCTGTCCCCCAGTGTCGTCAGGTTGATTTCCCTTAACCTCTCCTCGTAGGACATACCTCTTAGCTCTGGGACTAGTCTTGTTGCAAACCTTTGCACTTTCTCTAGTTTCTTTACGTGCTTGGCTAGGTGTGGGTTCCAAACTGGTGCCGCATACTCCAATATGGGCCTAACGTACACGGTGTACAGGGTCCTGAATGATTCCTTATTAAGATGTCGGAATGCTGTTCTGAGGTTTGCTAGGCGCCCATATGCTGCAGCAGTTATTTGGTTGATGTGCGCTTCAGGAGATGTGCCTGGTGTTATACTCACCCCAAGATCTTTTTCCTTGAGTGAGGTTTATAGTCTCTGGCCCCCTAGACTGTACTCCGTCTGCGGTGTTCTTTGCCCTTCCCCAATCTTCATGACTTTGCACTTGGTGAGATTGAACTCCAGGAGCCAATTGCTGGACCAGGTCTGCAGCCTGTCCAGATCCCTTTGTAGTTCTGCCTGGTCTTCGATCAAGTGAATTCTTCTCATCAACTTCACGTCATCTGCAAACAGGGACACCTCAGAGTCTATTCCTTCCGTCATGTCGTTCACAAATACCAGAAACAGCACTGGTCCTAGGACTGACCCCTGTGGGACCCCGCTGGTCACAGGTGTCCACTGTGTGTGTGTGTGTGTGTGTGTGTGTGTGTGTGTGTGTGTGTGTGTGTGTGTGTGTGTGTATGTGTGTATATGTGTGTGTGTGTGTATGTATGTGTGTGTACTCACCTAATTGTGGTTGCAGGGGTCGAGACTCAGTTCAGGGCCCCGCCTCTTCACTGATCGCTACTAGGTCCTCTCTTTCTCTCTGCTTCCTGAGCTTTGTCATACCTTGTCTAAAGCTATGTATGGTTCCTGCCTCCACTACATCACTTGCTAGGCTATTCCACTTCCTGACGACTCTGTGACTGAAGAAGTACTTCCTAACATCCCTGTGACTCGTCTGAGTCTTCAGCTTCCAGTTGTGACCCCTTGTTTCTGTGTCCCCTCTCTGGAACATCCAGTCTTTGTCCACCTTATCTATTCCACGCAATATCTTGTAAGTCGTTATCATGTCTGCCCTCACCCTTCTGTTCTCCAGTGTCGTCAGTCCGATTTCCCTCAACCTCAGTCTTGAACGATTCCTTATCAAGGTATCGGAACGCTATTCTCTGGTTTGCCAGGCGCCCATATGCTGCAACAGTTATCTGGTTGATGTGTGTCTCCGGAGACGTGCTCAGTGTTATGGTCACCTTAAGATCTTTCTCCCTGAGTGAGGTTTGCAGTCTTTGTCCACCTAGCCTATACTCTGTCTGCGGTCTTCTTTGCCCTTCCCTTCCCTAATCTTCATGACTTTGCATTTGGCAGGGTTGAATTCGAGAAGTCAGTTTCTGGACCACGTGTCCAGTCTGTCCAGGTCTCTTTGTAGTCCTGCCTGATCCTCATCCGATTTAATGTATGTGTGTGTGTGTGTGTGTGTGTGTATGTGTGTGTGTGTGTGTGTGTACTCACCTAATTGTGTGTGTGTGTGTGTGTTTGTTACAAAAAACGCGATTCTAAAAGCTTAGAGATCTCCAGTGAATACTAGAAAGGATTGCCCTTCTAGCATGCAGCCTGTTACTGGGTTTTCGTAACAAGTAGTCAGTATCCTTGTCCAATTATCCATTAGAATTCATTAAGATTCAATAGTGCTTCAGGATTACAACTGGTAGGCTACTAACTAGAGAAATTAAAATTTAATAAATTTATTAAGTCTAGAGGTATATTATCAAAGTAAATTAAATCAATCACAGTAATGAAAATAATATCAATCTCTCGAGTTCAATATTATTGTGCTGAAAGCACATATCACATTTATAATTCTTACGTACCGTCTGGTACATTAACATTTAATAAGATATTACAAATATGTACAAGTAAGTGTGTATGTGTGTAAGTGCTCTAAGTAGTTCGCTATGTCTCACGACTCTACTAGACTTAAACAAGTGACTGACAAAGTCCTCAAATAAAATAACTTCTTGACCGACTGGCAACCAGAACAGTCTGCTTGAACAATGAAAAGAATGCTAAGCCCAATAGCCATATAACAAGCGACTGCGACACAATCAGGATCAAGGAGATAATATAACGACACTAAGTAGGGACCATCAGCAGATCCTCCACAAAAGTTACAAAACTCCCATACTACTGAATCTAAGTTCAGCATAGGAAAAACCCTGACTGTGACAATACACAGCAACCAGTACAAGTTAAGTCAGGACCTGAGATACTCAGAGTGTCTATGTGACACACAACCTCAGTACAACGTCGAAAATCACTAAGTCTATACAAAGTTCTGTGAACAGAGTTCTACAGAACTAACAAGAATAATGAGACAGACAATCTGTCCAACCACCAAGCGAGTCTAGAGCAGACTGAATACTTCACGAGAGGTGAGGACACCCCCCCCCCTCGATCACGTGATAGCCCCGTGGACAGCCCAGCTCAGAAGCCGGCAGTATAACGAGCGACAAGCGATAATTACAGTAGTTTGACAATAAAGACTTGAACCGAGCACATATTATGTACATCCTAACAACATAAGTCAAATAAGAATATAAATCAATATATTTACGATTTAGCTATTATCGCAAATATAAGCAATATAAAATTATATGAAAAGATAATATACATTATATATATATACATAATAATCATTGTAACCCATTCAGGGGTTGCAACAGTGTTTGTGTGTACTCACCTAATTATGTGTGTGTGTGTGTGTGTGTGTGTGTGTGTGTGTGTGTGTGTGTGTGTGTGTGTGTGTGTTTGTGTGTGTGTGTGTGTGTGTGTGTGTGTGTGTGTGTGTGTGTGTACTCACCTAATTGTGTGTATATGTGTGTACTCACCTAATTGTGTGTACGTGTGTACTCACCTAATTGTGTGTATGTGTGTGTGTGTGCGCTTGTGTACTCACCTAATTGTGTGTGTGTGTGTGTGTGTGTGTGTGTGTGTGTGTACTCACCTAATTATGTGTGTGTGTATACGTGTGTGTACTCACCTAATTGTGTGTATATGTGTGTATTCACCTAATTGTGTGTACGTGTGTGTGTGTGTGTGTACTTATCTAATTGTGTGTGTGTACTCACCTAATTGTGTGTGTGTGTGTGAACTCACCTAATTATGTGTGTGTGTGTGTGTGTAATATACACTCGGCTTCAAGTAACATACACTCAGTAATTTATAAACTTGATTTAATTAGACACACACACACACACACACACACACACACACACACACACACAAAACACACACACACACACACACACACACACACACACACACACACACACACACACACACACACAGCCTCTTACACGCACGGCTCCCAAACCACAGAAATTATATTACGATCCATGCACAAATTAAATAATAAATTAGATTAAACATAAGCAAAATCCAGAAGTTAGGGGAAGAATTTAAGGGGGAAAATAAGTGTGGGTAATGTAGAAAGTCTTTACACATGTACTGGGAGACTTTAAGTGATCATTAAGTAACTGGAATGAGGTACTTATAATGAGTGCCTCATTCCTTACTGAAGACACTCGACTAGCACACACCACTTAACCTATGTAAGACGAGGTTAATGTTGACGATTCCAGACTACCCACTAGACTACCTACCAGACTACTCACTAGACTACCTACCAGACTACTCACTAGACTACCTACCAGACTACTCACTAGACTACCTACCAGACTACTCACTAGACTACCTACCAGACTACCCACTAGACTACCTACCAGACTACTCACTAGACTACCTACCAGACTATTCACTAGACTACCTACCAGACTACTCACTAGACTACCTACCAGACTACTCACTAGACTACCTACCAGACTACCCACTAGACTACCTACCAGACTACTCACTAGACTACACACCAGACTAGTAGCTACACACTAGGCATCATACAGAGGATCGCAGGATCCAGCACAATACCTTCAGCAACTTGTGTTCTTCCCAGAGTTTCTGACACTCAGGACGTATATGACACTCAGGACGTATATGACACTCAGGACGTATATGACACTCAGGACGTATATGACACTCAGGACGTATATGACACTCAGGACGTATATGACACTCAGGACGTAGTTCTTTTCAAAACTAATACCAAGTAAATTATGCCAATATAAATCAGAGTTTTACAGTCACTGATGATTCCTTATCATTTACTCCCGTCCCTAATGCTTCTTTGTCCCTAATGTCCCCTTAATATCTACTCTGGTCCCTGATGCCTCCTTACTGTATACTCTTGTCCCTGATGAGCCCTTACTATCTACTCTGGTTCCTGATGTCCCTTTTACCATCTACTCTGCCCTGCTACGCCCCTGACGCGTCATTAGCAGACGGAGGATCGAGCCTCGACTAGTCGTTGCTCTGAGTGACTCACACGGGATTAAAGCTTCACATAAAATAGTGTGTTATTGCCAGCTGGCTGCCCACCAGCCACTATAACACTCCCACCTGGCTGCCAGCTGGCTGCCAAGCCTCCCACCAGCACCATAACACTCCCACCTGGCCGCCAAGTCTCCCACCAGCACCATAGCCCCCACCTGGCTGCCAGCCAGCGCCATAACCCCCAGCTGGCTGCCCAACCAGCACCATAACCCCCACCTGGCTGCCCACCAGCACCGTAACACTCCCACTTGACTCCCACAAGGTGCATAAGAGAGAACACTATAGAGCACCACCATCACAATGGAGCACACCACCACAGTAGAGCACCACCACCACAGTGGAGCACCACACCACCACAGTAGAGCACCACCACAGCAGAGCACCACCACCACAATGGAGCACCACACCACCACAGTAGAGCACCACCACCACAATGGAGCACCACACCACTACAGCAGAGCACCACCACAGTAGAGCACCACCACCACCACAGTGGTGGTGGTGGTGCTTCACCCTCACACTAATATATTCTATTCTAAAAATATTTATAGCATATATTAGCCTTTATTAAAAAATAGTCTGTATTTGCTAAGCAAATGCTAAATTATAGGCTGATTTCTATTGATGAACACAATAATTGATACAAATATATTTGACGATCCCGTTGTGTTCTGTTAACAGATGCCGTTAACATATGCTGTTAACGTCTTCTGTAGATTAATGGGCTAACACAAATTTATTGTGTGAGGGAGGGTAAGTAGATGTTGTGAAGGAAGATAACTTCATATATTCTCGTCTGATGGAGCGATTTTCTACTTTATGCACACAATGATTGAATTTTGTGCGATGTTTGAGAAACACAAAGAAGACAATAAGAAAGAAGAAGGAAAAGAAGGGGAGATAGACACACTTAGGATCAATCTTGTATACACTCTAACTCCACCGCTTCTGCATTTCTGTATATATGAATACATAGATATATGTAGAGAAAGAGCGCAGTCAGCAGGATTCCAACCCACGTCAGGGGAGGCTGGCAAGGTTCCCCAAGTGACTGCGTAGGGTTGGTAGAGTAGGTGTTGTGGGGGTAGGGTAGGTGTTGTGATGGTAGGGTGGGTGTTGTGAGGGTAGGGTGGCTGTTGTGGGGGTAGGGTGGGTGTTGTGGGGGATAGGGTGGGTATGCTGACAGTGTTACCACACTTATAAACATTGATCAAGTTTCTTAGTGTTGTTTCTTACAATAGCTGCTGGCGGTGTTACCAACGGTCCGTTAATTACACCACTGCTGCTCGAACACTAATTACCCAACTGCAATGTTTGTTTTTGAGATCCCCAGTGACTGCCTCTCTCTGAGGTCGCCAGTGACTCTGCTCTTGTATCTAAGGTCCTTAGTGACTCTCTCTAAGGTCCCTAGTGACTGCTTGTATCTAAGTTACACAGTGACTCTTTTTAAGGTCTCCAGTGACTCTGCTTGTATCTAAGTTACTCAGTGACTCTTTTTAAGGTTTCCAGTGACTCTGTTTGTATATAAGTTACTTAGTGACTCTTTTTAAGGTCTCCAGTGACTCTGCTTGTATATAAGTTACTTAGTGACTCTTTTTAAGGTCCCCAGTGATTCTGCTTGTATCTAAGTTACTTAACGACTCTCTCTAAGGTCCCCAGTGACTGTTTTAAGTGACTGAGATAAAACTACGAATGCTGTTGTACCGTTGTGTTGACAACAGTATCAGCTAAGGTGAAGACCTCACCTGAAGAATACAAATACAACAGCGAGTGTGGTTAATGTTACAATCTTTGCTCCCACTCAGTGTGTCTTCCTCTCCCATCTCATGCCCTCCCATCTCCCTTTCCCCTCCCTCCCACGGTGGTTGCTGTGGTAGGCAGCCTTACTAATCCACCAAGTAGATAGCTAGCTTGTTAATCAAGTTAATAGCTTATTGGAGTTCTGTGAGAGAGAATTAAGTGCGCGCTCTTGAAGTTCACATGACCACCAGCAAGGTCTTATTGAGCTCTACACGAGTTACCCTTCACTCACTGTCCTTACTTAGTGTCCCCATTCGGTGTCCTCACTCAGTGTCCTCACTCAGTGTCCTCACTTAGTGTCCCCACTCAGTGTCCTCACTCAGTGTCGTCACTCAGTGTCCTCACTTAGTGTCCCCACTCAGTGTCCTCACTCAGTGTCCTCACTCAATGTCCTCACTCAGTGTCCCCACTCACTGTCCTTACTCAGTGTCCTCATTCAGTGTCTCCACTCCGTGAGTGTCTCCACTCCCCGAGTGTCTCCACTCCGTGAGTATCTCCACTCCCCGAGTGTCTCCACTCCGTGAGTGTCTCCACTCCGTGAGTGTCTCCACTCCCCGAGTGTCTCCACTCCGTGAGTATCTCCACTCCCCGAGTGTCTCCACTCCGTGAGTGTCTCCACTCCGTGAGTGTCTCCACTCCGTGAGTGTCTCCACTCCCCGAGTGTCTCCACTCCGTGAGTATCTCCACTCCCCGAGTGTCTCCACTCCGTGAGTGTCTCCACTCCGTGAGTGTCTCCACTCCGTGAGTGTCTCCACTCCCCGAGTGTCTCCACTCCGTGAGTATCTCCACTCCCCGAGTGTCTCCACTCCGTGAGTATCTCCACTCCCCGAGTGTCTCCACTCCGTGAGTGTCTCCACTCTCCCTGAGTGCCTCCACTCCGTGTCTCCACTCCCCGAGTGTCTCCACTCCGTGAGTATCTCCACTCCCCGAGTGTCTCCACTCCGTGAGTGTCTCCACTCTCCCTGAGTGCCTCCACTCCGTGTCTCCACTCCCCGAGTGTATCCACTCCGTGAGTATCTCCACTCCCCGAGTGTCTCCACTCCGTGAGTATCTCCACTCCCCGAGTGTCTCCACTCCGTGAGTGTCTCCACTCACCCTGAGTGCCTCCACTCCGTGAGTGTCTCCACTCCCCGAGTGTATCCACTCCGTGAGTGTCTCCACTCCCCGAGTGTCTCCACTCCCCGAGTGTCTCCACTCCCCGAGTGTCTCCACTCCGTAAGTGTCTCCACTCTCCCTGAGTGCATCCACTCCGTGTCTCCACTCTCCCTGAGTGCCTCCACTCCGTGAGTGTCTCCACTCCCCGAGTGTATTCACTCCGGGAGTATCTCCACTCCCCGAGTGTCTCCATTCCGTGAGTGTCTCCACTCTCCCTGAGTGCCTCCACTCCGTGAGTGTCTCCACTCCCCGAGTGTATCCACTCCGTGAGTGTCTCCACTCTCCCCGAGTGCCTCCACTCCGTGAGTGTCTCCACTCCCCGAGTGTATCCACTCCGTGAGTGTCTCCACTCTCCCTGAGTGCATCCACTCCGTGAGTGTCTCCACTCTCCCTGAGTGCCTACACTCCGTGAGTGTCTCCACTCCCCGAGTGTATCCACTCCGTGAGTATCTCCACTCCCCGAGTGTCTCCACTCCGTGAGTGTCTCCACTCTCCCTGAATGCCTCCACTCCGTGAGTGTCTCCACTCCCTGAGTGCCTCCACTCCCCGAGTGCCTCCACTCCGTGAGTGTCTCCACTCCCCGAGTGTATCCACTCCGTGAGTATCTCCACTCCCGGAGTGTCTCCACTCCGTGAGTGTCTCCACTCCGTGAGTGTCTCCACTCTCCCTGAGTGCCTCCACTCCGTGAGTGTCTCCACTCCCCGAGTGTATCCACTCCGTGAGTATCTCCACTCCCCGAGTGTCTCCACTCCGTGAGTGTCTCCACTCTCCCTGAGTGCCTCCACTCCGTGATTGTCTCCACTCCCTGAGTGCCTCCACTCCCCGAGTGCCTCCACTCCCTGAGTGTCTCCACTCCCTGAGTGCCTCCACTCCCCGAGTGCCTCCACTCCATGAGTGCCTCCACTCCGTGAGTGCCTCCACTCCCCGAGTGTATCCACTCCGTGAGTATCTCCACTCCCCGAGTGTATCCACTCCGTGAGCATCTCCACTCCGTGAGTATCTCCACTCCCCGAGTGCCTCCACTCCGTGAGTGTCTCCACTCACCCTGAGTGCCTCCACTCTGTGAGTGTCTCCACTCCCCGAGTGTATCCACTCCGTGAGTATCTCCACTCCCCGAGTGTCTCCAGTCCGTGAGTGTCTCCACTCTTCCTGAGTGCATCCACTCCGTGAGTGTCTCCACTCTCCCTGAGTGCCTCCACTCCGTGAGTGTCTCCACTCCCCGAGTGTATCCACTCCGTGAGTATCTCCACTCCCCGAGTGTCTCCACTCCGTGAGTGTCTCCACTCTCCCTGAGTGCCTCCACTCCGTGAGTGTCTTCACTCCCCGAGTGTATCCACTCCGTGAGTATCTCCACTCCCCGAGTGTCTCCACTCCGTGAGTATCTCCACTCCCCGAGTGTCTCCACTCCGTGAGTGTCTCCACTCACCCTGAGTGCCTCCACTCCGTGAGTGTCTCCACTCCCCGAGTATCTCCACTCCGTGAGTGTCTCCACTCTCCCTGAGTGCATCCACTCCGTGAGTGTCTCCACTCTCCCTGAGTGCCTCCACTCCGTGAGTGTCTCCACTCCCCGAGTGTATCCACTCCGGGAGTATCTCCACTCCCCGAGTGTCTCCACTCCGTGAGTGTCTCCACTCTCCCTGAGTGCCTCCACTCCAAGAGTGTCTCCACTCCCCGAGTGGATCCACTCCGTGAGTGTCTCCACTTCCCGAGTGTCTCCACTCCGTGAGTGTCTCCACTCTCCCTGAGTGCATCCACTCCGTGAGTGTCTCCACTCTCCCTGAGTGCCTCCACTCCGTGAGTGTCTCCACTCCCCGAGTGTATCCACTCCGTGAGTATCTCCACTCCCCGAGTGTCTCCACTCCGTGAGTGTCTCCACTCTCCCTGAGTGCCTCCACTCCGTGAGTGTCTCCACTCCCTGAGTGCCTCCACTCCCCGAGTGCCTCCACTCCGTGAGTGTCTCTACTCCCTGAGTGCCTCCACTCCCCGAGTGCCTCCACTCCGTGAGTGCCTCCACTCCCCGAGTGTATTCACTCCGTGAGTATCTCCACTCCCCGAGTGTCTCCACTCCGTGAGCATCTCCACTCCCCGAGTGTCTCCACTCCGTGAGTGTCTCCACTCCCTGAGTGCCTCCACTCCCCGAGTGCCTCCACTCCGTGAGTGTCTCCACTCCCTGAGTGCCTCCACTCCCCGAGTGCCTCCACTCCTTGAGTGCCTCCACTCCGTGAGTGCCTCCACTCCCGAGTGTATCCACTCCGTGAGTATCTCCACTCCCTGAGTGTCTCCACTCCGTGAGTATCTCCACTCCGTGAGTGTCTCCACTCCCCGAGTGTATCCACTCCGTGAGTATCTCCACTCCCCGAGTGTCTCCACTCCCCGAGTGTCTCCACTCCGTGAGTGTCTCCACTCCCCGAGTGTATCCACTCAGTGAGTATCTCCACTCCCCGAGTGTCTCCACTCCCTGAGTGCCTCCACTCCGTGAGTGCCTCCACTCCCTGAGTGCCTCCACTCCGTGAGTGCCTCCACTCCCCGAGTGCCTCCACTCCCTGAGTGCCTCCACTCCCTGAGTGCCTCCACTCCCGAGTGCCTCCACTCCCTGAGTGCCTCCACTCCCTGAGTGCCTCCACTCCCTGAGTGCCTCCACTCCCTGAGTGCCTCCACTTCCTGAGTGCCTCCACTCCCTGAGTGCCTCCACTCCCTGAGTGCCTCCACTTCCTGAGTGCCTCCACTCCCTGAGTGCCTCCACTCCCTGAGTGCCTCCACTCCCTGAGTGCCTCCACTCCCTGAGTGCCTCCACTCCCTGAGTGCCTCCACTCCCCGAGTGCCTCCACTCCCTGAGTGCCTCCACTCCCGAGTGCCTCCACTCCGTGAGTGCCTCCACTCCGTGAGTGCCTCCACTCCCTGAGTGCCTCCACTCCCTGAGTGCCTCCACTTCCTGAGTGCCGAGTGCCTCCACTCCCTGAGTGCCTCCACTCCCTGAGTGCCTCCACTCCCTGAGTGCCTCCACTCCGTGAGTGCCTCCACTCCCTGAGTGCCTCCACTCCCTGAGTGCCCTCCATCTCCCTGAGTGCCTCCACTCCGTGAGTGCCTCCACTCCCTGAGTGCCCTCCACTCCCTGAGTGCCTCCACTCCCTGAGTGCCTCCACTCCCTGAGTGCCTCCACTCCCTGAGTGGCCTCCACTCCCTGAGTGCCTCCCCCCCCTGAGTGCCTCCACTCCCTGATGTGCCTCCACTCCCCGAGTGCCTCCACTCCCCGAGTGCCTCCACTCCCGAGTGCCTCCACTCCGTGAGTGCCTCCACTCCGTGAGTGCCTCCACTTCCTGAGTGCCTCCACTCCCTGAGTGCCTCCACTCCCTGAGTGCCTCCACTCCCTGAGTGCCTCCACTCCGTGAGTGCCTCCACTCCCTGAGTGCCTCCACTCCCTGAGTGCCTCCACTCCCTGAGTGCCTCCACTCCCTGAGTGCCTTCACTCCCTGAGTGCCTCCACTCCCTGAGTGCCTCCACTCCCTGAGTGCCTCCACTCCCTGAGTGCCTCCACTCCCTGAGTGCCTCCACTCCCCGAGTGCCTCCACTCCCCGAGTGCCTCCACTCCCGAGTGCCTCCACTCCGTGAGTGCCTCCACTCCGTGAGTGCCTCAACTTCCTGAGTGCCTCCACTCCCTGAGTGCCTCCACTCCCTGAGTGCCTCCACTCCCTGAGTGCCTCCACTCCGTGAGTGCCTCCACTCCCTGAGTGCCTCCACTCCCTGAGTGCCTCCACTCCCTGAGTGCCTCCACTCCCTGAGTGCCTCCACTCCCTGAGTGCCTCCACTCCCTGAGTGCCTCCACTCCCTGAGTGCCTCCACTCCCTGAGTGCCTCCACTCCCTGAGTGCCGAGTGCCTCCACTCCCTGAGTGCCTCCACTCCCTGAGTGCCTCCACTCCCTTAATAACTCTCACGTTGCGGCTCCATAACACCAAATACTTACAATAAAAATAAAAATAATAATAAATAATGAATATTAGTAAGAGTTACAAAAAATTATTGATAATTTTCAAGAGGTAAGTGAAATAAAGTGATGTGAGTGAGACAAACCCACAAGGACGAAATAAAACTGAAGATGACTACAGTATATGAAGAAGGTCTGAGCAGGAAGGTGAAATATATCAGACTGGTTGGTTGGTGTACAGGTTCAGGGATCATTAAGGCCGCCTTAACCTCTTCACCGGCCTCACCAACACTTTAATCTCTAAAATAGTGTTTATAGTATACTCTTAGCATATATACAGAGATATATACCTCTCTATATATTCTTTCTTTTCTCTTCTTTTTCCCTCTTCTTGTGAGATTAATCTTTACTGGTAGTTCTGTTTACTCCATTTTGTTTTATTTTGTCGTAATATTTTACTTGACCGGGAAAAATTATAATAACAAAGTTGGTATAACAAATTTTCCCATATCATCCACTATGTCAAAATTAATTAATTAATATTAAATATAATGTGTATATTTTTCAAGCGGTCAGAGAGCAGACTGAGCCATGACTGCTTTATTAACAACCCACTCTTTACCCTGTGTGTACTTACCTATTTGTGGTTGTAGGGGTCGAGTCATAGCTCCTGGTCCAGCCTCTTTGCTGATTGCTACTAGGTCCTCTCTCTCCCTGCTCCATGAGCTCTATCATACCTCGCCATAAAACTATGTATGGTTCCCGCCTCCACTACGTCACTTTCTAGGCTATTCCACGGCCTGACTACTCTATGACTGAAGAAATACTTCCTAACATCCCTTTGATTCATCTGAGTCTTCAACTTCCAATTGTGACCTCTTGTGTCTGTGTCCCATCTCTGGAACATCCCATCTTTGTCCACCTCGTCTATTCCGCGCAGTATTTTATATGTCGTTATCATGTCTCCCCTGACCCTCCTGTCCTCCAGTGTCGTCAGGCCGATTTCCCTCAACCTTTCTTCGTAGGACAATCCCCGTAGCTCTGGGACTAGTCTTGTTGCAAACCTTTGCACTTTCTCTAATTTCTTGACGTGCTTGACTAGGTGTGGATTCCAAACTGGTGCTGCATACTCCAGTATGGGCCTGACGTAAATGGTATACAGAGTCTTGAACGAATCCTTACTGAGGTATCGGAACGCTATCCGTAGGTTTGCCAGGCGCCCGTATGCTGCAGCAGTTATCTGATTGATGTGCGCCTCAGGAGATATGCTCGGTGTTATACTCACCCCCAGATCTTTTTCCTTGAGTGAGGTTTGCAGTCTTTGGCCATCTAAACTATATTGTGTCTGCGGTCTTCTTTGCCCTTCCCCAATCTTCATGGCTTTGCATTTGGCAGGGTTAAACTCAAGGAGCCAGTTGCTGGACCAGGCTTGTAGCCTGTCCAGGTCTCTTTGTAGTCCTGCCTGATCCTCATCCGATTTGATTCTTCTCATTAACTTCACATCATCTGCAAACAAGGACACTTCTGAGTCTATCCCTCCCGTTTTGTCGTTCACATATACCAAGAACAGCGCAGGTCCTAGGACTGACCCCTGTGGAACCCCGCTTGTCACAGGCGCCCACTCTGACACCTCGTAACATACCATGACTCGTTGCCTCCCTGTCAGGTATTCTCTGATCCATTGCAGTGTCTTTCCTGTTATGTGTGCCTGATCCTCTAGCTTTTGCTGTAACCTCTTGTGAGAAACTGCATCGAAGGCCTTCTTGCAGTCCAAAAAAATGCAGTCGATCCACCCCTCTCTCTCTTGTCTTACTTCTGTCGCCTTGTCATAAAACTCTAGTAGGATTGTGACACAGGATTTTCCTTCCCTGAAACCATGCTGGTTGTCAATTATACACTTGTTTATTTCCAGGTGCTCCACCACTCTCCTCCTGATGATCTTCTCCATGACCTTGCATACTATACACGTTAGTGATACAGGTCTGTAGTTTAGTGCCTCATGTCTGTCTCCCTTTTTAAAAATTGGGACTACATTTGCCATCTTCCATACCTCGGGGAGTTGCCCAGTTTCAAATGATGTGTTGAAGATCTTTGTTAATGGTACACACAATATCTCTGCTCCCTCTTTAAGGACCCACGGAGAGATGTTGTCTGGTCCCACCGCCTTTGAGGTGTCAAGTTCGCATAGCAGCTTCTTCACCTCCTCCTTGGTTATATGTACCTCATCCAGCACTTGCTGGTGTACCCTCCTGTTCTGATTTCCTGGAGTCCTACTGGTTTCCACTGTAAATACTTCTTTAAATCTCGTGTTGAGCTCCTGACATACCTCCGGGTCGTTTCTTGTGAATTCCCCATCACCCTTCCTCAGTCTGATTACCTGGTCCTTGACTGTTGTTTTCCTCCTGATGGGGCTGTACAACAGCTTCGGGTCAGTCTTGACTTTCGATGCTATGTCATTTTCATATTGTCGCTGAGCCTCCCTTCTTATCTGTGCATATTCGTTTCTGGCTCTTCGGCTAATCTCTTTATTTTCCTGAGTTCTCTGTCCTCTGTACCTTTTCCATTCTCTAGTACACCTAGTTTTTGCCTCCCTACACCTTTGGGTGAACCAAGGACTCGTTCTGTTCTTCCCATTATTTCTGTTTTCCTTGGGAACAAACCTATCCTCTGCCTCCTTGCATTTTGTTGCCACATAGTTCATCATTTCTTGTACTGGTTTTCCTGTCAGTTCCCTCTCCCACTGAATGTCTTGAAGGAAGTTCCTCATGCCTGAGTAGTTCCTTCTTTTGTAGTTTGGTTTTTCCCAGCCTATTCCTGCTACTCTCTCCACTTGGAGCTCAACTATGTAGTCGAAGCACAGAACCACATGATCACTAGCTCCCAGGGGCCTTTCATACATGACATCCTCGATGTCCGAACTACTCAAGGTGAATACAAGGTCCAGTCTTGTTGGTTCATCCTCTCCTCTCTCTCTGGTAGTGTCTCTAATATGTTGATGCATGAGGTTTTCCAGTACCACATCCATCATCTTGGCTCTCCATGCTTCGGGACCCCCATGGGGCTCCAGGTTTTCCCAGTCAATCTCTGTGAGTAAAATCACCCATAACTAGTAACTTTGCTCCCCCCATGTGTGCTCTCCTGGCCACCTCGGCTAGTGTGTCCACCATTGCTCTGTTGCTCTTATCGTATTCTTCTCTGGCCTCCTGCAGTTCTGTGGTGGGTTGTACATTACTGCAATTATCACCTTATATCACTCAGACTGGATTGTGTGTGTGTGTGTGTGTGTGTGTGTGTGTGTGTGTGTGTGTGTGTGTGTGTGTGTGTGTGTGTGTGTGTGTACTCACCTAGTTGAGGTTGCGGGGGTCGAGTCCGAGCTCCTGGCCCCGCCTCTTCACTGATCGCTACTAGGTCACTCTCCCTGAGCCGTGAGCTTTATCATACCTCTGCTTAAAGCTATGTATGGATCCTGCCTCCACTACATCGCTTCCCAAACTATTCCACTTACTGACTACTCTGTGGCTGAAGAAATACTTCCTAACATCCCTGTGATTCATCTGTGTCTTCAGCTTCCAACTGTGTCCCCTTGTTACTGTGTCCAATCTCTGGAACATCCTGTCTTTGTCCACCTTGTCAATTCCTCTCAGTATTTTGTATGTCGTTATCATGTCCCCCCTATCTCTCCTGTCCTCCAGTTTCGTCAGGTTGATTTCCCTTAACCTCTCCTCGTAGGACATACCTCTTAGCTCTAGGACTAGTCTTGTTGCAAACCTTTGCACTTTCTCTAGTTTCTTTACGTGCTTGGCTAGGTGTGGGTTCGAAACTGGTGCCGCATACTCCAATATGGGCCTAACGTACACGGTGTACAGGGTCCTGAATGATTCCTTATTAAGATGTCGGAATGCTGTTCTGAGGTTTGCTAGGCGCCCATATGCTGCAGCAGTTATTTGGTTGATGTGCGCTTCAGGAGATGTGCCTGGTGTTATACTCACCCCAAGATCTTTTTCCTTGAGTGAGGTTTGTAGTCTCTGGCCCACTAGACTGTACTCCGTCTGCGGTCTTCTTTACCCTTCCCCAATCTTCATGACTTTGCACTTGGTGGGATTGAACTCCAGGAGCTAATTGCTGGACCAGGTCTGCAGCCTGTCAAGATCCCTTTGTAGTTCTGCCTGGTCTTCGATCGAGTGAGTTCTTCTCATCAACTTCACGTCATCTGCAAACAGGGACACCTCAGAGTCTATTCCTTCCGTCATGTCGTTCACAAATACCAAAAACAGCACTGGTCCTAGGACTGACCCCTGTGGGACCCCGCTGGTCACAGGTGCCCACTCTGACACCTCGCCACGTACCATAACTCGCTGCTGTCTTCCTGACAAGTATTCCCTGATCCATTGTAGTGCCTTCCCTGTTATCCCTGCTTGGTCCTCCAGTTTTTGCACCAATCTCTTGTGTGGAACTGTGTCAAACGCCTTCTTGCAGTCCAAGAAAATGCAATCCACCCACCCCTCTCTCTCTTGTCTTACTGCTGTCACCATGTCATAGAACTCCAGTAGGTTTGTGACACAGGATTTCCCGTCCCTGAAACCATGTTGGCTGCTGTTGATGATATCGTTGCTTTCTAGGTGTTCCACCACTCTTCTCCTGATAATCTTCTCCATGATTTTGCATACTATACATGTCAGTGACACTGGTCTGTAGTTTAATGCTTCATGTCTGTCTCCTTTTTTAAAGATTGGGACTACATTTGCTGTCTTCCATGCCTCAGACAATCTCCCTGTTTCGATAGATGTATTGAATATTGTTGTTAGGGGTACACATAGCGCCTCTGCTCCCTCTCTCAATACCCATGGGGAGATGTTATCTGGCCCCATTGCCTTTGAGGTATCTAGCTCACTCAGAAGCCTCTTCACTTCTTCCTCGGTTGTGTGCACTGTGTCCAGCACATGGTGGTGTGCCCCACCTCTCCGTCTTTCTGGAGCCCCTTCTGTCTCCTCTGTGAACACTTCTTTGAATCTCTTGTTGAGTTCCTCACATACTTCACGGTCATTTCTTGTTGTCTCTCCTCCTTCCTTCCTTCCTTAGCCTGATTACCTGGTCCTTGACTGTTGTTTTCCTCCTGATGTGGCTGTACAACAGTTTCGGGTCAGATTTGGCTTTCGCTGCTATGTCATTTTCATATTGTCTTTGGGCCTCCCTTCTTATCTGTGCATATTCGTTTCTGGCTCTACGGCTGCTCTCCTTATTCTCCTGGGTCCTTTGCCTTCTATATTTCTTCCATTCCCTAGCACACTTGGTTTTTGCCTCCCTGCACCTTTGGGTAAAGCATGGGCTCATCCTGGCTTTTTCATTATTCCTGTTACCCTTGGATACAAACCTCTCCTCAGCCTCCTTGCATTTTGTTGCTACATATTCCATCATCTCATTAACTGGCTTCCCTGCCAGTTCTCTGTTCCACTGAACCCCGTTCAGGAAGTTCCTCATTCCTGTGTAGTCCCCTTTCTTGTAGTTTGGCTTCATTCGTCCTGGCCTTCCTGCTTCTCCCTCCACTTGTAGCTCTACTGTGTATTCGAAGCTTAAAACCACATGGTCACTGGCCCCAAGGGGTCTTTCATATGTGATGTCCTCGATATCTGCACTACTCAAGGTGAATACTAAGTCCAGCCTTGCTGGTTCATCCTCTCCTCTCTCTCTTGTAGTGTCCCTTACGTGTTGGTACATGACGTTTTCCAGTACCACCTCCATCATCTTAGCCCTCCATGTATCTTGGCCCCCATGCGGGTCCAAGTTCTCCCAATCGATCTCCTTGTGGTTAAAGTCACCCATGATCAGGAGCTTTGCCCTGCATGCATGAGCTCTTCTGGCCACTGTAGCCAGTGTGTCAACCATCGCTCTATTGCTCTCGTCGTACTCTTGCCTTGGCCTCCTGCTGTTCTGTGGTGGGTTATACATCACTGCTATTACCACCTTGGGACCTCCAGAGTGAAGCGTTCCCGCTATGTAATCACTTTCTTCTCCGCTGTCTCCTCTCTCCAGCTCATCAAAATTCCAGCGATTTTTGATCAGCAATGCCACTCCTCCACCCCCCCCCTGTTCCCTCTCTCTTTCCTCAGGATTTGGTATCCCGTTGGAAAGATGGCATCTGTTATCATACCTGTAAGCTTGGTTTCTGTGAGAGCTATGATGTCCGGTGATGCCTCTTCGACTCTTTCATGCCATTCCTCCCACTTATTTGTTATTCCATCAGCGTTTGTGTACCATACCTTCAGTTTCCTTTCCAACACTGTGGTTTGGGGGGCCTGTGAGGGTGGGAGACCTGGTAGCATACTGTGGGATTCTATAGCTCGGTGTTGGGTGGAGGCTGTGTTTATGGACTGTAGTGTGTGTTGGGATGGTGTGATAGGTTGTATGGTTCTGAGAATAGTTGTGTGTGTGCTTGCCCTTGCTGTTCTGTTCTGCTCTCACTGACCTCTGCTGGTTCCATCCTTGTCTCTTTTCCTAGCTCCTTTCGCGTTTTTGTCCTCTCCCTCAGCTGCTGTCGTTCTGATTGTGTTCTGTCTCTGTCTAGGAACACCCTCTTGTACTCTTCCGAGTATTTCAACCGTGGTTTCTCTTGGAGGATCCTGTTCCGCACTGTTTCCGTCCTGAGAATCAGCTTGATTGGTCGGTTTCTCTCCTTCGAGTACCCCCCTATTCTCTGAAAATTTACAATCTCGTCCATCTCTTCATCTATTTCTGTGATGATTTTCTCAATCTCCTTTCTTTCTTCCTGCTGCCTTTCAGTGTGTGTCCTTTCCTCTCTCTCCTGAAGCCCATGTGTGTGTGTGTGTGTGTGTGTGTGTGTGTGTGTGTACATACATAGATATACATACACGTATACAAAGATAATTCACCTTTCATTGCTTTATCTTCCTGCACAAAATAATTGTCTTGGAAATTAAAAATAATTTACAGAAGAAACAGAATATCATTCAAAAATTTATATATATAAACACAAAACTTTGTTGAAAAACAAAATTATAGAAACAAATATATATATAATATATAATATATATATATATATATATATATATATATATATATATATATATATATATATATATATATATATAAACAAGAATTTCATATTGGCTACAACATATAAAGTTATAAATATTAACATCTGGCAGAATGTTCCCGTTAATGAACGGTCGGGGTGTAAACATCGGTCGGGGTGTAACCATCGGTCGGGGTGTAACCATCGGTCGGGTGTAACCATCGTCGGGGTGTACCATCGGTCGGGTGTAACCATCGGTCGGGTGTAACATCGTCGGGTGTAACCATCGGTCGGGGTGTAACCATCGGTCGGGGTGTAAACATCGGTCGGGGTGTAACCATCGGTCGGGGTGTAAACATCGGTCGGGGTGTAACCATCGGTCGGGGTGTAACCATCGGTCGGGATGTAACCATCGGTCGGGGTGTAACCATCGGTCGGGGTGTAAACATCGGTCGGGGTGTAACCATCGGTCGGGGTGTAACCATCGGTCGGGGTGTAAACATCGGTCGGGGTGTAACCATCGGTCGGGGTGTAACCATCGGTCGGGGTGTAACCATCGGTCGGGGTGTAACCATCGGTCGGGGTGTAACCATCGGTCGGGTGTAACCATCGTCGGGGTGTAACCATCGGTCGGGGTGTAACCATCGGTTGGGGTGTAACCATCGGTCGGGTGTAAATATCGTCGGGGTAACCATCGGTCGGGGTGTAACCATCGGTCGGGGTGTAACCATCGGTCGGGGTGTAACCATCGGTCGGGTGTAAACATCGGTCGGGGTGTAACCATCGGTCGGGGTGTAACCATCGGTCGGGTGTAACCATCGGTCGGGATGTAACCATCGGTCGGGTGTAACCATTGGTCGGGGTGTAAACCATCGGTCGGGGTGTAACCATCGGTCGGGGTGTAACCATCGGTCGGTGTGTAACCATCGGTCGGGTGTAACCATCGGTCGGGGTGTAACCATCGGTCGGGTGTAACCATCGGTCGGGGTGTAACCATCGGTCGGGGTGTAACCATCGGTCGGGTGTAACCATCGGTCGGGTGTAACCATCGGTCGGGGTGTAACCATCGGTCGGGTGTAACCATCGGTCGGGTGTAACCATCGGTCGGGTGTAACCATCGGTCGGGGTGTAACCATCGGTCGGGGTGTAACCATCGGTCGGGGTGTAACCATCGGTCGGGGTGTAACCATCGGTCGGGGTGTAACCATCGGTCGGGGTGTAACCATCGGTCGGGGTGTAAACATCGGTCGGGGTGTAACCATCGGTCGGGGTGTAAACCATCGGTCGGGGTGTAACCATCGGTCGGGTGTAACCATCGGTCCGGGTGTAACCATCGGTCGGGGTGTAACCATCGGTCGGGGTGTAACCATCGGTCGGGGTGTAAACATCGGTCGGGGTGTAAACATCGGTCGGGGTGTAAACATCGGTCGGGGTGTAAACATCGGTCGGGGTGTAAACATCTGCTCCTTCAGTTGGGCCAGATTTGTAAACATTTCATGAGCAACGCTGGTTGTTGTGCTGACACCAGGTTATGTTGCTAGGTGTCTTCGGCAGCCTGGAACCCAGGGTGCAACACAACATGTAGTCAGTAAAGTCAGTGAGGCAGCAAACAGGACACTCCCCGCCCCGTGTCACACCCTCACAAGTTTCGTTACGGACATCAACATTAGGTATTCATAGCTTTACTGTGTCCTCTATCAGCAGTTCATCATTGATGGTCACGATACACACCGGTCCATGTGCCCTCTCTCTCAGTGGTTCAGCCTTGATAGTCACAGTACACACTGGTAGATGTGTCTCCAGCAACGGTTCAGCCTTGATATTCACGGTACACGCCGGTCCATGTGTCTCCAGCAACGGTTCAGCCTTGATAGTCACGGTATACACTGGTTCATGTGTCTCCAGCAACGACTCAACCCTGATAGTCACGGTACACACTGGTCCATGTGTCTCTAGCAACGGTTCAGCCTTGATAGTCACGGTACACACTGGTTCATGTGTCTCCAGCAACGACTCAACCCTGATAGTCACGGTACACACTGGTCCATGTGTCTCTAGCAACGGTTCAGCCTTGATAGTCATGGTACACACTGGTCCATGTGTCTCCAGCAACGGCTCAGCCTTGATAGTCACGGTACACACTGGTCCGTGTCTCTAGCAACGGTTCAGCTTTTGATAGTCACGGTACACACTGGTCCATGTCTCTAGTAGCGATTCAGCTTCGATAGTCACGGTACACACTGAACCAGAGCAGTGACATGCACTAATATAACAAGTGGCGTGATAGTGAGGGCAAGTGACAACTATATTGCCACCACCACAACCATATTACAGCACCACAATCATATTACCAACACCACAACCACATTACAACACCACAACCATATTACCACCATCACAACCATATTACAAAACCACAACCATATTACAACACCACAACCATATTACAACACCACAACCATATTACCAACACCACAACCATATTGCCAACACCACAACCATATTACCAACACCACAACCATATTACCAACACCACAACCATATTACCACGATCACAACCATATTACAACACCACCACAACCATATTACCACCATCACAACCGTGTTACCAACACCACAACCATATTACAACACCACCACAACCATATTACCACCATCACAACCGTGTTACCAACACCACAACCATATTACAGCACCACCACAGCCATATTACCAACACCACAACAATATTCACAACGGTACTGACAGCTTCACTACGTCTCTCACTAACATATTTCACAAACAACAGTGACGTCACTCTCCTGCTTTCAAGGGCATGTTTTGTTATGTTAATATAATTTATGCGTTTTCCACTGTGAACACCTTCCTTTTACTACACAAAGAATTAAATATATATGTGTGTGTGTGTGTGTGTGTGTGTGTGTGTGTGTGTGTGTGTGTGTGTGTGTGTGTGTGTGTGTGTGTGTGTGTGTGTGTGTGTTTGGATAAAAGAAAGGAGGACTTGAGCCGTGGTGATGACAGGCAGCAGGCCAACACTGTAGCACTGAGCTACGAAGCCTACAATAGGAAGATTTCACAGAGAGTAGCTCTGTGACTTGTCTGCGTTAGTGGCACCAGCTGTGAACATACTGTCTCTTCCCACAGCCCCAGAAGCTTTCATGCTACATCTGTTCTCATGCCTCTCAAAGCTATAAAGTCCATAAACTGAAAATAATCCGCAATGAATGACTGTCAGCGAATAAACAGAAGAATGGACGATTCAATCCCCCTTTGTTGTGTCGAGTGAAGCCTATGGAGAAGTGTGTGTATGTGTGCGTTTCTGTGGGGGGGGGGACATTGTACTGCTGGATATCACTGTCAGATTAAAGTCTTCCAGTCACATACTCTACTAGTGATAATACATCTCTTTTAATGCTGAGAAATATGAGTGAAAGGAACTGACAAGATAAGCCCAAAACGTTACTAATGTAGTTGTTTATCTGAAGCAAGTGGTTGGACTCACCAGACGATATAGTCCAAGTTGAGGATTATTGAGGTTGGACTCACCAGACGATATAGTCCAAGTTGAGGATTATTGAGGTTGGACTCACCAGACGATATAGTCCAAGTAGAGGATTATTGAGGTTGGACTCACCAGACGATATAGTCCAAGTTGAGGATTATTGAGGTTGGACTCACCAGACGATATAGTCCAAGTTGAGGATTATTGGGGCTGGACTCACCAGACGATATAGTCCAAGTAGAAGATTATTGGGGCTGGACTCACCAGACGATATAGTCCAAGGAGAGGATTGTAGGGAAAATCTTGATGTTATCTCTTGCCTGCAGTTATGTGTCTCTCGCTTCAGTGGCAGCGAGGACATTGTGGTGTTTATGTGTCCGTCCACCCTCCTGTCCAGTGAAGACATTGTGGTCTCTGGCTCTCTGTCCACCCTCCTGTCCAGTGAAGACATTGTGGTCTCTGGCTCCCTGTCCATCCGCCTGTCCAGGGAAGACATTGTGGTCAATGGCTCACTGTCCACCCTCCGTCCAGTAAAGACATCGTAGTCCCTGGCTCCCTGTCCACCCTCTTGTCCAGTGAAGACATCGTATTCCCTGGCTCCCTGTCCACCCTCCGTCCAGTGAAGACATCGTAGTCCCTGGCTCCCTGTCCACCCTCTTGTCCAGTGAAGACATCGTATTCCCTGGCTCCCTGTCCACCCTCCGTCCAGTGAAGACATCGTAGTCCCTGGCTCCCTGTCCACCTTCTTGTCCAGTGAAGACATCGTAGTCCCTGGCCCCCTGTCCACCCTCTTGTCCAGTGAAGACATCGTAGTCCCTGGCTCCCTGTCCACCCTCCGTCCAGTGAAGACATCGTAGTCCCTGGCTCCCTGTCCACCTTCTTGTCCTGTAAAGACATCGTAGTCCCTGGCCCCCTGTCCAGCCTCTTGTCCAGTGAAGACATCGTAGTCCCTGGCTCTCTGTCCATCCTTCCGTCATCCGTGAACAGGAGTAGTTTACAAGTGTATGTCAGTGATCAGTACGCTGAGGTCAGTAATCACGTGTGGTCATAACTGCCCTAAGCTGTCTGGGATTAGCGTGAGGTGTTACCTAGCACCATGGCTTGTTGTAGTGCTTTAAAATCTCAGGTTGAAGTGTTGAAGAAGGAGATTCTACTTCTTCAGGAGGAAAATAGGAGGCTGAAGCTTCATCTAGATGGGTTTGGGAGTGAGTGTGAGATGGTGGTAGCTGGTGAGGAGGAAAAAGTTACCAGCAGTGATTTGGAGAGTGGCAGCCACTTTAAGTGGCAGGTGGTTCACAATTCAGGAAGAAGGATGATAAGTAAGGTTAACAGAGAAGGTGTGAAGGTAGGAAATCGATTCTCTGTTCTCCAGGACGAGTGTACTTCAGTGATTAGTGAGATTAAAGGTACCACTAACTCTCCTGCTTATCAAGGTAACAATATTCTGATTGTGGAAGATTCTCAGGTAAGATATATGGACCGTGCTTTTTGTAACTGAGATAGAAAGGTCAGACAGAGGGTGTGTCTCCCAGGAGCTGGTGTTGGTGACATGGTCAGCAGGTTGGATAATATTATGTCAGGCAATGGGAACAAGCCCATTATCTGTCTTAGTGCTGGTGGAAATGACATCGGGAATGGCAGGAGACAGGAGCTGCTGGATAAATATAGGTCAGCCATAGATGTAGTCAGGTTTAAGGGAGGGATCCCAATCATATGTAGCATCTTGCCTAGAAGGAGAGTGGGCAATGAATGGATGTCTAGGGCAATTGGTATAAATTGCTGGCTAGACAGGTACTACAAGGAACTTGCAATCCCATTCACTGGTAACTGGGACATATTCTATGACAAGCATGATATATATGCAAGGGATGGGGTTCATCTCTCTGGGGCTGGAGTGGTTGAGGGGGTCAGTGATGGCTTGTCTAAGACTTTAAACTGACAGATTATAGAGGTATGGGTGTCTGTGGGAAACAGTCAGGCTGCAGTACTAGGGTTGAAAACAGCAGATATAACCAGAATACCTCAGGGATACGTTTAAAAGACAATATTCAAAATAAAGTTGCTAGTAAAGGCAAAGCAATTGATCAACAAACAGAGATAGTAGAGGGCAACGAGTGACTACCTCCCTTAAGGTTTACCATACAAATAGTAGGAGTCTAAGAAATAAGATAGATGAGCTAAGATTACTTGCAGGTGCAGGTAATATAGATATTACTGCTATAAGAGAGACCTGGTTCAACTTGAAAGATAGAGAAATGCCTTCTGAATGCAACATACAGGGTTATAAACTATTCCATACTGATAGGGTCAACAGAAAGTGTGGTGGAGTGGCGATGTATGTCAGAGATAATTTAAATTGTTGTGTTAGACAAGATTTAAGATTAGAAACATTGGACACAGAATCTGTTTAGCTACAGTTTGTCGAGGGTCGTGAAAAGTTAATTTTGGGTGTGATTTATAGGACTCCAAACCTTGATAGAGAGTGCATTAAGCTGCTATGGAACGAAATTCATAAGGCATCTAGATATGAAAATGTTGTGTTAATGGGATATTTTAACTTCAGACAAATTGATTTGAACAATGTGGCAGGAAATTTTGAGTCTAGTGACTTTCTTGATACGGTTCAGAATTGCTTTATAAAACAGTTTGTTACAGAACCAACTAGAGGAAACAGCCTACTTGACTTGGTTCTTGCAACAAAGAATCACTAGTTAATCATCTTGAGGTTAATGATGAGCTAGGGGAAAGTGATCACAAATCACTTAGTTTCAATATATCATGGAGTTACCCGGATAACTGAAAGTCCCAGACTTTCGCTTGGCCGATTTCATGGGGCTGAAAAATTACCTGGGTGGGCTAAATTGGGATGTCCTGACTATGGGTCAGGTAGGTGATCTTGGTTGCCAATATGACGTTTTTCAGAGCATAGTTCTAGCTGCCCAGATAACTTTTGTTCCGAGTAGGGAAGTTAGAGTTAACAAAAATGATCCCAAATGGATGAACAATAGATTAAAACATCACATTGGTCAAAAGAGAGGCATATATAGGCGTAGCAAAAGAGGGGATGGGCAGTTAAAAAATCAGTATATTCAATTAAAGAGAGAAATAAAAAAAAAAGAATAAGAAAAGCCAAAAGGGATTATGAGGCTAAGGTCGCAAGGGATTCAAAGACTAACCCAAAAGGGTTCTTTCAGATATACAGAAGTAAGATTAAGGACAAGATAGACCCACTTAAGAGTAACTCTGGTCAGATCACTGACAGTGATAAGGATATGTGTGAAATTTTCAATTCCTACTTCCTCTCAGTTTTTACTCAGGAAGATACTAGCGAAATTTCAGAAATAATAGATTACGTAGAACAGGATGATAATAAACTATGCACGATGGCGGTAACTAGTGACATGGTCCTCAGACAAATTAGAAGCTAACAAATCCCCAGGCCCTGACGAACTGTTTGCAAGGGTGTTAAAGGAATGTAAAGAGGAACTTAGCATACCTTTGGCTAATCTTTTCAACATATCACTACAAACTGGCATAGTGCCTGACAAGTGGAAAATGGCAAATGTAATACCTATTTATAAGGCAGGTGACAGGTACTTAGCTTCTAACTATAGACCAATAAGCCTTACCTCCATAGTGGGAAAATTTATGGAATCGATAATTGCCGAAACAATTCGTAGCCATCTCGAAAGGCATAAATTGATTAATGAATCTCAGCACGGTTTTACAAAGGGGCGTTCCTGTCTTAAGAATTTACTAACTTTCTTCACTAAGGTATTTGAGGAGGTAAATCATGGTATTGAATATGATATTGTGTATATGGACTTCAGTAAGGCTTTCGATAGAGTTCCACATCAGAGGCTATTGAGGAAACTTAAGGCACACGGAATAGGAGAAATTTTTTCCTGATGGAAAATGGCAAATGTAATACCTATTTATAAGGCAGGTGACAGGTCCTTAGCTTCTAACTATAGACCAATAAGCCTTACCTCCATAGTGGGAAAATTTATGGAATCGATAATTGCCGAAACAATTCGTAGCCATCTCGAAAGGCATAAATTGATTAATGAATCTCAGCACGGTTTTACAAAGGGGCGTTCCTGTCTTACGAATTTACTAACTTTCTTCACTAAGGTATTTGAGGAGGTAAATCATGGTATTGAATATGATATTGTGTATATGGACTTCAGTAAGGCTTTCGATAGAGTTCCACATCAGAGGCTATTGAGGAAACTTAAGGCACACAGAATAGGAGAATTTTTTTCCTGGGTTGAGGCATGGTTGACGAATAGGCAGCAGAGAGTTTGCATAAATGGGGAGAAATCAGAATGGGGGCACGTCACAAGCGGTGTTCCACAAGGGTCAGTGTTGAGCCCCTTGTTGTTCACAATTTACATAAACGACATAGATGAAGGAATAAATAGCGACATAAGCAAATTTGCTGATGACACCAAAACAGGTCGTCCAATTCATTCTAATGAGGATATTAGAGCACTCCAGGATGATTTGCACAGACTGATGCAATGGTCGGAGAAGTGGCAGATGCAGTTTAATATAGACAAATGCAAAGTTCTAAATGTTGGACAGGAAAATAACCATGCCACATATAAACTAAAAATGTAGATCTTACTATTATGGACTGCGAAAAGGATTTAGGAGTTCTGGTTAGTAGTAATCTAAAGCCAAGACAACAGTGCATTAGTGTTCGCAATAAAGCCAACAGAATCCTAGGCTTCATATCTAGAAGTATAAATAATAGAAGTCCTCAGGTTGTTCTTCAACTCTATATATCTTTGGTTAGGCCTCATTTAGATTATGCTGCACAGTTTTGGTCACCGTATTACAGAACGGATATAAATGCTCTGGAAAACGTACAAAGGAGGATGACAAAGTTGATCCCATGTATCAGAAATCTTCCCTATGAGGATAGACTGAGGGCCCTGAACCTTCACTCTCTAGAAAGGCGTAAAATTAGGGGGGGATATGATTGTGGTGTATGAATGGAAAACATAAATTAATAAAGGGGGTGTAAATAGCGTGCTAAAAATATCTAACATAGACAGGACTCGCAGCAATGGCTTTAATTTTATTATTTTTTATTATCACACTGGCCGATTCCCACCAAGACAGGGTGGCCCGAAAAAGAAAAACTTTCACCATCATTCATTCCATCACTGTCTTTCCAGAAGGGTGCTTTACATTACAGTTTTTAAACTGCAACATTAACACCCCTCCTTCAGAGTGCAGGCACTGTACTTCCCATCTCCAGGACTCAAGTCCGGCCTGCCGGTTTCCCTGAATCCCTTCATAAATGTTACTTTGCTCACACTCCAACAGCACGTCAAGTATTAAAAACCATTTGTCTCCATTCACTCCTATCAAACACGCTCACGCATGCCTGCTGGAAGTCCAAGCCCCTCGCACACAAAACCTCCTTTACCCCCTCTCTCCAACCTTTCCTAGGCCGACCCCTACCCCACCTTCCTTCCACTACAGACTGATACACTCTTGAAGTCATTCTGTTTCGCTCCATTCTCTCTACATGTCCGAACCACCTCAACAACCCTTCCTCAGCCCTCTGGACAACAGTTTTGGTAATCCCGCACCTCCTCCTAACTTCCAAACTACGAATTCTCTGCATTATATTCACACCACACATTGCCCTCAGACATGACATCTCCACTGCCTCCAGCCTTCTCCTCGCTGCAACATTCATCACCCACGCTTCACACCCATATAAGAGCGTTGGTAAAACTATACTCTCATACATTCCCCTCTTTGCCTCCAAGGACAAAGTTCTTTGTCTCCACAGACTCCTAAGTGCACCACTCACTCTTTTTCCCTCATCAATTCTATGATTCACCTCATCTTTCATAGACCCATCCGCTGACACGTCCACTCCCAAATATCTGAATACGTTCACCTCCTCCATACTCTCTCCCTCCAATCTGATATTCAATCTTTCATCACCTAATCTTTTTGTTATCCTCATAACCTTACTCTTTCCTGTATTCACCTTTAATTTTCTTCTTTTGCACACCCTACCAAATTCATCCACCAGTCTCTGCAACTTCTCTTCAGAATCTCCCAAGAGCACAGTGTCATCAGCATCAGTGTCATCAGTGTCATCGGCTTTAAATTGGAAAAAATCAGATTCAGGAAGGATATAGGAAAGCACTGGTTTGGTAATAGAGTTTTGGATGAGTGGAACAAACTCCCGAGTACCGTCATAGACGCTAAGACGTTGTGTAGTTTTAAAAATAGGTTGAATAAATACATGAATGGGTGTGGGTGGGTGTGAGTTGGACCTGACTAGCTTGTGCTACTAGGTCGGATGCACTGCTCCTCCCTTAAGTGACGTGTCTGGCCTCACTAGGTCAAAGCATTGGCTTAAGCCGGTGGGAGAATTAGAACTGCCTCGCATAGGCCAATAGGCCTGTTGCAGTGTTCTTTCTTTCTTTATTATGTTCTTATACATTATTCAAGATTAAACACCCTCGAAGTCTCATATAGTATTTAGCCAAGATGGTCGACAAACTTTGTAATAATTTTCCTGGATTTTTCCTCTTGGTATCAGTGAGGTCTCTCGCCAGGTAATATCACCCAAAGCCCATCACACAGAAAATTAAATTTATAAATGAAATTTTTTCTTGAGTACTTTCCCTCGTCGGCCTTATCTAAGCGCGATTTTGTTACTCTTTTGAAGACGTTCTCACAATTAAGATTCCCAAGTGTTGCACAAGTGTCTCATTCTTCAACTTGTTTGCTTTCTAAGTCATTGATACCATGACTGTGACTTACTGGGGGTCTTATGGCAGCAGCTCCTGCTTGAATATTTGGCTATTATTTCCTGGCAGAACAACATCATCGAGCCCTTACGCGAGAGGCTCTTAACTACTGATTATGTCATATCCATAATCAGTTTCTGCTGAGACTTCTCTGTATAAATTAATAAATAAATTTATTCGCGCATATAAATCACCTCTGAACACTTGTTGTTCCGGCCTCATCTCAAGATGGCGGCTGTAATAACCTAGCTGGAATCTCTCATCCGGCCTCACACAAGCTTCCAGCTGGAATCTCTCATCCGGCCTCACACAAGCTTCCAGCTGGAATCTCTCATCCGGCCTCACACAAGCTTCCAGCTGGAATCTCTCATCCGGCCTCACACAAGCTTCCAGCTGGAATCTCTCATCCAGCCTCACACAAGCTTCCAGCTGGAATCTCTCATCCGGCCTCACACAAGCTTCCTCACACAAGCTTCCAGCTGGAATCTCTCATCCGGCCTCACACAAGCTTCCAGCTGGAATCTCTCATCCAGCCTCACACAAGCTTCCAGCTGAAATCTCTCATCCAGCCTCACACAAGCTTCCAGCTGGAATCTCTCATCCGGCCTCACACAAGCTTCCAGCTGGAATCTCTCATCCAGCCTCACACAAGCTTCCAGCTGAAATCTCTCATCCAGCCTCACACAAGCTTCCAACTGGAATCTCTCATCCGGCCTCACACAAGCTTCCTCACACAAGCTTCCAGCTGGAATCTCTCATCCGGCCTCACACAAGCTTCCAGCTGGAATCTCTCATCCAGCCTCACACAAGCTTCCAGCTGAAATCTCTCATCCAGCCTCACACAAGCTTCCAGCTGGAATCTCTCATCCAGCCTCACACAAGCTTCCAACTGGAATCTCCCATCCAGCCTCACACAAGCATCCAGGTGGAATCTCTCATCCGGCCTCACACAAGCTTCCAGCTGGAATCTCTCATCTAGCCTCACACAAGCTTCCAGCTGAAATCTCTCATCCGGCCTCACACAAGCTTCCAGCTGGAATCTCTCATCCGGCCTCACACAAGCTTCCAGCTGGAATCTCTCATCCGGCCTCACACAAGCTTCCAGCTGGAATCTCTCATCCAGCCTCACGCAAGCATCCAGGTGGAATCTCTCATCCGGCCTCACACAAGCTTCCAGCTGGAATCTCTCATCCGGCCTCACACAAGCTTTCAGCTGGAATCTCTCATCCAGTCTCACACAAGTTTCCAGCTGGACTCTCTCATCCAGTCTCACACAAGCTTCCAGCTGGAATCTCTCATCCGGCCTCACACAAGCTTCCAGCTGGAATCTCTCATCCGGCCTCACACAAGCTTCCAGCTGGAATCTCTCATCCGGCCTCATACAAACTTCCAGGTGGAATCTCTCATCCGACCTCACACAAGCTTCCAGCTGGAATCTCTCATCCAGCCTCACACAAGCATCCAGGTGGAATCCCTCATCCGGCCTCACACAAGCTTCCAGCTGGAATCTCTCATCCGGACTCACAAAGCTTCCAGCTGGAATCTCTCATCCGGCCTCACACAAGCTTCCAGCTGGAATCTCTCATCCGGCCTCACACAAGCTTCCAGGTGGAATCTTTCATCCGGCCTCACACAAGCTTCCAGCTGGAATCTCTCATCAGGCCTCATACAAACTTCCAGGTGGAATCTCTCATCCGGCCTCACACAAGCTTCCAGCTGGAATCTCTCATCCGGCCTCACACAAGCTTCCAGCTGGAATCTCTCATCCGGCCTCATACAAACTTCCAGGTGGAATCTCTCATCCGACCTCACACAAGCTTCCAGGTGGAATCTCTCATCCGGCCTCACACAAGCTTCCAGCTGGAATCTCTCATCCGGCCTCATACAAACTTCCAGGTGGAATCTCTCATCCGACCTCACACAAGCTTCCAGCTGGAATCTCTCATCCGGCCTCATACAAACTTCCAGGTGGAATCTCTCATCCGACCTCACACAAGCTTCCAGCTGGAATCTCTCATCCAGCCTCACTCAAAACTTCCTCGCTGGTGCTGACCGGCACATAATTACTGCTTCAACTCTTCAGTTCCTGAACTTTTTAGACACAAACTTCTGCTGAAGTTCGCCTGTTGAAAACTCCAGTGTTGGTTCAACCTCGAAGCTTCTCTCGCAACACTTCACATCTAGTATCTCTGCTTGTCGAAAAATGCACAAAATAATTCCAGTGTGAATATATATTATTTACAGGAGCTTTCTGCTCCAAACATTTAGTAATCTCCTCTGAAAAAAGTTTTAAGATTAGTCAGGAAACTTTTGCTGAATATGAATACCTCGATATTTTTCTACAGAACTTCCTAGAAGTATACAAATAATAGAAGATGAGATTATTGTGGTACTACATTCTCTAAGAAGAGGCTTCACTAACTAACTCTTCAAATCATGCTCTCGCTCCTAGAATATTGTTCTGCGCTCACTGCGCCTTTTAAGGCAAGAGAGATAACAGAGCTAGAAAATGTGCAGAGATATTTTACTGCCTGTATAGATTCAATTAACTGTCTAAACTGATGGGAAGACCTCAGAGCATTTGTAATGTATTCTTCGGAAGTGAAGAGAAAATAATTCGAAGATCAGGTCGTGATCTACACTGTTATAATCACTTGATGGAATGAGAGATACGGAAGGTGTAGACGAAACTGTAAAAGTAAGAGTGCCATAAGCACAAATAGAGAACACTATGTCAACATATGTGGCCCAAGACTCAACTTATACCAGTAGAGTTTTCAGGAATAAAGTTGAAATTTCTGTATAAAGTGCCGCATCAAGTATTTTATAATGACTGTGTTGTAGTGTGGATTGTGGATACCAACAGTCTACTTGATAAGGTTGTTAAGAGTAAGTCTGGCTGGGCTACAAGAGTAGAAAGGCTCTCGAGGTTGGTAACTGGTTGGTTGCTAGAAATGTGTGTGTGTGTTGTGTTCGTAATATCACCAGGAAATGCGTATTTCAGAAGTTTATGATTCTTGGTTAGAGTAAAATTTGTATGGTGCAATACAATCACATTAAATATATTTTCCATTTGACGTAACAGCACTCAGAGCCAGCAGTCCTAACACTGGTTTTCCCATTTACATAATCGACTTCTAAACGTTCTCATGACAACAACAGAAAAAACTAATTATATATTGAAAGTTCTAGAAAATTATTTACAGGATTATTTATTTCCGTTTTTACTTGCTTTTCTGTTTATAAAATCAGTAAATTTTTACCTTAAACCCCATTATCTCTCCGTGTACTTACCTGTCATGCTATAGTGCCACGGTATATATTATAGTGTATAGGAATACGCTATATCACGCTGTACAACATAGTATACAACGTTATATTATACCTCGCTATACCACATAATATATAATGATACATTACACCACGCTATAGACCAGTGGGTCAGCAAAGTTGCAGTTTCTTGCACTTAACGATAGATCTTCGCCAGATAATTTAATTCAGTTTCCACTTTTAAAATTTTTAGTTCGAATCCTTCACATGAAAACCTCAATTTCGACGCTAGATTGATGTGTCTTGACGTGTCTCAGCTGGAAACATCTGCTTGAAAGCTTGACATCAATTGTCTTGTTGACGTCCCTCGGCTGGAGTTTGTATCGATGTCCTTGAGTGATGTTTTCACTGCAGACGCCCAGTAGCAACAGCCTGCTTGTATCTTCGCCTGGAAGCTGGAAACCGTTAGTTTCAAACTACATTGGGAATACTGTTGAAAACTTGTGTGCGATAATGTTGGTTACAAAAATGTTGGAAGTTTAAGTTTGTAGAAATAAAATTCTATTAAAGCCTTCCCCAAGGAACTCTTGGAACTCCAGGAACTCTTGACACAACTAGGAGTCCAAGAACTCCAGAAACAACTAGCACTCCAGGTACTTCCAACACAACTGGGAGTCCAGGAACTGTAGAAACAACTAGCATTCCAGGTACTTCCAACACAACTGGGAGTCCAGGAACTGTAGAAACAGCTGGCACTCCAGGTACTTCCAACACAACTGGCAGTCCAGGAACTCCAGAAACAAATAGCACTCCAGATACTTCCAACACAACTGGCAGTCCAGGAACTGTAGAAGCAACTGGCACTCCAGAAATTCCAGGTACTTCCGACACAACTGTCAATCCAGGAACTGTATGTACTCCCGACACAACTGGAACTCCAGGAACTATGGAAGCATCTAGCATTCCAGGAACTCCAGAAACAGCTGGCATTTCAGGAACTCTGGAAATATAGAAACAACTGACATTCCAGGAACAACTGTAACTCCAGCAACAACTGACATTCCAGGAACTCCAGGAACAACTAGAACTCCAGAAACAACTGGAACTCAGTAACTGCAGAAACAACTGACCTTCCAGAACTCCAGGAACAACTGAAGCTCCAGAAACAACGGTATTCCAGGTACTCCTACTCAGTTTCCGCGACTGTAAACTTCTGAAATTGAAGAGTTTCCAATAAACCCTTGAAACCTCTTGACTACTGATGCATGAAAGAGGAATGCAAATAACGCTTTTTTTTTTTTTTTTTTTGCTAGTAAATAAAACTACAAAATATCTCACAAGTCTGGTCTGGCATTACTTCTCTTGATCTGGGTATAAAAAAATTTTTAAACAAATATTGTTTAAAAGGCGGCGCAGCTGGGACAGATGTTATCACACCGCTATAAGCATTAAATCACACGGTTATGAGGGCAAGGCTCGTAAACCTCACGCGGTGGTGAAGACTGTCTGACACATGGACTATTGGGACACTGTGTACCTCACACGGTGGTGAAGGCTGTCTGACACATGGACTATTGGGACACTGTGTACCTCACACGGTGGTGAAGGCTGTCTGACACATGGACTACTGAGACACTGTGTACCTCACACGGTGGTGAAGACTGACACATGGACTACTGAGACATTGTGTACCTCACACATGGACTATTGGGACACTGTATCTCACACAGTGAAGAACACTGTGTAACACATGGCCCACTGACACATGACCACTAGTGGTGAAGAGTGTGTCTAACACGTGGACCACTAGAACACTGTACCTCTCCAGTCAGCCTCAGTGGGTTGTGTAAGTGGGCTATACAGTATTCTACTAGCAATAGTAGGTTAAAGTGTTAGATTATAGTCTGAGAAAATGTACCTTCCCTTACTTGAAATTCTGCAAGAATAAAGAATGGTGCAGCTGCCACGTGATTCTTAACCAGTGGGGGTCAGTTAAACTCTCTATCACAAGATAAAGCCACCAACTGCAACACATGTCTTACTAAGATACTCCTGGCATGATTCTTGACCAGAATGGGTTAGTCATAATCTTGAAGTTCCTTCGGGCAACATGAATAGCTTGCAAAACATAACGAGATCTCTTTTGTGTGCATCTTTGTAGCTAAGAGTGTAAAAGGTACAGTGTGGTGTCAGTCTGGCAGGTACAGTGCTATAAACTGCTGCTGGACTATAGTACCGCTTCAGAGAAACCTCCGACTGTTGCACCTTATATTTTGAGACTGCAGCAATGGCGGCAGGAGTAGAGAGACAGATGCGGCAACATATACACACAAGCTCAACTTACCACCACTTAAAACAACACCCATAACTATCTTTTCTTATTGTCACCGCTAACAAGTCTTCCCTGCTGCCTTCACTGTCATCACTAACAAGTCTTTCCTGCCTGCCTTCACTGTCACCACTAACAAGTCTTCCCTGCCTGCCTTCACTGTCACCACTATCAAGTCTTCCCTGCCTGCCTTTCACTGTCACCACAACAAGTCTTCCCTGCCTGCCTTCACTGTCACCACTATCAAGTCTTCCCTGCCTGCCTTCACTGTCACCACTAACAAGTCTTCCCTGCCTGCCTTCACTGTCACCACTAACAAGTCTTCCCTGCCCCGCCTTCATGTCACCACTAACAAGTCTTTCCTGCCTGCCTTCACTGTCACCACTAACAAGTCTTCCCTGCCTGCCTTCACTGTCACCACTAACAAGTCTTCCCTGCCTGCCTTCACTGTCACCACTATCAAGTCTTCCCTGCCTGCCTTCACTGTCACCAACTAAAAAGTCTTCCTGCCTCCCTTTCACTGTCACCACTATCAAGTCTTCCCTGCCTGCCTTCACTGTCACCACTAACAAGTCTTCCCTGCCTGCCTTCACTGTCACCACTATCAAGTCTTCCCTGCCTGCCTTCACTGTCACCACTAACAAGTCTTCCCTGCCCTGCCTTCACTGTCACCACTAACAAGTCTTCCTGCCTCCCTTTCACTGTCCACCACTAACAAGTCTTCCCTGCCTGCCTTTCACTGTCACCATAACAAGTCTTCCCTTTGCCTGCCTTCACTGTCACCACTAACAAGTCTTCCCTGCCTGCCTTCACTGTCACCACTAACAAGTCTTCCCTGCCTGCCTTCACTGTCACCACTAACAAGTCTTCCCTGCCTGCCTTCACTGTCACCAGTAACAAGTCTTCCCTGCCTGCCTTCACTGTCACCACTAACAAGTCTTTCACTGAGACATACCTCTCACCGTGTACATACACTGAGAGGTATACTTCTCACCGTGTACATACACTGAGAGGTATACTTCTCACCGTGTACATACACTGAGAGGTATACTTCTCACCGTGTACATTTTGGTCATGTTATTTTCCTTGGTTTCTGCCGCACTTTATCAATATTTTTTAATGTGTTACATTTCCTACTATTACAACTTGTCTTGCAAAAGATAGTGATAGTTTGGATGATAGTGTTAGTCTTGGATGATAGTGTTAGTCTTGGATGATAGTGTTAGTCTTGGATGATAGTGTTAGTCTTGGATGATAGAGTTAGTTTTGGGATGATAGGTTAGTCTTGGATGATAGTGTTAGTCTTGGATGATAGTGTTAGTCTTGGATGATAGTGTTAGTCTTGGATGATAGTGTTAGTCTTGGATGATAGTGTTAGTTTTGGGGTGATAGTTGGTTAGTCTTGATGATAGTGTTAGTCTTGGATAAATTAGTGTTTAGCCCTTGGATGTAGTTTTTAGTCTTGGGTGATAGTGTTAGTCTTGGTGATAGTGTTAGTCTTGGTATGATAGTGTTAGTCTTGGATGATAGTGTTAGTCTTGGTGATAGTGTTGGGTCTTGGGTGATAGTGTTAGTCTTGGATGATAGTGTTAGTTTTGGATGATAGTGTTAGTCTTGGATAAATAGTGTTAGTCTTGGATGATAGTGTAGTCTTGGATGATAGTGTTGTCTTGGATGATAGTGTTAGTCTTGGGTGAAGTTTTTAGTCTTGGGTGATAGTGTTTAGTCTTGGATGATAGTGTTAGTCTTGGGTGATAGTGTTAGTTTTGGGGTGATAGTGTTAGTCTTGGGTGATAGTGTTAGTCTTGGATGATAGTGTTAGTCTTGGATGATAGTGTTAGTCTTGGAAATGATAGTGTTAGTCTTGGATGATAGTGTTAGTCTTGGATGATAGTGTTAGTCTTGGGTGATAGTGTTAGTCTTGGATGATAGTGTTAGTCTTGGGGTGATAGTGTTAGTTTTGGGATGATAGTGTTAGTCTTGGATGATAGTGTTAGTCTTGGGTGATAGTGTTAGCCCTTGGGTGATAGTTTAGTCTTGGATGATAGTGTTGTCTTGGATGATAGTGTTAGTGTTGGGTGATAGTGTTAGTCTTGTTTGATAGTGTTAGTCTTGGATGATAGTGTTAGTCTTGGATGATAGTGTTAGTCTTGGATGATAGTGTTAGTCTTGGTTTGATAGTGTTAGTTCTTGGGTGATAGTGTTAGTCTTGGGTGATAGGGGTTAGTCGGGATGATAGTGTTAGTCTTGGATGATAGTGTTTGTCTTGGATGATAGTGTTATTTCTTGGGTGATAGTGTTAGTCTTGGGTGATAGTGTTAGTCTTGGATGATAGTGTTAGTCTTGGATGATAGTGTTAGTCTTGGGTGATAGTGTTAGTCTTGGGTGATAGTGTTAGTCTTGGATGATAGTGTTAGTCTTGGATGATAGTGTTAGTCTTGGGTGATAGTGTTAGTCTTGGATGATAGTGTTAGTCTTGGATGATAGTGTTAGTCTTGGGTGATAGTGTTAGTCTTGGATGATAGTGTTAGTCTTGGATGATAGTGTTAGTCTTGGGTGATAGTGTTAGTCTTGGGTGATAGTGTTAGTCTTGGATGATAGTGTTAGTCTTGGATGATAGTGGAGAGTCTTGTTCATGGTAAGAATGATTAACAGTGTTGTCATCATTATGCGCTGTAATAATTATTAAGAACGGGGTACCACTTTATTATTTTGCTTCAGTACATAGATGTATGTTTGTCTTAAGACACAGTTGGAAGGTGTTGGTGGCTCTCAGCGGTGTTATACTCACTGTCAGTGGAGGCACCATCACACATAACAGTGAGTACCACCCACAGAGCGCCACCCAGCTACAGTGCCACCCAGGCACAGTGCCGCCCAAAGACCAGCTTGTTATTAAAAAGACAAAAGATCTGTTAATGACTACAGGGATCAGTATCCCTGGGGCGGCCCCTCCACTCATCAGTATCCCTGGGGCGGCCCCTCCACTCATCAGTATCCCTGGGGCGGCCCCTCCACTCATCAGTATCTCTGGGGCGGACCCTCCACTCATTAGTGTCCCTGGGGCGGCCCCTCCACTCATCAGTGTCTCTGGGGCGGCCCCTCCACTCATCAGTGTCCCTGAGGCGTCTCCCCCACTTATCAGTGTCCCTGGGGCGGCCCCTCTACTCATCAGTGTCCCTGGGGCGGCCCCTCCATTCACCAGTGTCCCTGGGGCGGCCCCTCCACTCATCAGTGTCCCTGAGGCGTCTCCCCCACTCATCAGTGTCCCTGGGGCGGCCCCTCTACTCATCAGTGTCCTGGGGCGGCCCTTCCACTCATCAGTATCCCTGGGGCGGCCCCCCCACTCATCAGTATCCCTGGGGCGGCCCCCCCACTCATCAGTGTCCCTGGGGCGTCTCCTCCACTCGTCACTGCTCCCAGCAGTATCAACAGCACGCGTGTGACAGTGGCGCACATGTATATCAACCATGCAGCATCACCACAGAAGTGGTTGTGGTGGTCACTGCTAGTCGTGGCACTCGCTGGCCTTGTCTGCCGTCTTTAATAACTAGCATTGGTGACACCACTGTCGATCCCTCGTCCGTGTAAGTAAGTTTATTCAGGTATACACAAATACATAAATTATCATACATAGCAGCATATGTGTAGAGAACCTGGGATAACCCAAAAAAGTCAGACAAAGTGAGTTATTTCTTCACCCTGGGCAAATATTTTCTCACTTGTTCACAAAATATTAAAATTTAGCCGGAAACTGATCAAAATTCTATCGTAACAAAAAGAAATGTTCACTTTTCACTTGCCTATACACAAGGGCAAGTGGGCATCTGACCTGCCTAACCACCAAAAATATCGCTGGGCAATTTGTATTCAAATCCATCAAAGGTACTGAACGTTTGAAGCAGAGGGGACAGTAGGCAGTGTAAATATTGTTGCCAGCAGCGCTGAATCACCCACACGGCTTCCCTGTATTTGTGTGAATAATAATAATAATAATAATAATAATAATAATAATAATAATAATAATAATAATAAGGAGAAGAAGAAGATAAAAATCAGGAAACCGCATATATAACTATGTAAGTACTTAACTGTGTTACATAAAACAGTGAAGTCACTAGTTGAGGCATTGCTTGAGCAGGTACTGAAGACAGTGAACTACCTCGATGATTGTAACAAATGTTACTCTTTCAGGAAACATGTTTATATAACGTAGAAGATGAAGGGTAACATTGTTCAAGGATAGGTATCAGGAAGTAGCGTAGATCTAAGAACATAGGGCAGGATTTAGCCATATGTGGGACCCTGGACAAATACCCATGTTGGTCCGGCCCTGCCACGAGCGCACATACATCTCGCACTATTCTGTAGTACTCAAGACGAGATATTAACAATGAGAAACATAACGGTGACAACAATTAGGTCCGTACCTACAGTAAAGTCAAAACAAAATAAATTTATATCCAAAGTTACAAAAAATATTCGACGTAACAAAGACGTTACAAAGAAATATTGGAGGTAACAGGTGCTTGATAAAGCCCACCTGAGGATGACAGTACTGGTGGGAACCAAGAATGGAGTTTAACATTGCCCTGCCAACCTATGTTTGTACATAGATCATCTCAGTACACAAACATGGGGAGGAGCACCAGGCATCACATATATCTCAGTACACAAACATGGAGAGGAGCACCTGGCATCACATATATCTCAGTACACAAACATGGAGAGGAACACCTGGCATCACATATATCTCAGTACACAAACATGGAGAGGAACACCTGGCATCACATATATCTCAGTACACAAACATGGAGAGGAACAACTGGCATCACATATATCTCAGTACACAAACATGGAGAGGAACACCTGGCATCACATATATCTCAGTACACAAACATGGAGAGGAACACCTGGCATCACATATATCTCAGTACACAAACATGGAGAGGAACACCTGGCATCACATATATCTCAGTACACAAACATGGAGAGGAACACCTGGCATCACATATATCTCAGTACAAAAACATGGAGAGGAACACCTGGCATCACATATATCTCAGTACACAAACATGGAGAGGAACACCTGGCATCACATATATCTCAGTACACAAACATGGAGAGGAACACCTGGCATCACATATATCTCAGTACACAAACATGGAGAGGAGCACCTGGCATCACATATATCTCAGTGCACAAACATGGAGAGGAGCACCTGGCATCACATACATCTCAGTACACAAACATGGAGAGGAACACCTGGCATCACATATATCTCAGTACACAAACATGGAGAGGAACACCTAGCATCACATATATCTCAGTACACAAACATGGAGAGGAACACCTGGCATCACATATATCTCAGTACACTAACATGGAGAGGAACACCTGGCATCACATATATCTCAGTACACAAACATGGAGAGGAACACCTGGCATCACATATATCTCAGTACACAAACATGGAGAGGAACACCTGGCATCACATATATCTCAGTACACAAACATGGAGAGGAACACCTGGCATCACATATATCTTTTTGAAAACTTACCAAAATGTGAAACGTGTAAAGGAACGCTGGTGACTTTACAAGAAACATAAATGTTATTAAACCACTCAAACAACCATAAATGTTATTAAACTGAGACCTTCATGGAACCTCACCCGTCACGGTGCAGACTCCCTCACCCGTCACGGTGCAGCCTCCCTAACCCGTCACGGTGCAGACTCCCTTACCCGTCACGGTGCAGCCTCCCTCACCCGTCACGGTGCAGACTCCCTCACCCGTCACGGTGCAGATTCCCTCACCCGTCACGGTGCAGACTCCCTCACCCGTCACGGTGCAGCCTCCCTAACCCGTCACGGTGCAGACTCCCTTACCCGTCACGGTGCAGACTCCCTCACCCGTCACGGTGCAGACTCCCTCACCCGTCACGGTGCAGACTCCCTCACCCGTCACGGTGCAGCCTCCCTAACCCGTCACGGTACAGACTCCCTTACCCGTCACGGTGCAGACTCCCCCCCGTCACGGTGCAGACTCCCTCACCCGTCACGGTGCAGACTCCCTCACTCGTCACGGTGCAGACTCCCTCACCCGTCACGGTGCAGCCTCCCTAACCCGTCACGGTGCAGACTCCCTTACCCGTCACGGTGCAGACTCCCTCACCCGTCACGGTGCAGACTCCCTCACCCGTCACGGTGCAGCCTCCCTAACCCATCACGGTGCAGACTCCCTCACCCTTCACGGTGCAGACTCCCTCACCCGTCACGGTGCAGACTCCCTCACCCGTCACGGTGCAGGCTCCCTCACCCGTCACGGTGCAGACTCCCTCACCCGTCACGGTGCAGCCTCCCTAACCCATCACGGTGCTGCCTCCCTAACCCGTCACGGTGCAGACTCCCTCACCCGTCACGGTGCAGACTCCCTCACCCGTCACGGTGCAGACTCCCTCACCCGTCACGGTGCAGCCTCCCTAACCCATCACGGTACAGACTCCCTCACCCGTCACGGTGCAGACTCCCTCACCCGTCACGGTGCTGCCTCCCTCACCCGTCACGGTGCAGACTCCCTCACCCGTCACGGTGCAGACTCCCTCACCCGTCACAGTGCAGACTCCCTCACCCGTCACGGTGCAGACTCCCTCACCCGTCACGGTGCAGACTCCCTCACCCGTCACGGTGCAGACTCCCTCACCCGTCACGGTGCAGACTCCCTCACCCGTCACGGTGCAGACTCCCTCACCCGTCACGGTGCAGACTCCCTCACCCGTCACGGTGCAGCCTCCCTAACCCATCACGGTGCTGCCTCCCTCCCGTCACGGTGCAGACTCCCTAACCCGTAGTCACCTACGGTGCAGATTCCCTCACCCGTCACGGTGCAGACTCCCTCACCCGTCACGGTGCAGACTCCCTCACCCGTCACGGTGCAGACTCCCTCACCCGTCACGGTGCAGACTCCCTCACCCGTCACGGTGCAGACTCCCTCACCCGTCACGGTGCAGCCTCCCTAACCCATCACGGTGCAGCCTCCCTCACCCGTCACGGTGCAGCTTCCCTCACCCGTCACGGTGCAGACTCCCTAACCCGTCATGGTGCAGACTCCCTAAACCGTCACGGTGCAGACTCCCTCACCCGTCACGGTGCAGACTCCCTCACCCGTCACGATGCAGCCTCCCTCACCCGTCACGGTGCAGCCTCCCTCACCCGTCACGGTGCAGCCTCCCTCACCCGTCACGGTGCAGACTCCCTCACCCGTCACGGTGCAGCCTCCCTAACCCATCACGGTGCAGCTTCCCTCACCCGTCACGGTGCAGACTCCCTAACCCGTCACGGTGCAGACTCTCTCACCCGTCACGGTGCAGCCTCCCTCACCCGTCACGGTGCAGACTCCCTCACCCGTCACGGTGCAGCCTCCCTCACCCGTCACGGTGCAGCCTCCCTCACCCGTCACGGTGCAGCCTCCCTCAACTACCAGGTGAACTTCTGCCCTACGCCCTTCTCCGGGCCCTCCTAACACTTCCGCTCTTTCCCCCTTCCTCCTCATCCCCTCCCCTCCCCCCCGTCCCTTCCCCCCGGGATGGAGTGGCCTCACGCCGGGATGAACACACTAACTTCTCCTTATTACTGAATTAGCGGAGAAGGAAGAGCAAAATAAGCAATTACATAGCTGCGTGCACCCTCCCCCCCCACCCTCCACCTTCATTCTCCCTAGACCCTCCACAAACACTCACCTCCATTCTCCACCCTCCACAAACACCTCCATTCTCCACTATCCGCAAACACTCGCCTCCATTTTCTACCCTCCACAAACATTCACCTCTATTCTCCACCCTTCACAAACTCCCTCCACAAACACCCTCTACAAACACCCTCCACAAACACCCTCTACAAACACCCTCCACAAACACCCTCTACAAACACCCTCCACAAACACCCTCCACACACCCTTCACCCTCCCTGGGTAACAATCTGCTGCAGTGTTTGACAAGCGTGACTGGACGACGCCCCTGATAACAGTGTGTATATACCGTGAGCTCTCCTGGGGTCATGACCTTATCCTGGGGTCATGACCTTGTCCTGGAGCCATGACCTTGTCCTGTGGTCATAACCTTGTCTATGTGGCGTGACCTCTCCTTTTAGCCTATGTATATGTCTGTCGTATAGAGTGATGTACGTGACAATCATGTTTCCTCTGGCTCTTCTCTCTTCTTCTCACACTTAAGTTCTTGAGTCTTTTCTCGTAGGTCATTCCTCTTAGTTCCAGAACTTTTCTTGTAGCGAATCTCTGAATTTGCTCTACATTTTGTTGTGGTGAGGGTTACGTGCTGGTGCTGTGCACTCTGTGTTAACGCTGACGTACAGGATCCTGAAGGACTTTTTGCTAGTCTACCTGAATGTTGTCCTTAATTACGTCAGATGCGCAGATAATGTAGTTACGTGGGCTGATGTGTACCTATTGTGACATCCTTACTTGACGGTTACTTGAAGACGATATCGCGGGTCACTGACCCCGCGGCCCGGTCCAAGACCAAACCGCCTTGTTTATGGCTTGATCAAACATGCTGTTGGTGCTTGCCACACGCAGTACCACGTAGGCATCACAGTCCTACTGATTAGACACTGACTTGGTTATCCAGTTCCCTCTTAAAGACAGCTACGAGTTGATAATTCTACTTATGTATGGTAGAAAGATGGGGGGGGTGAGGGTAGCGAGGTGGTGATGAAGGGTGGCGAGGTGAGGATGAGGTTGCGAGGTGGGGATGAGGTTGCGAGGTGGGGGTGAGGGTGGCGAGGTGGGGTGAGGGGTGGCGAGGTGGGGGTGAGGGTGGCGAGGTGGGGTTGAAGGGTGGCGAGGTAGGGGTGAGGGGTGGCGAGGTGGGGGTGAGGGGTGATGAGAGAGCGTTGGTTCTGCAACAAACGAGGTCGTTCGTTACCTTCACTCTTCTTTATTTTCTCATCATCCTAACTCACCTCACATTGTTTCATTCCACCAGACTTACGAGGCAGGCAGGAGCCAGGCAGGCAGGCAGGCAGGCAGGCAGGCAGGCAGGCAGGCAGGCAGGAGCCAGGCAGGCAGGCAGGCAGGCAGGCAGGCAGGCAGGCAGGCAGGCAGGAGCCAGGCAGGCAGGCAGGCAGGCAGGCAGGAGCCAGGCAGGCAGGCAGGAGCCAGGCAGGCAGGCAGGCAGGCAGGAGCCAGGCAGGCAGGCAGGCAGGCAGGCAGGAGCCAGGCAGGCAGGCAGGCAGGCAGGAGCCAGGCAGGCAGGCAGGCAGGAGCCAGGCAGGCAGGCAGGCAGGCAGGCAGGCAGGCAGGCAGGCAGGAGGCAGGCAGGCAGGCAGGCAGGAGCCAGGCAGGCAGGCAGGCAGGCAGGCAGGCAGGAGCCAGGCAGGCAGGCAGGAGCCAGGCAGGCAGGCAGGCAGGAGCCAAACAGGCAGGCAGGAGCCAGGCAGGCAGGCAGGCAGGCAGGAGCCAGGCAGGCAGGCAGTCAGGAGCCAGGCAGGCAGGCAGGCAGGAGCCAGGCAGGCAGGTAGGCAGGCAGGCAGGAGCCAGGCAGGCAGTCAGGAGCCAGGCAGGCAGGCAGGCAGGAGCCAAGCAGGCAGGCAGGAGCCAGGCAGGCAGGCAGGCAGGAGCCAGGCAGGCAGGCAGGCAGGCAGGCAGGAGCCAGGCAGGCAGGCAGGCAGGCAGGTAGGCAGGAGCCAGGCAGGCAGGCAGGCAGGCAGGAGCCAGGCAGGCAGGCAGGCAGGCAGGCAGGCAGGCAGGAGCCAGGCAGGCAGGCAGGCAGGAGCCAGGCAGGCAGGCAGGCAGGCAGGCAGGCAGGCAGGCAGGAGCAAGGCTGGCAGGCAGGAGCCAGGCAGGCAGGCAGGCAGGAGCCAAGCAGGCAGGCAGGCAGGAGCCAGGCAGGCAGGCAGGCAGGCAGGAACCAGGCAGGCAGGCAGGCAGGCAGGAGCAAGGCTGGCAGGCAGGAGCCAGGCAGGCAGGCAGGCAGGAGCCAGGCAGGCAGGCAGGAGCCAAGCAGGCAGGCAGGAGCCAGGCAGGCAGGCAGGCAGGAGCCAGGCAGGCAGGCAGGCAGGCAGGAACCAGGCAGGCAGGCAGGCAGGAGCCAGGCAGGCAGGCAGGCAGGCAGGCAGGCAGGAGCCAAGCAGGCAGGCAGGCACACAGGTAGGCACACAAGCAGACAGGCACACAGGCAGGCAGGCGCCAGGCAGGTAGGAAGGAAGGAAGGCAGGCAGGCTGAGGGGTAAGTGAGGGAGGGAGGGAGGAAAGGAATACCTCTAGTAATATACAAAGTTATAAAGCACATTTTGACACAGTGTGCTGCTGTTATATTATATACAGTGTACTATACTATCTGCAAATCGTCTTACATAACGTTACGTTAACGTTTTACATTGCGTTAGTTTAAGGTGTTACATTACGTTAGTTTAAGCACTGTGTAAGATAAGATCAGTATATTAGTTTATCTAGATTAGGTTGGATTAACATTTTCTAGCGCCAGTTAAAAAATATTACAGTTACCCGCAAATAGTGAAATTAACTTAATGAGCGACTTAGGTGTTGCAGCAGGAACATTGTCATCGCTTAAAGAGTTTGAAACTACACACTTAGTGTTTGTAATTTGGAAGACATCTTGTTACGTGATAGTTACAAGGTGAGAACATGTATTTTGTGTCCTGGCAAAATATGAAGAAATTGGTGAGTATTGTAGATGGTAGATGACGTTGACCATACAAGTGATGGTGACAGATGATGTTTGACCATACAAGTGATGGTGACACAGATGACGTTGACCATACAAGTGATGGTGACATAGATGATGTTTGACCATACAAGTGAAGGTGACACAGATGACGTTGACCATACAAGTGATGGTGACATAGATGATGTTTGACCATACAAGTGATGGTGACACAGATAATGTTTGACCATACGAGTGATGGTGACACAGATAATGTTGACCATACAAGTGATGGTGACATAAATGATGGTGTTTGACCATACAAGTGATAATGAGGAAACACCAGTTTCCTGTATATTTTGTGTTTATTAAGATATCTTTGTATTAGCTCCAATAGTGAACATTGTGGCAGTAATCTTAAATAATTGTATTTATCAAACTGGTGGCAGTTGGGTAAGTCTTTATATAATACATAGTATAATGTGGGTGATGTGACACACTGGTATACACCTTCACCTACCCCTAGGTTACCCCCTGGTGGAGTACACTTTCATCTACCACCAAGGGTGGCCTTCTGGTAGGTTACACCTCATACAGTACACCTTCACCTGTCACTAAGATGACCTGGTAGGCTACACCTTCATCTACCACCAAGGTGACATGGTAGGCTACACCTTCATCTATCACCAAGATGACCTTCTGGTAGGCTACACCTTCACATGCCACCAAGGTGACCTCCTGGTAGGCTACACCTTCACATGCCACCAAAGTGACCTTCTGGTAGGCTACACCTTCACATGCCACCAAGGTGACCTTCTGGTAGACTACACCTTCACATGCCACCAAAGTGACATTCTGGTAGGCTACACCATCACATGCCACCAAGGTGACCTTCTGGTAGGCTACACCTTCACATGCCACCAAGGTGACCTTCTGGTAGGCTACACCTGCCACCAGGAGCAATGCCAGAAGTCACTAATAATTAACAATGTATTTGACCGTACGAGTCATTCTTTGTGTGGAGGTCAGTGTGAATAATAATATTTTTATTGTCATGTTTGGGCAAACCAAGATGGTCTGTCATAAGAACATAAGAAAGAGGGAACACTGCAGCAGGCCTTCGGCCCATGCGGGGCCAGTAGGCCCCTCAAGGGCCAGTAGGCCCCTCATGGGCCAGTATTTCTATTATACCTCTTGAGTTTATAACCTCTATAATTTACATAATACTGATTAAGACTAAGGAACTATTAAATTAATAGCAGTCTTATTACAAGTATGACTGTAATGTACGTATATTACAAGCAGTCTTATATGACTGTATATTACAAGCAGTCTTATATGATTGTATATTACAAGCAGCCTTGTATGACTGTATATTACAAGCAGCCTTGTATGACTGTATATTACAAGCAGCCTTGTATGACTGTATATTACAAGCAGCCTTGTATGACTGTATATTACAAGCAGCCTTGTATGACTGTATATTACAAGCAGTCTTGTATGACAATATATTACAAGCAGTCTTGTATGACTGTATATTACAAGCAGCCTTGTATGACTGTATATTACAAGCAGCCTTGTATGACTGTATATTACAAGCAGCCTTGTATGACTGTATATTACAAGCAGCCTTGTATGACTGTATATTACAAGCAGCCTTGTATGACTGTATATTACAAGCAGTCTTGTATGATTGTATATTACAAGCAGCCTTGTATGACTGTATATTACAAGCAGTCTTGTATGATTGTATATTACAAGCAGCCTTGTATGACTGTATATTACAAGCAGTCTTGTATGACTGTATATTACAAGCAGCCTTGTAATGACAATATATTACAAGCAGTCTTGTATGACTGTATATTACAAGCAGTCTTGTATGACTGTATATTACAAGCAGTCTGTATGACTGTATATTACAAGCAGTCTTGTATGACTGTATATTACAAGCAGTCTTGTATGACTGTATATTACAAGCAGTCTTGTATGACTGTATATTACAAGCAGCCTTGTATGACAATATATTACAAGCAGTCTTGTATGACTGTATATTACAAGCAGTCTTGTATGACTGTATATTACAAGCAGTCTTGTATGACTGTATATTACAAGCAGTCTTGTATGACTGTATATTACAAGCAGTCTTGTATGACTGTATATTACAAGCAGTCTTGTATGACTGTATATTACAAGCAGCCTTGTATGACAATATATTACAAGCAGTCTTGTATGACTGTATATTACAAGCAGTCTTGTATGACTGTATATTACAAGCAGTCTTGTATGACTGTATATTACAAGCAGCCTTGTATGACAATATATTACAAGCAGTCTTGTATGACTGTATATTACAAGCAGCCTTGTATGACTGTATATTACAAGCAGTCTTGTATGACTGTATATTACAAGCAGCCTTGTATGACTGTATATTACAAGCAGTCTTGTATGACTGTATATTACAAGCAGTCTTGTATGACTGTATATTACAAGCAGCCTTGTATGACTGTATATTACAAGCAGCCTTGTATGACTGTATATTACAAGCAGTCTTGTATGACTGTATATTACATGCAGCCTTGTATGACTGTATAAACACAGTAATTAATATAAGATGTGAACGATCTATGTATACATTACAAATTCCTCCCTTCCTGCCCCCTCTCAAATTCTCGGTACCTCTCTTCCCTCTGTCACCCATAACTCCTTCCTTCCCACTGTACACTCTACCTCCCACCTTCATCTTTCACACTCTTTTCTCATTCTCTGCCTTCTCACCCTTTGCCTTCTTACCCTCCCTCTCCATCTCACACTCCTCTGCCTCTCATTTTCCCCTCCCCCTCTTATTTTCTCTCCCCTTTCATTCTCTCTCCCCCTTCCTTCTCGTACATTTACATATTGGTGATGTTGGATAATTTCATTACCTTGTTGGGTAACAACAAGTGCGGACGGTTACTTAACACTTGGCAGTGTGGAGAATATATTTGCCACAACAGTTAACTATACAAACTCTCTCAACTAAACAGTAAGATCAGAAACACGTATATACCCAGCAGGGAAATTATTTTTAGTGTGCTTAGATATATTGACACAGTAGAGCACTTCTTTGACGTCTGGAACATTGTTGTGATCACAGCGCCTTTCAAGGCCGGAGAAATGAGCTAGAAAATGTACACAAATCTTTAATTAACGGCTAGTCAATAAGACATATACCTACTGGGAGCGAGGAAAAGCATGTGGGAAATACTCCCTGGAATGAAGGAGAGAGAAATATACGCCTGATAATATGTACACAGATAACCAGCACATAAGAGAAAATCTTATGATGACATTTCGGTCGGACTTGGACCATTTACAGGTCTTCTCTCTCCTATGTGCTTGTGACATACCTAGTCTCAGGAAACACCCGCAGGATGCAGGTGTCGCATTGTGTATGATAACTAGTTTTTGTTCCCACAATATAATTGTTTCCCTGTTATGCTTCATCACATGGCATGGGTTTCATACACGGGGTGATGAAATGTGTCAGGCTAGGCTAGGAGACTTCGGTAGGGCAATGAGGATATCGTCAAGCATTCCAGCAAAGGCTCAGTAGTTCTGGAGTTACTGTTACCTGAGTGATGAGAATATCGTCAAGCATTGTGGTGTGGGTGCAGTAGCTACGTCAGTTTAGAAGATGGGAGGGAAATGGGGGAAGGAGAATAAGGTTAGCAATATATAAAGAGAAGAGAAATATACTGAAATACCATAACTCCACATTAACTACCATCCTACACCTGTTGCCCCTCAGTGAAACAACGGTGGTTTAATACAAGGGGAGAGAGAGAGAGAGAGGTCACGAACAATGGTGATTTAATACAGGGGGGAGAGAGTATTCACTAACATCGGTGGTTTAATACAAGGGGAGAGAGAGAGGTCACGAACAATGGTGATTTAATACAGGGGGGAGAGAGTATTCACTAACATCGGTGGTTTAATACAAGGGAGAGAAAGTCAGTGTTGGTAGCTGCCAACACTGCAGAAATTTTTCCTCCGTAGGTTAGGTTGTGCGTGTAACGATGGTAATAACACAGATTGCTCTCTCCCTCCCTCTCTCTCTCTCTCTCTCTCTCTCTCTCTCTCTCTCTCTGGTGGGCAAAGTAGGTAAAAGAGCGAGTATGTGATGGATAAAGTAAATGAAGGAGCGAGTATCTGCTGGGTAAAGTGAAGGAGCAGGGATGGGCAGCAAAGTGGTCTCACTTGACTACAAGATTAATGTCAACATCAACATGACAGAGAGGTTGTCAGTACTCAGCAGGCAGAGAGGTTGTCAGTACTCAGCAGGCAGAGAGGTTGTCAGTACTCAGCAGGGCAGAGAAGTTGTCAGTACTCAGCAGGCAGAGAGGTTGTCAGTACTCTGCAGGCAGAGAGGTTGTCAGCACTCAGCAGGGCAGAGAGGTTGTCAGTACTCAGTAGGCAGAGAGGTTGTCAGTACTCTGCAGGCAGAGAGATTGTCAGTACTCAGCAGGGCAGAGAGGTTGTCAGTACTCAGCAGGCAGAGAGGTTGTCAGTACTCAGCAGGCAGAGAGGTTGTCAGTACTCAGCAGGGCAGAGAGGTTGTCGGTACTCAGCAGGCAGAGAGGTTGTCAGTATTCATTGGGCAGAGAGGTTGTCAATACTCAGCAGGCAGAGAAGTTGTCAGTACTCAGCAGGAAGAGAGGTTGCCAGTACTCAGCAGGCAGAGAGAATGCCAGTACTCAGCAGGTAGAGAGGTTGTACGTACTCAGCAGGCAGAGAGGTTGTCAGTACTCAGCAGGCAGAGAGGTTGTCAATACTTAGCAGGAAGAGAGGTTGTCAGTACTCAGCAGACAGAGATGCTGTCAGATCTCAGCAGGCAAAGAGGTTGTCAGTACTCAGGAGGCAGAGAGGTTGTCAGTACTCAGCAGGAAGAGAGGTTGTCAGTACTCAGCAGACGTCTCAACAGATTCATTGTGTGATTTCATTGAATTATAGTATCAGTGAATTATAGTCTCAGTAAATCATGGTGCCAGTGAATTATAGTATCAGTGAACCACAGTGTCACTGACAGTGTCAGTGATGTCAGTATCAGTGACACAACAGACAAACTAAGTATTTGGCAGCAAACACACAACTCAATAATGTTGCTGGACCACAACACAACTCACTCATCTTGCTGGACCACAGCACACAACTCTCTCAGTCTTGCTGGACCACAACACACAACTAAGTCTTGCTGGACCACAACACACAACTCACTCAGTCTTGCTGGACAACAACACACAACAAGTTTCTCTCAGTCATGCTGGACCATACACACAACCACGTCAGTACTTGCGGACCACAACTCACAACTCACAGCAGTCAGTGCTGGACCACAACAAACATACTCACACAGTCAGTTGCGACCACAACACACAACTACTCAGTCTTCACCACAAACAGCAACTCACTCAGTCTTGCTGACCACAACACACAAGTTCGTCTCAGTCTGCTGACCACAAAGACTTACAACTCACAGGCAGATTGTCAGTACACAGCACAAGAGGTTGTCAGTCTTAGCTGGACAGAAGGCCACAACTCGCAGGTCTTGCGACTCAAGCACACAATTGTCTCAGTCTTGCATGGACCATTATCATAACTCAGCTGCAGGACACAACCACACACTCAGAGTCTTGCTGAACCACAACAACAAACTCAGTACTTCCATGGACCACAAAGTCGACAACTCTCACAGGTCAGATGTCTGGACCACAACACACAACTTCTCAAGTTCTTGCTGGACCACAACACACAACTCTCTCAGTCTTGCTGGACCACAACACACAACTCTCTCAGTCTTGCTGGACCACAACACACAACTCTCTCAGTCTTGCTGGACCACAACACACAACATTCTCAGTCTTGCTGGACCACAACACACAACTCACTCATGAGTCTTGCTGGACCACAACACACAACTCTCTCAGTCTTGCTGGACCACAACACACAACTCACTCACTCAGTCTTGCTGGACCACAACACAACTCACTCACTCAGTCTTGCTGGACCACAACACACAACTCTCTCAGTCTTGCTGGACCACAACACACAACTAAGTCTTGCTGGACCACAACACACAACTCACTCAGTCTTGCTGGACCACAACACACAACTCACTCAGTCTTGCTGGACCACAACACACAACTCACTCAGTCTTGCTGGACCACAACACACAACTCACTCAGTCTTGCTGGACCACAACACACAACTCTCTCAGTCTTGCTGGACCACAACACACAACTCTCTCAGTCTTGCTGGACCATAACACACAACTCAGTCTTGCTGGACCACAACACACAACTCAGTCTTGCTGGACCACAACACACAACTCAGTCTTCCTGGACCACAACACACAACTCTCTCAGTCTTCCTGGACCACAACACACAACTCTCTCAGTCTTGCTGGACCACAACACACAACTCTCTCAGTCTTGCTGGACCACAACACACAACTCTCTCAGTCTTGCTGGACCACAACACACAACTCTCTCAGTCTTGCTGGACCACAACACACAACTCTCTCAGTCTTGCTGGACCACAACACACAACTCACTCACTGAGTCTTGCTGGACCACAACACACAACTCTCTCAGTCTTGCTGGACCACAACACACAACTCACTCACTCAGTCTTGCTGGACCACAACACAACTCACTCACATCAGTCTTGCTGGACCACAACACACAACTCTCATCAGTCTTGCTGGACCACAACACACAACTACCACTCAGTCTTGCTGGACCACAAACACAACTCTCTCCTCCCACCCCTCTCAGTCTTGCTGGACCACAACACACAACTCACTCACTCAGTCTTGCTGGACCACAACACACAACTCACTCACTCAGTCTTGCTGGACCACAACACACAACTCAGTCTTGCTGGACCACAACACACAACTCACTCAGTCTTGCTGGACCACAACACACAACTCACTCAGTCTTGCTGGACCACAACACACAACTCTCTCAGTCTTGCTGGACCACAACACACAACTCACTCAGTCTTGCTGGACCACAACACACAACTCACTCAGTCTTGCTGGACCACAACACACAACTCAGTCTTGCTGGACCACAACACACAACTCTCTCAGTCTTCCTGGACCACAACACACAACTCTCTCAGTCTTGCTGGACCACAACACACAACTCACTCAGTCTGTTTGGACCACAACACACAACTCACTCAGTCTTGCTGGACCACAACACACAACTCCTCAGTCTTCTGGACCACAACACACAACTCTACTCAGTCTTGCTGGACCACAACACACAACTCACTCAGTCTTGCTGGACCACAACACACAACTCACTCAGTCTTGCTGGACCACAACACACAACTCACTCAGTCTTGCTGGACCACAACACACAACTCAGTCTTGCTGGACCACAACACACAACTCACTCAGTCTTGCTGGACCACAACACACAACTCACTCAGTCTTGCTGGACCACAACACAACTCACTCAGTCTTGCTGGACCACAACACACAACTCCAGTCTTGCTGGACCACAACACACAACTCCTCAGTCTTGCTGGACCACAACACACAACTCACTCAGTCTTGCTGGACCACAACACACAACTCAGTCTTGCTGGACCACAACACACAACTCACTCAGTCTTGCTGGACCACAACACACAACTCATCAGTCTTGCTGGACCACAACACTACCACACAACCACTACTCAGTCTTGCTGGACCACAACACACAACTCACTCAGTCTTGCTGGACCACAACATGCAACTCACTCAGTCTTGCTGGACCACAACACACAACTCAGTCTTGCTGGACCACAACACACAACTCTCTCATTTTTTCCTGGACCACAACACACAACTCACTCAGTCTTGCTGGACCACAACACACAACTCACTCAGTCTTGCTGGACCACAACACACAACTCACTCAGTCTTGCTGGACCACAACACACAACTCACTCAGTCTTGCTGGACCACAACACACAACTCACTCAGTCTTGCTGGACCACAACACACAACTCACTCAGTCTTGCTGGACCACAACACACAACTCCTCAGTCTTGCTGGACCACAACACACAACTCACTCAGTCTTGCTGGACCACAACACACAACTCACTCAGTCTTGCTGGACCACAACACACAACTCAGTCTTGCTGGACCACAACACACAACTCAGTCTTGCTGGACCACAACACACAACTCTCTCAGTCTTGCTGGACCACAACATCAACTACTCAGTCTTGCTGGACCACAACACACAACTCAGTCTTGCTGGACCACAACACACAACTCATCAGTCTTGCTGGACCACAACACAACCAACTCAGTCTTGCTGGACCACAACACACAACTCACTCAGTCTTGCTGGACCACAACACACAACTCACTCAGTCTTGCTGGACCACAACACACAACTCAGTCTTGCTGGACCACAACACACAACCTCAGTCTTGCTGGACCACAACACACAATCACTCAGTCTTGCTGGACCACAACACACAACTCATCTTGCTGGACCACAACACACAACTCACTCAGTCTTGCTGGACCAAACACACAACTCACTCAGTCTGCTGGACCACAACACACAACTCAGTCTTGCTGGACCACAACACACAACTCAGTCTTGCTGGACCACAACACACAACTCAGTCTTGCTGGACCACAACACACAACTCAGTCTTGCTGGACACAACAACAGCACAACTCTCTCAGTCTTGCTGGACCACAACACACAACTCACTCAGTCTTGCTGGACCACAACACACAACTCAGTCTTGCTGGACCACAACACACAACTCACTCAGTCTTGCTGGACCACAACACACAACTCAGTCTTGCTGGAACCACAACACACTACACACCACTCATGTCTTGCTGGACCACAACACACAACTCACTCAGTCTTGCTGGACCACAACACACAACTCACTCAGTCTTGCTGGACCACAACACACAACTCTCTCAGTCTTGCTGGACCACAACACACAACTCTCTCAGTCTTGCTGGACCACAACACACAACTCAGTCTTGCTGGACCACAACACACAACTCAGTCTTGCTGGACCACAACACACAACTCAGTCTTGCTGGACCACAACACACAACTCAGTCTTGCTGGACCACAACATACAACTCACTCAGTTGCTGGACCACAACACACAACTCAGTCTTGCTGGACCACAACACACAACTCAGTCTTGCTGGACCACAACACACAACTCAGTCTTGCGACCCAACACAACTCAGTCTTGCTGGACCACAACACACAACTCACTCAGTCTTGCTGGACCACAACACAACTCAGTCTTGCTGGACCACAACACACAACTCAGTCTTGCTGGACCACAACACACAACTCAGTCTTGCTGGACCACAACACACAACTCAGTCTTGCTGGACCACAACACACAACTCACTCAGTCTTGCTGGACCACAACACACAACTCAGTCTTGCTGGACCACAACACACAACTCACTCAGTCTTGCTGGACCACAACACACAACTCAGTCTTGCTGGACCACAACACACAACTCAGTCTTGCTGGACCACAACACACAACTCAGTCTTGCTGGACCACAACACACAACTCTCTCAGTCTTGCTGGACCACAACACAACAAACTCAGTCTTGCTGGACCACAACACACAAATCAGTCTTGCTGGACCACAACACACAACTCCAGTCTTGCTGGACCACAACACACAACTCAGTCTTGCTGGACCACAACACACAACCAGTCTGCTGACCAAACACTCACTCAGTCTTGCTGGACCACAACACACAAATCAGTCTTGCTGGACCAGAACACACAACTCAGTCTTGCTGGACCACAACACACAACTCAGTCTTGCTGGACCACAACACACAACTCAGTCTTGCTGGACCACAACACACAACTCAGTCTTGCTGGACCACAACACACAACTCAGTCTTGCTGGACCACAACACACAACTCAGTCTTGCTGGACCACAACACACAACTCAGTCTTGCTGGACCACAACACACAACTCAGTCTTGCTGGACCACAACACACAACTCAGTCTTGCTGGACCACAACACACAACCTCAGTCTTGCTGGACCACAACACACAACTCAGTCTTGCTGGACCACAACACACAACTCAGTTCCTTGCTGACAAACACAACTCTCTTGCTGACCACAACACACAACTCAGCTTGCGACACAACAAATTCAATGTCTTGCTGGACCCAACAAATCAACTCAGTCTTGCGACCAAAACACAATCATCTGCGGACCACCGAACAACAACTCAGTCTGCTGACACAACACAACTCACTGCTGGACCACTAAAACTACCACCACCACATCCTGCTTACACAACACTCATACTCGTCCTTGTGACCACAACATACAACTAGTCCTTACAATACACTTTTTAAACAATATACAATACCTTCCTTATTGTACCCAAAATCAACAAATCCTTAACCCACCAATACCTCCATATACCACCTCATACCTTATACCACCTCATACCTCCTTATACACCACCTCGTACCTCCTTATACCACCTCATACCTCCTTATACCACCTCATACCTCTTATTATAACCACCTCATACCTCCTTATACCACCTCATACCTCCTTATACCACCTCATACCTCCTTATACCACCTCATACCTTCCTTATACTCACCTCATACCTCCTTATACCACCTCTCGATAACCTCCTTATACCACCTCATACCTCCTTATACCACCTCCAATACCTCCTTATAACCACCTCATAACCTCCTTATACCACCTCATACCTCCTTATACCACCTCATACCTCCTTATACCACCTCATACCTCTTTATACCACCTCATACCTCCTTATACCACCTCATACCTCCTTATACCACCTCATACCTCCTTATACCACTCATACTTCCTTATATCACCTCATACCTCCTTATACCACCTCGTACCCTTATACCACCTCATACCTCCTTATACCACCTCATACCTCTATACCACTCATACCTCCTTATACCACCTCATTCCTCTTATACAACCTCATACCCCTCATGCCACCACCCACATCATACCTCCAGCATGTATATAACATCCCCTTTCCCTCCTTCCTCCCCCCTCCGCCTTCCTCCACCCTCCACCTTCCTCCACCCTCCACCTTCCTCCAGTCTCCACCTTTCACTTTCCTCCACTCTCAACCTTCCTATAGCCTCCACCTTCCTCCACCGCCACTTTCCACCTTCCTTCACCCTCCATCTTCCTCCAGTCTCGACCTTCCTCCAGCCTCCATCTTCCTCCAGCCTCCACCTTCCTCCAGCCTCCACCTTCCTCCAGCCTCCATCTTCCTCCAGCCTCCATCTTCCTCAGCCTCTACCTTCCTCCAGCCTCGACCTTCCTCCAGCCTCCATCTTCCTCCAGCCTCCATCTTCCTCCAGCCTCCACCTTCCCCCAACCTCCACCTTCCTCCAGCCTCCACCTTCCTCCAGCCTCCACCTTCCTCCAGTCTCCACCTTCCTCCAGCCTCCATCTTCCTCCAGCCTCCACCTTCCTCCAGCCTCCACCTTCCTCCAGCCTCCATCTTCCTCCAGCCTCCCCCTTTCCCTCCAGCCTCCATCTTCCTCCAGCCTCCACCTTCCTCCAGCCTCCACCTTCCTCCAGCCTCCATCTTCCTCCAGCCTCCACCTTCCTCCAGCCTCCACCTTCCTCCAGCCTCCATCTTCCTCCAGCCTCGACCTTCCTCCAGCCTCGACCTTCCTCCAGCCTCCATCTTCCTCCAGCCTCCACCTTCCTCCAGCCTCCACCTTCCTCCAGCCTCCACCTTCCTCCAGCCTCCATCTTCCTCCAGCCTCACCTTCCTCAGCCTCCACCTTCCTCCAGCCTCCACCTTCCTCCAGCCTCCACCTTCCTCCAGCCTCCATCTTCCTCCAGCCTCCACCTTCCTCCAGCCTCCACCTTCCTCCAGCCTCCACCTTCCTCCAGCCCCCATCTTCCTCCAGCCTCCACCTTCCTCCAGCCTCCACCTTCCTCCAGCCTCCCCCTTCCTCCAGCCTCCACCTTCCTCCAGCCTCCATCTTCCTCCAGCCTCCACCTTCCTCCAGCCTCCATCTTCCTCCAGCCTCCACCTTCCTCCAGCCTCGACCTTCCTCCAGCCTCCATCTTCCTCCAGCCTCCACCTTCCTCCACCCTCCACCTTCCTCCAGCCTCCACCTTCCTCCAGCCTCCATTTTCCCTCCAGCCTCCACCTTCCTCCAGCCTCCACCTTCCTCCAGCCTCCATCTCCCCAGCCTCCATTTTCCTCCAGCCTCCACCTTCCTCCAGCCTCCACCTTCCTCCAGCCTCCACCTTCCTCCAGCCTCCATCTTCCTCCACCTCCACCTTCCTCCAGCCTCCACCTTCCTCCAGCCTCCACCTTCCTCCAGCCTCCCATCTTCCTCCAACCTCCATCTTCCTCCAGCCTTCATCTTCCTCCAGCCTCCACCTTCCTCCAGCCTCCACCTTCCTCCAGCCTCCATCTTCCTCCAGCCTCCATCTTCCTCCAGCCTCCACCTTCCTCCAGCCTCCACCTTCCTCCAGCCTCCATCTTCCTCCAGCCTCCCCCTTTCCTCCAGCCTCCATCTTCCTCCAGCCTCCATCTTCCTCCAGCCTCCACCTTCCTCCAGCCTCCACCTTCCTCCAGCCTCCATCTTCCACCAGTCTCCACCTTCCTCCAGCCTCCACCTTCCTCCAGCCTCCATCTTCCACCAGTCTCCACCTTCCTCCAGCCTCCACCTCCTCCAGCCTCCACCTTCCTCCAGCCTCCACCTTCCTCCAGCCTCCACCTTCCTCCAGCCTCCATCTTCACCATCTCACCTTCCTCCAGCCTCCACCTTCCTCCAGCCTCCACCTTCCTCCAGCCTCCACCTTCCTCCAGCCTCCACCTTCCTCCAGCCTCCATCTTCCTCCAGCCTCCATCTTCCTCCAGCCTCCACCTTCCTCCAGCCTCCACCTTCCTCCAGCCTCCACCTTCCTCCGGGCCTCCATCTTCCTCCAACCTCCATCTTCCTCCAGCCTCCATCTTCCTCCAGCCTCCACCTTCCTCCAGCCTCCACCTTCCTCCAGCCTCCATCTTCCTCCAGCCTCCATCTTCCTCCAGCCTCCACCTTCCTCCAGCCTCCACCTTCCTCCAGCCCCATCTTCTCCAGCCTCCACCTTCCTCCAGCCTCCACCTTCCTCCAGCCTCCATCTTCCACCAGTCTCCACCTTCCTCCAGCCTCCACCTTCCTCCAGCCTCCACTTTCCTCCAGCCTCCATCTTCTCCAGCCTCCACCATCCTCCAGCCTCCACCTTCCTCCAGCCTCCACCTTCCTCCAGCCTCCATCTTCCTCCAGCCTCCATCTTCCTCCAGCCTCCATCTTCCTCCAGCCTCCACCTTCCTCCAGCCTCCACCTTCCTCCAGCCTCCATCTTCCTCCAGCCTCCACCTTCCTCCACCCCTCCACTTTCCTCCAGCCTCCATCTTCCTCCAGCCTCCACCTTCCTCCAGCCTCCACCTTCCTCCAGCCTCCACTTTCTCCAGCCTCCACCTTCCTCCAGCCTCCACCTTCCTCCAGCCTCCACTTTCCTCCAGCCTCCACCTTCCTCCAGCCTCCATCTTCCTCCAGCCTCCATCTTCCTCCAGCCCACCTTCCTCCAGCCTCCACCTTCCCCCAGCCTCCACCTTCCTCCAGCCTCCACCTTCCTCCAGCCTCCACCTTCCTCCAGCCTCCACCTTCCTCCAGCCTCCACCTTCCCAGCCTCCATCTTCCTCCAGCCTCCACCTTCCTCCAGCCTCCACTTTCCTCCAGCCTCCATCTTCCTCCAGCCTCCACCTTCCTCCAGCCTCCACCTTCCTCCAGCCTCCACTTTCCTCCAGCCTCCACCTTCCTCCAGCCTCCACCTTCCTCCAGCCTCCACTTTCCTCCAGCTCCACCTTCCTCCAGCCTCCATCTTCCTCCAGCCTCCACCTTCCTCCAGCCTCCACTTTCCTCCAGCCTCCATCTTCCTCCAGCCTCCACCTTCCTCCAGCCTCCACCTTCCTCCAGCCTCCACTTTCCTCCAGCCTCCACCTTCCTCCAGCCTCCATCTTCCTCCAGCCTCCATCTTCCTCCAGCCTCCACCTTCCTCAGCCTCCACCTTCCTCTAGCCTCCACTTCCTCCAGCCTCCCCTTCCTCAGCCCCACCTTCCTCCAGCCTCCACCTTCCTCCAGCCTCCACCTTCCTCCAGCCTCCATCTTCCTCCAGCCTCCACCTTCCTCCAGCCTCCACTTTCCTCCAGCCTCCATCTTCCTCCAGCCTCCACCTTCCTCCAGCCTCCACTTTCCTCCAGCCTCCATCTTCCTCCAGCCTCCACCTTCCTCCAGCCTCCACTACCCTCCAGCCTCCACCTTCCTCCAGCCTCCATCTTCCCAGCCTCACCTTCCTCCAGCCTCCACTTTCCTCCAGCCTCCATCTTCTCCAGCCTCCACCTTCCCCCAGCCTCCACCTTCCTCCAGCCTCCATCTTCCTCCAGCCTCCCCCTTCCTCCAGCCTCCACTTTCCTCCAGCCCCACTTCCTCCAGCCTCCATCTTCCTGCAGCCTCCATCTTCCTCCAGCCTCCACCTTCCTCCAGCCTCCCCCTTTCCTCCAGCCTCACCTTCCTCCAGCCCCCACCTTCCTCCAGCCTCCACCTTCCTCCAGCCTCCACCTTCCTCCACCCCTCCACCTTCCTCCAGCCTCCACCTTCCTCCAGCCTCCACCTTCCTCCAGCCTCCACCTTCCTCCAGCCTCCATCTTCCTCCAGCCTCCACCTTCCTCCAGCCTCCACTTTCCTCCAGCCTCCATCTTCCTCCAGCCTCCACCTTCCTCCAGCCTCCACTTTCTCCAGCCTCCATCTTCCTCCAGCCTCCACCTTCCTCCAGCCTCCACCTTCCTCCAGCCTCCACCTTCCTCCACCTCCACCTTCCTCCAGCCTCCACCTTCCTCCAGCCTCCATCTTCCTCCAGCCTCCACCTTCCTCCAGCCTCCACCTTCCTCCAGCCTCCATCTTCCTCCACTCCACTTCCTCCAGCCTCCACTTCCCCAGCCTCCATCTTCCTCCAGCCTCCACCTTCCTCCAGCCTCCACCTTCCTCCAGCCTCCACTTTCCCTCCAGCCTCCATCTTCCTCCAGCCTCCACCTTCCTCCAGCCTCCACTTTCCTCCAGCCTCCACCTTCCTCCAGCCTCCATCTTCCTCCAGCCTCCACCTTCCTCCAGCCTCCACTTTCCTCCAGCCTCCATCTTCCTCCAGCCTCCACCTTCCTCCAGCCTCCACCTTCCTCCAGCCTCCACCTTCCTCCAGCCTCCACCTTCCTCCAGCCTCCATCTTCCTCCAGCCTCCACCTTCCTCCAGCCTCCATTTTCCTCCAGCCTCCACCTTCCTCCAGCCTCCACCTTCCTCCAGCCTCCATCTTCCTCCAGCCTCCACCTTCCTCCAGCCTCCACTTTCCTCCAGCCTCCACCTTCCTCCAGCCTCCATCTTCTCCAGCCTCCACCTTCCTCCAGCCTCCACCTTCCTCCACCTCCACCTTCCTCCAGCCTCCACCTTCCTCCAGCCTCCACCTTCCTCCAGCCTCCATCTTCCTCCAGCCTCCACCTTCCTCCAGCCTCCACTTTCCTCCAGCCTCCACCTTCCTCCAGCCTCCATCTTCCTCCAGCCTCCCCTTCCCCAGCCTCCACCTTCCTCCACCCTCCACCTTCCTCCAGCCTCCACCTTCCTCCAGCCTCCACCTTCCTCCAGCCCCATCTTCCTCCAGCCTCCACCTTCCTCCAGCCTCCATCTTCCTCCAGCCTCCACCTTCCTCCAGCCTCCACTTTCCTCCAGCCTCCACCTTCCTCCAGCCTCCATCTTCCTCCAGCCTCCACCTTCCTCCAGCCTCCACCTTCCTCCAGCTCCCTTCTCCAGCCTCCACCTTCCTCCAGCCTCCACCTTCCTCCAGCCTCCACCTTCCTCCAGCCTCCACCTTCCTCCAGCCTCCACCTTCCTCCAGCCTCCACCTTCCTCCAGCCTCCATCTTCCTCCAGCCTCCACCTTCCTCCAGCCTCCACTTTCCCCCAGCCTCCACCTTCCTCAGCCTCCATCTTCCTCCAGCCTCCACCTTCCTCCAGCCTCCACTTTCCTCCAGCCTCCACCTTCCTCCAGCCTCCATCTTCCCCAGCCTCCACCTCCTCCACCCTCCACTTTCCTCCAGCCTCCATCTTCCTCCAGCCTCCACCTTCCTCCAGCCTCCACCTTCCTCCAGCCTCCACCTTCCTCCAGCCTCCACCTTCCTCCAGCCTCCACTTTCCTCCAGCCTCCACCTTCCTCCAGCCTCCACTTTCCTCCAGCCTCCACCTTCCTCCAGCCTCCACCTTCCTCCAGCCTCCATCTTCCTCCAGCCTTCCACCTTCCTCCAGCCTCCACTTTCCTCCAGCCTCCACCTTCCTCCAGCCTCCATCTTCCTCCAGCCTCCACCTTCCTCCAGCCTCCACCTTCCTCCAGCCTCCACCTTCCTCCAGCCTCCACCTTCCTCCAGCCTCCACCTTCCTCCAGCCTCCATCTTCCTCCAGCCTCCCCCTCCTCCAGCCTCCATTTCCTCCAGCCTCCACCTTCCCCCAGCCTCCATCTTCCTCCAGCCTCCACCTTCCTCAGCCTCCACCTTCCTCCAGCCTCCACCTTCCTCCAGCTCCACCTTCCTCCAGCCTCCACCTTCCTCCAGCCTCCACCTTCCTCCAGCCTCCACCTTCCTCCAGCCTCCATCTTCCTCCAGCCTCCACCTTCCTCCAGCCTCCACTTTCCTCCAGCCTCCACCTTCCTCCAGCCTCCATCTTCCTCCAGCCTCCACCTTCCTCCAGCCCCCACCTTCCTCCAGCCTCCACCTTCCTCCAGCCTCCACCTTCCTCCAGCCTCCACCTTCCTCCAGCCTCCACCTTCCCCCAGCCTCCCACCTTCCTCCAGCCTCCACCTTCCTCCAGCCTCCACCTTCCTCCAGCCTCCCTTCCTTCAGCCTCCACCTTCCTCCAGCCTCCATCTTCCTCCAGCCTCCACCTTCCTCCAGCCTCCACCTTCCTCCAGCCTCCATCTTCCTCCAGCCTCCACCTTCCTCCAGCCTCCATCTTCCTCCAGCCTCCACCTTCCTCCAGCCTCCACCTTCCTCCAGCCTCCACCTTCCTCCAGCCTCCACCTTCCTCCAGCCTCCACCTTCCTCCAGCCTCCACCTTCCTCCAGCCTCCACCTTCCTCCAGCCTCCACCTTCCTCCAGCCTCCACCTTCCTCCAGCCTCCACCTTCCTCCAGCCTCCACCTTCCTCCAGCCTCCACCTTCCTCCAGCCTCCACCTTCCTCCAGCCTCCACCTTCCTCCAGCCTCCACCTTCCTCCAGCCTCCACCTTCCTCCAGCCTCCACCTTCCTCCAGCCTCCATCTTCCTCCAGCCTCCACCTTCCTCCAGCCTCCATCTTCCTCCAGCCTCCACCTTCCTCCAGCCTCCACCTTCCTCCAGCCTCCACCTTCCTCCAGCCTCCACCTTCCTCCAGCCTCCACCTTCCTCCAGCCTCCACCTTCCTCCAGCCTCCACCTTCCTCCAGCCTCCACCTTCCTCCAGCCTCCATCTTCCTCCAGCCTCCACCTTCCTCCAGCCTCCACCTTCCTCCAGCCTCCATCTTCCTCCAGCCTCCACCTTCCTCCAGCCTCCATCTTCCTCCAGCCTCCACCTCCTCCAGCCTCCACCTTCCTCCACCTCCACCTTCCTCCAGCCTCCACCTTCCTCCAGCCTCCACCTTCCTCCAGCCTCCACCTTCCTCCAGCCTCCACCTTCCTCCAGCCTCCACCTTCCTCCAGCCTCCACCATCACAACGGGAGGGTAATAAAAATGTCCTTCAATCGTTTTCTAATTATCGTGAAATGTTAGAATGAATATTTTCTTTGGTATTTTTGTGTCTGGGAAGTTGCGCTGTGAGAGCCTTTATTGTGGCTTTATTACTGGCACTTATAGTGGCACCCTCAGTGCCACCTATCCTCCGTCAGTGCCATCCATCCTCCCTTCACGACTCTTTCTCAGTGCCACCCATCGTCCCTCGTGCCACCCACCCTCCCTACATAACAGTAAGAGGTCTGGACGACCTATTACTGTCTTACTTGGACGACCCTCTTACTGACTTCCCTGGACGACCCTCTCACTGTCTTTACTGGACGACCCTCTGACTTCCTTGGACGACCCTCTCACTGTCTTCTCTGGACGACCCTCTCACTGTCTTTACTGGACGACCCTCTGTCTTCCTTGGACGACCCTCTCACTGTCTTTACTGGACGACCCTCTGTCTTCCTTGGACGACCCTCTCACTGTCTTTCCTGGACGACCCTCTCACCCTCTTCACTTTACGACCCTCTGTCTTCCTTGGACGACCCTCTCACTGCCTTCCCTGGACGACCCTCTCACTGTCTTCCTGGACGACCCTCTCACTGTCTTCCCTGGACTACCCTCTCACAGTCTTCCCTGGACGACCCTCTTACTGTCTTCCCTGCATGACCCCTCTCACTGTCTTTACTGGACGACCCTCTGTCTTCCTTGGACGACCCTCCCACTGTCTTCTCTGGACGACCCTCTCACTGTCTTTACTGGACGACCCTCTGTCTTCCCTGGACGACCCTCTGTCTTCCCTGGACGATCCTCTCACTGTCTTCCCTGGACGACCCTCTCACTGTCTTCCCTGGACGACCCTCTCACTGTCTTCCCTGGACGACCCTCTCAGTTTTATTTGCCTAATTAAGTAGGCAGATTCACTTTTGTTTTTTCGTCACATCTCTCACAATGCTTAGTAGGTCAGCACGAGCCCTGACTGGCCTAGTCTCTCTTCTCTGTCTCTCTGTCTCTCTCTCTCTCTCTCTCTCTCTCTCTCTCTCTCTTTCTCTTTCTCTCACGGCACGAACCTGAGCAAATTAAGTTTTTAAAATATATATGCTTGCCTTTCAGGCGCCCAGCAAACACTTCACTCTCTGGCTCTCGCTCTTTCTCCTCTTCCTCTTGTCTTATTCTATTTTCCTCTCGTATATTCTAATACTCTTCCCCTCTCTGTGCTCCTTTCTGTCCTCTCTCTCTCTCGTCTCTCCTCCTCTCTCTCTCTCTCCTCTCTCACATCTCTCTCTCTCTCTCTCTCCTCTCTCTCTCTCTCTCTCTCTCTCTCTCTCTCTCTCTCTCTCTCTCTCTCTCTCTCTCTCTCTCTCTCTCTCTCTCTCTCTCTCCTCTCTCTCTCTCTCTCTCCTCTCCCTATCTCTCTCTCTCTCTCTCTCATCTCTCTCTCTCTCTCTCTCTCTCTCTCTCCTCTCCTCTCTCTCTCTCTCATCTCTCTCTCTCTCCCTCTCTCTCTCTCTCTCTCTCTCTCTCTCTCTCTCTCTCTCTCCTCATCTCTCCTCTCTCTCTCTCTCTTCTACTCTCCTCTCTCTGCTCCAGAAATCCTCTATTTTGAAAATAAACTAGAAACGAAACGGAATATTTCGATCCAACACACTGCTCCATACACTGCTCCATACTCTGCTCCATACACTGCTCCATACTCTGCTCCATACACTGCTTCACACACTGCTCCATACACTGCTTCATACACTGCTCCATACACTGCTCCATACACTGCTCCACACACTGCTCCATACACTGCTCCATACTCTGCTCCATACATTGCTCCATACACTGCTCTATACACTGCTCCATACACTGCTCCATACACTGCTCGATACACTGCTCCATACTCTGCTCCATACACTTCTCCATACACTGCTCCATACACTGCTCCATACACTGCTCCATACTATGCTCCATACTATGCTCCATACTCTGCTCCATACTCTGCTCCATACACTGCTCCATACTCTGCTCCATACACTGCTCCATACTATGTTCCATACTCTGCTCCATACTCTGCTCCATACTCTGCTCCATACACTGCTCCATACTCTGCTCCATACTCTGCTCCATACTCTGCTCCATACTCTTCTCCATACTCTGCTCCATACTCTGCTCCATACTCTGCTCAATACTCTGCTCCATACACTGCTCCATACACTGCTCCATACTCTGCTCCATACTCTGCTCCATACACTTTTCCATACACTGCTCCATACTCTGCTCCATACACTGCTCCATACCCTGCTCCATACTCTGCTCCATACACTGTTCCATACTCTGCTCCATACACTGCTCCATACTCTGCTCCATACACTGCTCCATACTCTGCTCCATACATTGCTACATACTCTGCTCCATACACTGCTCCATACTCTGCTCCATATACTGCTCCATACTCTGCTCCATACTCTGCTCCATACACTGCTCCATACTCTGCTCCATACTCTGCTCCATACGCTGCTCCATACTCTGCTCCATACACTGCTCCATACACTGCTCCATACACTGCTCCAGACATTGCTCCATACACTGCTCCATACTCTGCTCCATACACTGCTCCATACACTGCTCCATACACTGTGCTCCATACACTGCTTCATACACTGCTCCATACACTGCTCCATACACTGCTCCATACTCTACTCCATACACTGCTCCATACACTGCTCCATACACTGCCCCATGCACTGCTCCATACTCTTCTCCATACACTGCTCCATACACTGCTCCATACTCTGCTCCATACACTGCTCCATACACTGCTCCATACACTGCTCCATACACTGTTCCATACACTGCTCCATACTCTGCTCCATACACTGCTCCATACTCTGCTCCATACACTGCTCCATACTCTGCTCCATACACTGCTCCATACTCTGCTCCATACACTGCTAAATACTCTGCTCCATATACTGCTTCATACTCTGCTCCATACTCTGCTCCATACTCTGCTCCATACACTGCTCCATACTCTGCTCCATACTCTGCTCCATACGCTGCTCCATACACTGCTCCATACACTGCTCCATACACTGCTCCAGACATTGCTCCATACACTGCTCCATACTCTGCTCCATACACTGCTCTATACACTGCTCCATACACTGTGCTCCATACACTGCTTCATACACTGCTCCATACACTGCTCCATACTCTGCTCCATACACTGCTCCATATACTGCTCCATACACTGCCCCATGCACTGCTCCATACTCTTTTCCATACACTGCTCCATACACTGCTCCATACTCTGCTCCATACACTGCTCCATACACTGCTCCATACACTGCTCCATTTACTGCTCCATACTCTGCTCCATACACTGCTCCATACTCTGCTCCATACACTGTTCCATACTCTGCTCCATACACTGCTCCATACCCTGCTCCATACTCTGCTCCATACACTGTTCCATACTCTGCTCCATACACTGCTCCATACTCTGCTCCATACACTGCTCCATACTCTGCTCCATACACTGCTCCATACTCTGCTCCATACACTGCTCCACACTCTGCTCCATATACTGCTCCATACTCTGCTCCATACTCTGCTCCATACACTGCTCCATACTCTGCTCCATACTCTGCTCCATACGCTGCTCCATACTCTGCTCCATACACTGCTCCATACACTGCTCCATACACTGCTCCATACACTGCTCCAGACATTGCTCCATACACTGCTCCATACTCTGCTCCATACACTGCTCCATACACTGTGCTCCATACACTGCTTCATACACTGCTCCATACACTGCTCCATACACTGCTCCATACTCTACTCCATACACTGCTCCATACACTGCTCCATACACTGCCCCATGCACTGCTCCATACTCTGCTCCATACACTGCTCCATACACTGCTCCATACTCTGCTCCATACACTGCTCCATACACTGCTCCATACACTGCTCCATACACTGCTCCATACTCTGCTCCATACACTGCTCCATACTCTGCTCCATACACTGCTCCATACTCTGCTCCATACACTGCTCCATACTCTGCTCCATACACTGCTAAATACTCTGCTCCATATACTGCTTCATACTCTGCTCCATACTCTGCTCCATACTCTGCTCCATACACTGCTCCATACTCTGCTCCATACTCTGCTCCATACGCTGCTCCATACACTGCTCCATACACTGCTCCATACACTGCTCCAGACATGCTGCTCCATACACTGCTCCATACTCTGCTCCATACACTGCTCTATACACTGCTCCATACACTGTGCTCCATACACTGCTTCATACACTGCTCCATACACTGCTCCATACTCTGCTCCATACACTGCTCCATACTCTGCTCCATACACTGTTCCATACTCTGCTCCATACACTGCTCCATACTCTGCTCCATACACTGCTAAATACTCTGCTCCATATACTGCTCCATACTCTGCTCCATACTCTGCTCCATACACTGCTCCATACACTGCTCCATACTCTGCTCCATACTCTGCTTCATACGCTGCTCCATACTCTGCTCCATACACTGCTCCATACACTGCTCCATACACTGCTCCAGACATTGCTCCATACACTGCTCCATACTCTGCTCCATACACTGCTCCATACACTGCTCCATACACTGTGCTCCATACACTGTGCTCCATACACTGCTTCATACACTGCTCCATACACTGCTCCATACTCTGCTCCATACACTGCTCCATACACTGCTCCATACACTGCCCCATGCACTGCTCCATACTCTGCTCCATACACTGCTCCATACTCTGCTCCATACAATGCTCCATACACTGCTCCATACACTGCTCGATACATTGCTCCATACACTGCTCCATACACTGCTCCATACACTGCTCCATACACTGCTCCATACACTGCTCCATATACTGCTCCATACTGCTCCATACACTGCTCCATACTCTGCTCCATACACTGCTCCATACTCTGCTCCATGCGCTGCTCCATACTCTGCTCCATATACTGCTCCATACTCTGCTCCATACTCTGCTCCATACAGTGCTCCATACTCTGCTCCATACTCTGATCCATACTGTGCTCCATACTCTGCTCCATATACTGCTCCATACTCTGCTCCATACTCTGCTCCATACACTGCTCCATACTCTGCTCCATACTCTGATCCATACTCTGCTCCATACTCTGCTCCATACACTGCTCCATACTCTGCTCCATACGCTACTCCATACACTGCTCCATACACTGCTCCATACGGCTCCATACTCTGCTCCATACACTGCTCCATACACTGCTCCATACACTGCTCGATACACTGCTCCATACACTGCTCCATACACTGCTCCATACACTGCTCGATACACTGCTCCATACACTGCTCCATACACTGCTCCATACACTGCTCCATACTCTGCTCCATACACTGCTCCATACACTGCTCCATACACTGCTCCATACACTGCTCCACACTCTGCTCCATACTCTGCTCCATACTCTACTCCATACTCTGCTCCATACTCTGCTCCATACACTGCTCCATACACTGCTCCATACACTGCTCCTTACTCTGCTCCATACACTGCTCCATACACTGCTCCATACTCTGCTCCATACTCTGCTAAATACAATGCTCCATACTCTGCTCCATACTCTGCTCCATACACTGCTCCATACTCTGCTCCATACACTGCTCCATACTCTGCTCCATATACTGCTCCATACTCTGCTCCATACTCTGCTCCATACACTGCTCCATACTCTGCTACATACACTGCTCCATACTCTGCTCCATACTCTGCTCCATACACTGCTCCATACTCTGCTCCATACACTGCTCCATACTCTGCTCCATACACTGCTCCATACACTGCTCCATACACTGCTAAATACTCTGCTCCATACACTGCTCCATACACTGCTCCATACACTGCTCGATACACTGCTCCATACACTGCTCCATACACTGCTCCATACTCTGCTCCATACACTGCTCCATACACTGCTCCATATACTGCTCCATACTCTGCTCCATACACTGCTCCATACACTGCTCCATACACTGCTCCATACATTGCTCCATACACTGCTCCATATACTGCTCCATATACTGCTCCATACGCTGCTCCATTCGCTGCTCCATACGCTACTCCATACACTGCTCCATGCACTGCTCTATACACTGCTCCATACACTGTGCTCCATACACTATGTTCCATACACTGTTCCATACACTGCTCCATTCACTGTGCTCCATACACTGTGCTCCACACACTGTGCTTCATACACTGTGCTCCATACACTGCTCCATACACTGCTCCATACAGTGCTCCATACACTGTGCTCCATATACTGGGCTCCATACACTGCTCCATACACTGCTCCATACACTGCTCTATACACTGTCCCATATACTGCTCCATACACTGCTTCATACACTGGGCTCCATACACTGCTCCATACACTTCTCTATACACTGCTCCATACACTGGGCTCCATACACTGTTCCATACATTGCTCCATACACTGCCCCATATACTGCTCCATACACTGCTCCATACACTGGGCTCCATACACTGCTCTATACACTTCTCTATACACTGCTCCATACACTGGGCTCCATACACTACTCCATACACTGCTCCATACACTTCTCCATACACTGCTCCATACACTGGGCTCCATACACTGCTCCATACACTGCTCCATACACTTCCCCATACACTGCTCCATACACTGTGCTCCATACACTGCTCCATACACTGGGCTCCATACACTGCTCCATACAGTGTGCTCCATACACTGTGATCCATACACTGCTCCATACAGTGTGCTCCATACACTGCTACATACACTGTGCTCCATACACTGCTCCATACACTGCCCCATACACTGCTCCATACAGTGTGCTCCATACACTGGGCTCCATACACTGCTCCATACACTGCTTCATACACTATGCTCCATACACTGGGCTCCATACACTGTGTTCCATATACTGTGCTCCATAAACTGGGCTCCATACACTGCGCTCCATACACTGTGCTCCATACACTGTGCTCCATACACTGCTCCATACACTGTGCTCCATACACTGTGCTCCATACACTGTGCTCCATACACTGTGCTCCATACACTGTTCTCCATGCACTGTGCTCCATGCACTGGGCTCCATACACTATGCTCCATACACTGTGGTCCATACACTATGCTCCATACACTGCTCCATACACTATGCTCCATACACTATGCTCCATACACTGTGCTCCATACACTATGCTCCATACACTATACTCCATACACTATGCTCCATACACTGTGATCCATATACTATGCTCCATACACTATGCTCCATACTCTATGCTCAATACACTATGCTCCATACACTATGCTATATACACTGTGCTCCATACACTATGCTCCATACACTATGCTCCATACACTATGCTCCATACACTGTGCTCCATACACTATGCTCCATACACTGCTCCATACACTATGCTCCATACACTATGCTCCATACACTGTGCTCCATACACTATGCTCCATACACTGCTCCATACACTATGCTCCATACACTATGCTCCATGCACTGTGCTCCATACACTATGCTCCATACACTATGCTCCATACACTATGCTCCATGCACTGTGCTCCATACACTATGCTCCATACACTATGCTCCAGCTCATCACAAAAGTACAGAAGAAAATAAGATAGTAATAATTTATACTAAAGTTAGTTGATGTAGCGTAATATAGTAGGTAATATAGTAGGTAATATAGTAGGTAATATAGTAGGTAATATAGTAGGTAATATAGTAGGTAATATAGTAGGTAATATAGTAGGTAATATAGTAGGTAATAAGGAGTAATATAGTAGGTAATATAGTAGGTAATAAGGAGTAATATAGTAGGTAATATAGTAGGTAATAAGGAGTAATATAGTAGGTAATATAATAGGTAATATAGTAGGTAATAAGGAGTAATATAGTAGGTAATATAGTAGGTAATAAGGAGTAATATAGTAGGTAATATAGTAGGTAATAAGGAGTAATATAGTAGGTAATAAGGAGTAATATAGTAGGTAATAAGGAGTAATATAGTAGGTAATAAGGAGTAATATAGTAGGTAATAAGGAGTAATATAGTAGGTAATAAGGAGTAATATAGTAGGTAATAAGGAGTAATATAGTAGGTAATATAGTAGGTAATGTAGTAGGTAATATAGTAGGTAATAAGGAGTAATATAGTAGGTAATATAGTAGGTAATAAGGAGTAATATAGTAGGTAATAATGAGTAATATAGTAGGTAATAAGGAGTAATATAGTAGGTAATACAGTAGGTAATAAGGAGTAATATAGTAGGTAATAAGGAGTAATATAGTAGGTAATAAGGAGTAATATAGTAGGTAATACAGTAGGTAATAAGGAGTAATATAGTAGGTAATAAGGAGTAATATAGTAGGTAATAGGGAGTAATATAGTAGGTAATAAGGAGTAATATAGTAGGTAATACAGTAGGTAATAAGGAGTAATATAGTAGGTAATACAGTAAGTAATAAGGAGTAATATAGTAGGTAATATAGTAGGTAATATAGTAGGTAATAAGGAGTAATATAGTAGGTAATACAGTAGGTAATAAGGAGTAATATAGTAGGTAATATAGTAGGTAATAAGGAGTAATGTCAGTCAGGGAGTGAAAAGGTCACGTAGATCATAGGAAGGTGGACACTACCTTCCACAGCTTGTGATTGGTGTACATAAGGCTGACAAGTCGAGATTTCAGCACTAAAGTTATTGAACATACAAATTCTCTGGTATATGCTAAGACGAACTTTGTTGTGTCTAAAAACAATTCTTAATATTGGCCGGGAAAGAGAGGCCATGATAAATTAGACACATGTCCAACACCTGGGTATCTTTATTGTGGAAACGTTTCGCCACACATTGGCTTCTTCAGTCCAAACAGTCCATCATTCTTGTTTGATGGACTGATTACATCGACCCCAGGCTGGGGGACTGATTACCTCAAAGTCCTGATCTTCACCATTCTTCTTTGTGTTGGACTTATGAAGCCACTGTGTGGCGAAACGTTTCCATAATAAGGATACCCATGTGTTACACGTGTGTCTAATTTATCAACTTGTCAGTTCTCTGAACCATATATCAACAAGAGTAGACATAATCCACCACACAATATATTTCTACAAAAGAAACAACATGGTCAGCAGGACCCATAGTCTAGGTGTTTGGACACGGAAGGTCGTGGAACATAAAACAAGCCAAAAGAAAACTCACAGTCAAGTAGGATGCTAATTAAAGTGAACAGATCAAAGAGTCAGACACCTTTGTATAGTCTTCATAGTAGGGTCAGTGAAACTTAAAGTTTGGGTAGCATCAAATATGTTAAATAATTGAGTGAGAGAGGGTGGATCTGAGTGAAACTTGCACTTGAGTTAAAAGGGATATCAAAGTTTATTCCTTGGGTAACATTGATAATGGTTTGGGCGAATATTTTTGTTAGTGGGTTTGAATTTTAGAAGAACTGGCCTAGTATGGGCCAGTAGGCCTGCTGCAGTGTTCTTCCTTTCTTATGTTTTTATGTTCCTAAATGCAACCAAGGAGTGATGTTATAAGGTAGATTATGAGAACAGTTTAGGAAGAACTCACAACTTATGTCCCTGACTGACAACACTGCTCTGTCTTCACAACTTTTAAAGCAGATGAGATATCAAATGTCCGGAGATCAATTACTTTCGTAGTTTCAGGAAAAATCATGTAGATTATTAGAAAGGCATCAGATAACTCGGTATGTACTTTTTCTTTTTGACGAAGAAGAGAGATATTTCATAATCTATACTATAAAATACTCAACAACGGCCAGAACACTGCAGTAGCAAGTTGCTGAAGCGAGAAATATGGCAGGTGTTGAATAATTGAGTGAAAAAATATAAGCGCCATGGGCACAATTAGAGAGCACTATGTCAACATCTGTGAGGCAAGACCATACAGCCCTCTACCATCAGACATAAGACATACTACTGCAACGAAAGGGAAACTTTTCAAGACTAAACTGGAAAAGTTTCGGCGGGAGGTGACAGATCAGTGGGTTTGTTATGGCTGTGCGAGAGTACGGGCGTGCGGGCGGGCGTGGCGGGCGCGGGCGGGCGGCCCTGGGGAAACAATATTTGGCAGATCAGACAGTCACCAGGGAAGTCTGATTTTATCAGGTTGCCTAAGTACAAAAACTTCCCTATACAATCACAAGTATCCCATGTGTATAATTGGTGACGGTGAGTGTTACATATACATTCATAAATGCGTACCTACGTACATGTATACATACATACGTACACGCATGCATACATACACAAAATACAAACACCAACTGTGGTGGAACACTCTCCACACTGACACACTATAAAATGCTCAAAACTTTTATATCCAATTAGTGACGTATGCGCTGGAATGTATTATTAATTGGGACACAGATTATCTCTAGCTGCACATAGAAAACTATTGAAAACTATATTACGAATGTTAGTTGAAGCTCATCATTAATCATGTCCTGGCTTCCCTGCTCAAGTTTATCTCTTTATCTTAAGTCTAAATTTATATACATGTATATATATATATATATATTATATATATATATATATATATATATATATATATGCAATAAGATCACAGTAAACAGTGATTTCAGAATATGCAAAACAACCACTCTGAAAGAATAGAGAAATTCCAAGTGCTTTCGTGACTACTCACATTATCAAGAACATTGTTCCTTGATAATTGAGTAGATCACGAAATCGCTTGAAATTTCTCTATTCTTTCACAGTGATTGTTTGCATATAAATACTATATAATGATATATAAATATCAATATATTTATATCAATATATATATAATATATATACTATATAAGAGAGTAGGAGAGAGAGAGAGAGAGAATTAAACATTCACTGGTTGGCGAAACGCGAAACGTCATTCTTAATAAAACCCATAAAGTTCATATAGTGTCTTCTTGACATCCTGGTCGCTACATTCTACCAGCGACACACAAATAATTGCAAGACAACAATACTGTCCTGCTGTTTCTTATAAACAACTAAGACTGATCCTGCCTTCCAAAGAAATACCTTGACATTGTTGAAGAGATCTTATCAAATGAACTGCAGCTACCGTTCAATTGCTTGAGTCAAATCTGATTATCTTCCAAGCTATTTATAACTCCGTACAAGTCCAGCGCTTCCCTGTCTATATAATAATAATAATAATAATAATAATAATAATAATAATAATAATAATAATAATAATAATAATAAGTTAATAAAAATCGTATTTGCTAGGTTCCAAGAACATAGTGCAGGGGACAATGAATTAATTAGGAACGTTAAAAAGCATTAATTACGTACGTCAAAAGGTATTAATTAGGTGCGTCAAAAAGTATTAACTATGTACGTCAAATAACATTAATCAGAGACGTCAAAAAACATTAACTAGGTACGTCAAAAACATTAATTAGGGATGTCAAAAAGCTTTATTTCAAGTGGCAGGACTCTTTTAAGATCATTAATGAGTCAAGAGTATCTGGAGGCTAGCAATAAATAGTACAAGTGCTGCAGAAGGAGAAGAGAAAGAAAACAGCTGATAATGTAATCATGGACGATCAAACAATGTAATCATGAACGATAAGAAATGCAATCATACAAGTCCAAACAGTGTAATCATAAACGATCAAACAGTGTAATTATGAACGATCAAACAATGTAATCATAAACGATCAAGAATGTGTTCAGTCCATTAATCTTGATAAAAGTGCAGCATATTCATCAAGAAGTATAAGTAACAGTATATACATCAAGAGGTAACAGCATATTCATCAAGAAGTATAAGTAACAGTATATTCATCAAGAGGTAACAGTATATTCATCAAGAAGTATAAGTAACAGTATATTCATCAAGAGTAACAGTATATTATCAAAGTATAAAACAGTAATTCATCAAGAGTAACAGTAATTTCATCAAAGTATAAGTAACAGTATATTCATCAAGAGGTAACAGCATATTCATCAAGAAGTATAAGTAACAGTATATTCATCAAGAGGTAACAGTATATTCATCAAGAAGTATAACTACAGAATGGATGTAAATGCATTGGAGATCATACAGAGAAGGATGACAGAATTTATAAGACATAGTGCAGTAGTTAGGTATCTTTATTACGAAACGTTTCGCCTACACAGTAGGCTTCCTCAGTCACACATGTGTCTTACTCATCAACCTGTCGGTATTGTATACCATTACCATATTCGCCCCATGACAAAATTAATCCACTGTATAAAGGAATCTCTCATACGAGGATAGACTGAGAGCCTTGAACTTTTCACGTAGAATGAGAGGCGAGATTACTGAAGTATGTAAGTGGATGATGGGCATAAATAAAGGGGATATAAAGTACTGAGAATATCGAGTAAAGTAAGAACTAGAAATAACGATTTAAATTAGATAAATTTAGATTTAGAAAGGGCGTTGGTAAACTGGATTTCAAACAGAGTAGTCGATGTTTGGAACAATCTGCTGAGTAGGGTAATAGAAGCTAAGATCTTTGGTTGCTTTCAAAAGAAATTAGACAGATATATGAGTGAGAAGGGCTGGCTTTAACTAGTACCTCAGGTATGTAGATATATGGTTCAGAGAACCAACAAGTTGGTAAATTAGGCACATGTGCAATATTTCGTTATCTTTATTGAGGAAACTTTTGATAACACAGTGGCTTCATCAGTCCTACACAAAGAAGAATGGTGAAGATCACAAGTTTCAGGTAATCAGTCCTTGAGCCTAGATTCGATGTAAACAGTCCATCAATCTTGAAAAGAATACAGTACATGCGCAAAGAAGTGACTTGTATAGTGTAGAGAGGTGAGGTGAAGCAGTTGTAGATGATATCACAGTGGACAAATCCACATATGGAAGTAGTTCATGACTATGGGTTAGGCAAGTGAAAAATTCCCAGTATCAACATCCCAAGATGTTGCTGTCTGACAAGAATATAGATAAATGGTTCAGAGAACCGACAAGTTGGTAAATTAGACCATTTATCGCATGTGCTGTATTCTTTTCAAGATTGATGAACTGATTATATGGACTCCAGGCTGAGGGACTGATTGCCTCAAACTCCTTCTGATGTTCACCATTCTTCTATGTATAGAACTGATGAAGCCACTGTGTGGCGAAACGCTTCCTCAATAAAGATACCTAAGTGTTGCACGTATGTCTAATTTACCAGTACCTGAGGTATTTCAGGGAAATTTTGTATGGCTTTGGGAAAGGGTTGGACAAGTGGGTGGGTGGGAATGGTTGGTTTCGAGACCCTGCCTTGTATGGGCCATTATACCTGCTGCAGTGTTCTGTTATTCTTGTGTTCTTATTATCTTGTACATGAATGATATACAATACCGACAGTCTTCATTTCTGAACTTCATATTCTTCAAGACTACGGTACTCTTCGCCAACTCCAACGCTGAGGGACTGATTACCTCGCCTTTTGTATATAGTTCTACAGTCTTCTCATTATGTCCTTGAATAGATACCCAGATGTTGCACATGTGTCTAATTCTTTATCTTATTATCTTGGAGAACCAAGAAAAGTGGACTTAAAACAAAGAAAGCCGCCAAGTAAAGCCTTCCACTTCTAATTGAGGATAAGTTGGAGGCGAAAAATAAATTCCTTGAAAGGTGTCGAGACTAGAAACTTGAGAGGCGCATCAGAAGAGGCCCAAAGGAAGAGTGCGGTAAACAGTAAATGGAGATAATCAGAGAGTCTCGTAAGAGGCGAGGCAGGAAAGAACTTTACCTTGCAAATGGAATTTGAATGAAGCCACCGTTTAAAAAATGAGAAAACTGAATAGAAGCAAGTAGAGGCCCAGGACTCTCTTCCCCCAAACACTTCCTAAATGACGTTAAAAGCCAGAAATAAAACAATAATGTGCTGTAGGACATATAAGGAGCCATTAGTGGTACTCGAAGGTAACCTATACAAATATACAGTTGCTTATGTGTACGGTTTAGTGTATAGCTCCCACTCCTTCAGAAGTAGATCCCACTCCCTCATACATAGATTATACTCCCTCACAAGTAGATTACACTCCCTCATATGTACATTACACTCCCTCATACGAAGATTACACTCCTGCTTAACATGTATGACTTGTCTAACAAGTTTTCCATGTCGACAATTGTGAACTTTGAAACGCAAAACATCAACTAGTGTTAGTGACCATATAACACATCAACTAGTGTTGTAGACCATGTAACGCTGGTGACATAAACAATATCATATGTGGCGATTAAAATTTAAAAAACGAGGATATTGTGTGACCATTTGAACTTTTCCCCATTGTTTTCAGTTATAGGAACACAAGTGTTTCAGAGGAGGTGTGCGAGGAGGGTAGCATGTTTACACCTGAAGGCCGAGAGGCAGGACAAGACTCATCCATGACACGTTCTTCATTGTTGCAGCTTAGAGTGAGGCAGGAAAAAGAAGAAGAAGAAGACGAGGATGAGGAGGATGAGGTGGTGGTGGCTGATGAAACTCAGAGTGTGAGGCAGGAGGTGTTTGGTAAGGCTTGTATTGGGGATCACGTGAAGTATTTCACAAATCTTTTTCCGAAACCCTCCACGTCTTGAGGCGCCAGCGAACATACAAGTCTTTCGCAACTAAGTCTCCTGCATGACAACAGTTATCATCAGGTCTCTTGCATGATAACTACATGATAACTATCATGCTTGCCACACTCATCATCAGGACTCCTGCATGACAGTTGCATCTCTCATACTCGCCACGTTCAGTACCACCAGGTCACCTGCATGACAACTCTCATACTCGCCACGTTCAGTACCACCAGGTCACCTGCATGACAACTCTCATATTCGCGTATGAATGGCTCTTCATCCAAGTAAATTGGTTTTATTCGCCTTCCTCGGATTCAAACTGATCACCTATTCTCCTTGATGAAATAGTTGAGAACATGAAGCACAAATTGGTATACTGAGGCAGTGCCGTAGATAGACCTCTGTTGTGTCAATAGGATAGACCAGGTGAATGGTCTGAGGTTGAGTAGAGTATTCAATGAGGAATTAGGAACAGCCAAGTGGAAATCCCTAGCATGTTGTGCATTTCTGCTAGAAGGCAGTGAAAGTACTACATGCAAGTCCTTGCTTGAGGTATTCTCTACAGTGGTACTGTCCCAACATATATATATATATATATATATATATATATATATATATATATATATATATATATATATATAATATATATATATATATATATAAATGCGAGGGTCTTGGCAAGAGGCGTGGAGTTAAAAGATAAGAATCACACACAAAGTGGGAGTTGTCACAGCTGCTCTTTGCTGATGACACTGTGCTCTTGGGAGATTCTGAAGAGAAGTTGCAGAGATTGGTGGATGAATTTGTAGGGTGTGCAAAAGAAGAAAATTAAAGGTGAATACAGGAAAGAGTAAGGTTATGAGGATAACAAAAAGATTAGGTGATGAAAGATTGGATATCAGATTGGAGGGAGAAGAGTATGGAGGAGGTGAACGTATTCAGATATTTGGGAGTGGACGTGTCAGCGATGGGTCTATGAAGATGAGGTGAATCATAGAATTGATGAGGGAAAAAGAGTGAGTGGTGCACTTAGAGTCTGTGGAGACAAAGAACTTTGTCCTTGGAGGCAAAGAGGGGAATGTATGAGAGTATAGTTTTACCAAGCTCTTATATGGGTGTGAAGCGTGGGTGATGAATGTTGCAGCGAGGAGAAGGCTGGAGGCAGTGAGATGTCATGTCTGAGGGCAAAGTGTGGTGTGAATATAATGCAGAGAATTCGTAGTTTGGAAGTTAGGAGGAGGTGCAGGATTACCAAACTGTTGTCCAGAGGCTGAGGAAGGGTTGTTGAGGTGGTTCGGACATGTAGAGAGAATGGAGCGAAACAGAATGACTTCAAGAGTGTATCAGTCTGTAGTGGAAGGAAGGCGGGGTAGGGGTCGGCCTAGAAAGGTTGGAGGAGGGGGTAAAGGAGGTTTTGTGTGGCGAGGGGCTTGGACTTCCAGCAGGCATGCGTGAGCGTGTTTGATAGGAGTAAATGGAGACAAATGGTTTTTAATACTTGACGTGCTGTTGGAGTGTGAGCAAAGTAACATTTATGAAGGGATTCAGGGAACCGGCAGGCCGGACTTGAGTCCTGGAGATGGGAAGTACAGTGCCTGCACTCTGAAGGAGGGGTGTTAATGTTGCAGTTTAAAAACTTAGTGAGATAGATAAGATAAGATAGTAAAGCACCCTTCTGGCAAGACAGTGATGAGTGAATGATGGTGAAAGTTTTTCTTTTTCGGGCCACCCTGCCTTGGTGGGAATCGGCCAGTGTGATAATAAAAATAAATAAATATATATATATATATATATATTATATATATATATATAATATATTTTATATATATATATATAATATATATATATATATATATATATATATAATAATGTCGTGCCGAATAGGCAGAACTTGGGATCTTGGCTTAAATAGCAACGCTCATCTTGCCATATAGGGCAAGTGAAAATTTGTGTATGCAATAATTTCGCCCAAATCCTTCTGAACCTAACGAAAAAAATATATTTCACTGTGCTTGTTTAGTTTAAATTACTGTAAACAAATCTAAAATATATTTAGTTGGGTTAGGCAAAAATAAATTTTTCTTATTAAAAAAAAGGTTTAGGTGGGTTTTCAAGTTTTTTGGGATTAAAAAAATTTTTACATTAACTTAAAAAAAAAAATTTTTTTAAAATAAAAAAAAAATTTTCAGAAAGGACTAATTTTAAATGAGTTCTTGCTAATTGACCAGTTTTACTTTTCGGCACGACAATAAATAATATAATATATATATATATATTATATATATATAATATATATATATATATATATATAATATGTTAGTATATTATATATTAATTATTTTATATAAATTATATAATATAAAATATAATATATATTTTATATTTTTACGGGGACGTACCACTAAAAATTTATATAGAACCAACAAAAAAATTGGCCTTTGTTTTTTCGACGCCCTGCTGGTGTCCTCTTCACCGATTCACAGATGAAAGGAGAACTAATTTATAGGGGTGCGCCCTCAGCCGTGCAGGTGAGCGGGAGCGTCGGGCAGAGCGTAGAAGACAGCTCAAGAGTGAGGAAGTAAATGGCGGGGTCTTCAATGGTGATTGCACGAAGTTTAAAACTTTAGGCAAGAAATTCCTCGTACTATGTAATTCCTAATGTTTGTTGGGCCCCCCCTGTTGGTTGGCCTGCTTGTATTTTCATGGGGGCGAATTTTGAAATACATTTTTTTCCATTGTCATTGTGAGATTTTAAAAAAATAAAAAAGGGGGTAGCTATAGAGAAATTTTCTATGAGTTTACGCTTGTAACTGCAGTGTGATTTGGGCTGATGGTGGCAGCTTCAAATGAACATTTGTGACTGTTTTTGTTAACTTTTTGACAACAGGACTTCTCCTGTACATAACGTACTGCCCTCTGTTTCGATGATCCTCCGCCCCACCCCACACCACCCACACCACCCCACCACCCCACCACCCCACCACACCACCACCACCACCACCCCCCCACCGCCGCCACCACCCCCACCACCAACCACCCCACCACCACCACCACACCACCACCACCACCCCCACCACCACCCCACCCCCACCCCACCACACCCCCGCGCCGGCCGCCACCACCACCACCCACCCCCCACCACCACCAAACCCCCACACCACCCCACCACCACCACCCGCCGCCGCCCCCGCACCACCACACCACCACCCCCCACCACCCCCCACCCCACCACCCCCCACCCCCCGCCGCCGCCGCCGCCGCCCCCCCCACCCACCACCACCACCCCCCCCCCCCCCCCCCCCAAACCCCCCACCCCAACCCCCACCCCACCAACCCCACCCCACCACCACCACCACCCCACCCCCCACCCCACCACCCCACCACCACCCCCCCACCACCACCACCACCACCCCACCCCCACCACCACCACCCCCACCACCCCCCCCCCCCCCCCCCCACCCCCACCACCACCACCACCACCACACCACCCCCCACCCCCACCCCCCACCCCCACCACCACCCCACCACCACCACCCCACCCCCACCACCACCCCCACCACCACCCCACCACCACCACCAACCCCCACACCACCACCAACCCCAACCCCCCAACCCAACCCCCCCCCCCCACCCCCCACCAACCCCAACCCACCATACCAACCACCACCACCACCACCACCACCCCCACCACTACCACCACCACTACCACACCCCCCCCCACCACCACCACCACCACCCCACCCCCACTACCACCCCCACTACCCCCACCACCCCCACCACCACCCCCACCACCACCACCACCACCACACCCCACCACTACCACCACCACCCCCACCACCACCACCACCACCACCACCCCCACCACCACCACACTACCACCACCCCCCCACCCCACCACCACCCCCAAAACCCCACCACCACCCCCACCACCACCACCCCCCCGCCACCACCACCACCAACCACCACCCCACCCCCACCCCCACCACCCCACCACCACCACCCCACCGCCGCCACCACCACCACCACCACCACCGCCGCCACCACCCCACCACCACCACCCCACCACCACCCCCACCACCACCCCCACCACCACCACCCCCGCCCCGCCGCCCCCCCCCCGCCGCCACCACCACCACCCACCACCACCACCCCACCACCACCACCACCACCACCACCACCACCACCCCCACCCCCGCCCCCACCACCACCACCACCACCACCACCACCACCCCCCACACCACCACCACCACCACCCCCAAACCGCCACCACCACCACCCCCACCACCCCCACCTCCACCACCACCACCCCCACCACCCCCCCCCCCACCCCCACACCACACCACCCCACCACCCCCACCCACCACCACCAACACCACCACCCCCGCCCCCGCCACCGCCACCACCACCACCACCACCCCCACCACCACACCACCCCACCGCCCGCCACCGCCACCCCACCCACCCCCCCACCCCACCACCCCCAAACACCACCACCACCACCACCACCGCCACCACCACCACCCCCACCACCACCCCCACCCCACCACCACCCCCACCACCCCGCCCCCGCCACCACCACCACCCCCACCACCACCACCACCCACCACCACCCCCACCCCCCCCCACGCCACCCCACCACCACCACCACCACCACCGCCCCCCACCACCACCCCCACCACCACCACCACCACCACCACCCCCACCACCACCACCGCCCCACCCCCACCCCCCCCCAACCACCACCACCACCACCACCACCACCACCCCACCGCCCCCCCCACCACCACCACCCCCCCCCCCCCCCCCCCCCCCCCCCCCCCCCACCCGCCACCACCACCACCACCACCACCCCACCACCCCACACCACCACCCCCACCACCACCCCCCCCACCACCACCCACCACCACCACCACCGCCCCCACCACCACCACCACCCCCCACCCCACCCCCACCACCACCACCACACCGCCACCACCACCACCACCACCACCACCCCCACCACCCCCCCCACCACCACACCACCACCACCACCCCCCCACCACCCCCACCACCACCACCACCACCACCACCACCACCACCCCCACCCCCACCACCACCCCCACCACCACCACCCCACCACCCCGCCACCCCCACCACCACCCCCACCCCCCCACCACCACCACCCCCCCACCCCCACCCCACCAACACCACCCCACCACCACCACCACCACCCACCCCCACCACAATCATCCCCCGCCCACATTTTTACTATCACCCCCAGACATCACCTCAGCAGCAAAATCCTACCAACCTCCTCCCACACCACGCAAACCATCGCCAACACCCTCCCACAAACAACTTGCATACGACCTGTAGGTTGATGATACGGCTAATACCTGCTGACCCTGTGACACCTGCTGACACCTCTGACACCCCTGTGACCCTGCTGACACCTGCGGACATTTGCTTCACACAACCTTCAATTTTAAACCCAAAAAATGTGTCACAAACTTTTCTTGACATTTTAATAGGTTTTTTTTTCTATACTTTTCAAGGTACCGGGAAAAAGTGTGTTTTGGTTGGTGTGTGTGGGTGTGGTGGTGGGTGGGTGTGTGTTGTTGTGTGGGTGGTGTGTGTGTGTTTGTGTTGTGTACTCACCTAGTTGTACTCACCTAGTTGGGGGTTTCGGGGGTCGATCCGACTCCTGGCCCCCCTTTTCATGTCGCATAGGTCACTCTCCCTGAGCCGTGACTTTATCATCCTCCTTAAGTATGTATGGTCCTGCCTCCACACATCGCTTCCCAAACTATTCCCCTTACTGACTACTCTGGGGCTGAAAAAAATACTTCCTAACATCCCTGGTTTCTTTTGTCTTCAGTTTCCACCTGTGCCCCTTGACGTGCCCCATCTCGGAACATCCTGTCTTTGCCACCTTGTAAATTCCCTCTAGTATTTTGTATGTCGTTATCATCCCCCCCTATCTCTCCTTCCTCCCGTGTCGCAGGTTGATTTTCCCCTTTAACCTCTCCTCGAGGACAACCTCTTAGCTCCCGGGGAAATCTTGTTGCAAAACCCTTTTCAACTTTCTTAGTTTTTTTTTACGTGCTTTGGGTAGGTTGGGGTTTCCCAAAAGGGGCCGCATACTCCAAAATGGGGCCCAACGTACACGGGGTACGGGTCCCCGAACGATTCCTTTTAAGATGTGGAATGCTGTTTCTAGGTTTGCAAGGCGCCCATATGCTCAGCAGTTATTTGGTTGATGTGCGCTTCAGGGGATGTGCCTGGGTTATACTCACCCCAAGTCTTTTTCCTTGGTGAGGGTTTTTAGTCCTGGCCCCCCAGACTTACCCGTCTGCGGTCTCTTTGCCCCTTTCCCCAATTTATGACTTTGACTGGGGGTTGAACTCCCGGAGCCAATTGCGGACCCGTCTGCAGCCTGTCCAGATCCCTTTGTAGTTTTGCGGTCTTCGTCGAGGAATTTTTTCTCACAAATTTTTAATCATCTGCAAAAGGGGCACCTCAAGTCCCATTTATTCCGTCATGTCGTTCCAAATACCAGAAAAAAGACTGGTCCTAAAACTGACCCCCGTGGGACTTCGTGGTCACAGGGGCCCTTCTGACACCTCGCCCCCGTACCATGACTCGCTGCTGTCTTCCTGACAAAGATTTCCCTGACCATTTAGTCCTTCCCCCCGTTATCCCTGCTTTGGTCTTCAGTTTTGCACCCAAACTCTTGTGTGGAAAGTGTCAAACGCCCCTTTCCGCAGCTAGGAAAACGCAATCAACCACCCCCCTCTCTCTTGTCTTTCTGCTGTCACCCTGTCATAGAACTCCCGTAGGTTTGTACACAGGTTTCCCATCCCCGAAACCATGTTTTGGGTGCTGTTGATGAACATTCCTTTTTTAGGTGTTCCACCACTCTTCTCCTGTAACCTTTTCCATGATTTTTCATACTATACTGTCAGTGAAAACTGGCTTGTTTAGGCTTTATGTTGTCTCCTTTTTAAAAATTTGGGGTACTTTGTGCTTCCATGCCCCAGGGAATCTCCCGTTTCGATAGATGTATTTGTATGTTGTTAGGGGGGACAATAGTGCCCTGCCCCTCTCTCCCGGGGCCCATGGGGGATGTTTTCTGGGCCCCTTGCCTTTGAGGTATCTAGCTCACTCAGAACCCTTCCTTCTTCCTGTTGTGTGCACTGTGCCCCACTTGGGGCGTCCGCACCTCTCCGTCTTTCTGGGGCCCCTTCTGTCTCCTTTGAACCTTCTTTGAATCTCTTGTTGAGTTCCTCACATATTTACGTCATTTCTTGTTGTTTTTCCTCCTTCCTTCCTTAGCCTGATTACCTGGTCCTTGCTGTTGTTTTCCTCCTGAGTGGCTGTAAACAGTTTCGGTCAATTTGGCTTTCGCTGCTATGTCGTTTTCTATAGTCCTTGGGCCCCCCTCTTTCCCGTGCATATTTGTTTTTGGCTCTACGACTGCTCTCCTTATTCTCCCGGGTCCCTTTTCCTTCTATATTCTTTCCCTTCCCTAGCACACTTGGTTTTTGCCCCCCTGCACCTTTGGGGGAACCTGGGGGGCTTGGCTTTTTATTTTCCCGTTACCCTTGGGGACAAACCTCTCCCCACCCCTTCATATTGTTGCTACATAAATTCACATCTCATTAACTGGCTTCCCTGCCGTTCTTGTCCCACTGAAACCCCGTTAGGAAGTTCCTCATTCCCGTGTAGTCCCCTTTTTTGTAGTTGGCTTTATTCGTCTGGCCTTCCTGCTTCTCCCCCACTTGTAACCCTTTCTGTTATTCGAACTTAAAACCACATGATCGTGGCCCCAAGGGGTCTCTCATATGTGATGTCCTCGATATCTTCCACACTCAAGGTGAATACTAAGCCCGTCTTTCTGGTTCATCCTCTCCTCTCTCTCTTTTGTGTCCCTTACGTGTTTTGGGACAGAAATTTTTCCGTACCACCTCCTCATCTTACCCCCATTCCCTCATTGGCCCAAGTTTTCCCGTCGTCCCTTGTGGGTTTAAAATCACCCCTGAACAGGAGCTTTGTCCTGCATGCTTTTGCTCTTTGGGCCCCTGCGCAAATGTGTCGACCATCGCTCTATTGCTCTCGTCGTACCTTGCCTTTGGCCTCCTGCTGTTTTTGTGGTGGGGTTATACACACTGCTATTACCGCCAGGGCTCCAAGTGAAGCGTTCCCCCTTATTAATCACTTTTTTTTTCCGTTGTCTCCTCTCTCCAGCTCATCAAAATTTTCCCTCGGTTTTTTATCAGTAATGCCACTCCTCCACCCCCCTCCTGTTCCCCTGTTTTTTAGGATTGGTATCCCCTTGGAAATGGCATCTGTTGTCAAACCTGTAAAACTTGGTTTCTGTGAGAGCTATGATGTCCGGGGAGCCTTTTGACTCTTTCCTGCCCTTTCCCCCACTTTTTGTTTTCCATCAGCTTTTTTGTACCATACCTTCAGCTTCCTTTTCCCAAAATGTGGTTTGGGGGGGCCTGGGGTGGGAACCCCGGGAGCAACTGTGGGATTCATAGTCGGTGTTGGGTGGGGGCTGTGTTTATGGACGAGGTGTGTTGGATGGTGTGATAGGTTGTGGAGTTTTGAGGGAAATTGTGTGTTTTGTTTGCCCTTTCGCTTTGGGTTTGCTCTGACTGACCCTGTGGTTTTATCCTTGCTCCTTTCCTAGCTCCTTTCGCCTTTTTGTCCTCTCCCTCAGCTGCTGTCGCCTGTGTTCTGTCTCTGTCTAGGAACACCCCTTGTACTCTTTCGAGTATTTTAACCCTGGTTTCTCTTGGAGGATCCTTTCCGCACTGTTTTTGTCCGGAATCAGCTTGATCCGGTTTTTTCCCCTTCGAGTACCCCCCCCTTTCTGAAAATTTACAACCTCGTCCATCTCTTCTTCACTTTTCCGTGATGATTTTTTTAAACTCCTTTCTTTCTTCCTGCCGTCTTTCGTGTGTGTCCTTTCCTCTCCCTGAAGCCCAGGACAAACACTGATTTTTTTTTTTCGTCCCATTGCCTCAACCCGTGTGTGGGGTGTGTGTGTGGTGTGTGTGTAGGTGTTTGTGTGGTGTGTGTGTGGGGGTTTTGTGTGTTGTTGGTAGGTTTTGTGTGTTTGTGTGTGTGTGTGTGTGTGTGTGTGTGTGTGTGTGTGTGCGTGTGTGTGCGTGTCCGTGCGTGTGTGTTGTTTGTGTTGTTTGGTGTGTTTGTGTGTGTTGTGTGTGTTTTGTGTGTTTTGTGTGGTGTGTGTGGGGGTTTGTGTGTGTTTCTGTGCTTTTGGGTTTTTGTGGGGCTTTTTGTGTCTCGTGTGTGTGTGGGTTTGTGTGTGTGTGTTTTGTGTGTGTTTGTGTGTGTTTGTGTGTGTGTGTTTTTGGGGTTTTGGGGGTGTTTGTGGGGTTTTTTTGTTTGTGTGTGTGTGTTTTTGTTGTGTGTGTTTTTGTTTGTGTGTGTTTGTGTGTATATGTTTTGTTGTGTTTATTTTGTGTGTGTGTGGTGGCTTGGGTGTGTGTGCTTGTGTGTGTGTTACTCACCTAATTGGGTTGCAGGGGTCGAGCCCCTTCCTGATCGTACTAGGGCCTCTCCCTCTCTGCTTCCTGACTTTGTCATACCTCTCTTAAAACTATGTATGTTCCTGCCCCACTACTTCACTTGTTAGGTATTCCACTTCCACGACTAATGACTGAAAAAACTCCTAAGCCCCGTGACTCGTCTGGTCTTCAGCTTCCAGTTGTACCCCCCTTTTTTCTGTGTCCCCTCTCTGCAACATGCAAACTTGTCCACCTTTTCTATTCCCCCGCATTTTCTTTTTTGTCGTTATCATGTTCCCCTGACCCCTTTTGTCCTCCAGTGTCGCAGCCCTTTCCCTAAACCTTTTTTCGTACGACATTCCCCTGACTCTGGGGCTAGCCTTGGTTTCAAACTTTTTACTTTTCTCTAACTTCTTACTGCTTGACCAGGTTGGGTTCCAGACTGGGCTGCATACTCCCTATGGGGCCCAACAATTACAGTGTACTGTCTTGAAAAGATTCCTTTTTAAGGTACGGAAAGTTTTTCCCACGTTTTTCCCGGCGCCCGTATCCAGCAGTTATTTGGTTTATGTTGCCTCCCGGGACGTGTCGGTTTATGGTCACCCCCAAAGGGCTTCTCCCTGAGTGAGGGGCTTAGTCTTTGTCCACCACCTATTCTCTGTCTGCGGTCTTCTTTGCCCCTCCCCCAAACTTCTGATTTGCATTTGGCAGGATTGAATTCGAGAACCAGTTTCTGGACCACATGTCCCGCCTGTCCAGGTCTCTTTTTCAGTCCTCCTCATTTCATCCCATTAATTCTTTTCATCAAATCAATCATCCGAATAGGGACACTCAGAATCTCTCCTTCCCTCATTCGTTCGCATATACAAAATAGCACTGATCCAAACTGACCCCTGTGGGACCCCCCCTCGTCACGGGGCCCCCCGTGATACCTCTTCAGTTTCCATGACTCCCTTTCTCCCTCCCTGCGGGATTTCCCCGATCCTTGCATGCCCTCCTTTTACATGCGCCTGATCCCGCTTCTGCACTAATCTCTTGTGGGGAAAAAGGTCAAAGGCCCTTTCCTGCAGTCAGGAAAACGCAATCTACCCACCCCTCTCTCTCGGTTTACTTCTGTTACCTTGTCAAAAACTCCAGGGGGTTTGTGATACAAGATTTGCCTTCCATAAACCCATGCTGGTTTTCATTTATAAAACTTGTTCCGTTCCAGGTGTTCGACCACTCTCCTCCTGATAATCTTCCCCCATGACTTTGCACACAATACATGTCAGAGACACAGGTCTGTGTGTGTGTGTGTGTGTGTGTGTGTGGTGTGTGTGTGTGTGGTGTGTGTGTGTGTGTGTTGTGTGTGTGTGTGCTGTGTGGTGTGTTTTGTGTGTGGGGTGTGTGTTTTGTGTGTGTGAGTGTGTGGTGTGGTGCATGTGTGTGTGAGTGTGTGGGGTGTGTGTGTGTGTTGTGTGTGTGTGTGTGTGTGTGTGTGTGTGTTTGTGTGTTGGGGGTGGTGTGCATGTGTGTGGTTTGTGTGTGTGTGTGTGTGTGTGTGTGTGTTGTGTGTGTGTGTGTGTGTGTGTGGTGTTTGGGGTGTGTGTTGTGTGTGGTGTGCATGTGTGTGTGTGTGGTGTGTGTGTGTGTGTGTGTGTGCATGTGTGTTTGTGGGGTGTGTGTGTGTGGTGTGTTGTGTGTGTGTGGTGTGTGTGTGTGTGTGGTTTGTGGGGTGTGGTGTGGGGTGTGCATGTGTGTGTGTGTGTGTTTTGTGTGTGTGTGTGTGGTGTGCATTTGTGTGTGTGGTGTGGTGTGTGTGTGTGGTGGGGTGTGTGGGGTGGTGTGTGTTGTGTGTGGGTGTTGTGTGTTGGTACCAACATTTCTATTTCTTTATAAATTACTTTTCTGTAAACTAACCTATTTGAGTTTGCAGTGGAAGAGCTCTAGCTCTTGTCCCGACCACAAATTTTCCAGTGACGTAAGACAGTTTCGTTGACTGACGTAAAACAGTCCCGTTGATTGACGTAAAACAGTCCCGTTGATTGACGTAAAACAGTCCCGTTGATTGACGTAAAACAGTCCCGTTGACTGACGTAAAACAGTCCCGTTGACTGACGTAAAAAAAGTCCCCTTTACTGACGTAAAACAGTCCCGTTGACTGACGTAAAACAGTCCCGTTGATTGACGTAAAACAGTCCCGTTGACTGACGTAAAACAGTCCCGTTGACTGACGTAAAACAGTCCCGTTGACTGACGTAAAACAGTCCCGTTGATTGACGTAAAACAGTCCCGTTGATTGACGTAAAACAGTCCCGTTGACTGACGTAAAACAGTCCCGTTAACATATAAATGATATACAATAGTGACCAGTTGATGAGTAAGACACAACCTCTTACCTGTATATTTGACCCTCCTTCTTCCCTCCCTCCCTTCCTCTCTCCCTCCTTTCTTCCCTCCCTCCCTTCCTTCTCCCCTCCTTCTTCCCTCCCTCCCTTCCTTCTCTCCGTCCTTACTTCCCTCCCTCCCTCCCCCCCCTTCTCTCCCTCCTTCCTTCCCTCCCCCCTCCCCTTTTCCCCCGTCCTTATTCCCTCCCTCCCTCCCTCCCTTCTCTCCGTCCTTCCTTCCCTCCCTCCCCCCCTCCCTCTCTCCGTCCTTTTCCTTTCCCCCCCTCCCTCCCTCCCTTCTCTCCGTCCTTCCTTCCCTCCCCCCCTCCCTTCTCTCCCCTCCTTCCCTCCCCCCTCCCTCCCTCCTCCGTCCTTCCTTCCCTCTCTCCCTCCCTCCCTTCTCTCCGTCCTTCCTTCCCCCCCTCCCTCCCTTCTCTCCGTCCTTCCTTCCCTCCCTCCCCCCTCCCTTTCTCTCCCTCCTTCCTTCCCTCCCTCCCTCCCTTCCTCTCCGTCCTTCCTTCCCTCCCTCCCTTCTCTCCGTCCTTCCTTCCTTCCTTCCCTCCCTCCCTCCCTTCCCCTCCCTCCTTCCTTCCTTCCTTCCCTCCCTCCCCCCTTCTCTCCGTCCTTAAATTTTCCCTCCCTCCCTCCCTCCCTCCCTTCTCTCCGTCCTTCCTTCCCTCCCTCCCTCCCTTCTCTCCGTCCTTCCTTCCCTCCCTCCCTCCCTTCTCTCCGTCCTTCCTTCCCTCCCTCCCTCCCTCCCTTCCTCCGTCCTTCCTTCCCTCCTCCCTTCCTCCGTCCTTCCTCCCTCCCTCCCTCCCTCCCTTCTCCCCCCCTTTCCTCCCTCCCTCCCTCCCTTCCTCCGTCCTTCCTTCCCTCCCTCCCTTCTCTCCGCCCTTTCCTTCCCTCCCTCCCTCCCTCCCTTCTCTCCGTCCTTCTTCCCTCCCTCCCTTCTCTCCGTCCTTCCTTCCCTCCCTCCCTCCCTTCCTCTCTCCCCCCTTTCCTTCCCTCCTCCCTCCCTTCCTCCGCCTTCCTTCCCTCCCTCCCTTCTCTCCGTCCTCCTTCCCCCCTCCCTCCCTTCCTTCTCTCCCTCCTTCCTTCCCTCCCTCCCTCCCTCTCTCCGTCCTTCCTTCCCTCCCTCCCTCCCTTCTCTCCGTCCTTCCCTCCCTCCCTCCTTCCCTTCTCTCCGTCCTTCCTTCCCTCCCTCCCCCCCTCCCTTCTCTCCGCCCCTTCCTTCCCTCCCCCTTCCTTCTCTCCGTCCTTCCTTCCCCCCTCCCTCCATTCTCTCCGCCCTTCCTTCCCTCCCTCCCTCCCTTCTCTCCGTCCTTCCCTCCCTCCCTCCTTCCCTTCTCTCCGCCCTTTCCCCTTCCCTCCCCCCCTCCCTCCCTTCTCTCCGTCCTTCCCTTCCCTCCCTCCCTCCCTTCCTCCGTCCTTCCCTCCCTCCCTCCCTCCCTTCTCTCCGCTTCCTTCCCCTCCCTCCCTCCCTCCCTCCCCTTCTCTCCATCCTTCCTTCCCTCCCTCCTCCCTCCCTTCTCTCCGTCCTTCCTTCCCTCCCTCCCTCCCTCCCTTCTCTCCCGTCCTTCCTTCCCCCCCTCCCTCCCTTCTCTCCGCCTTCCTTCCTTCCCTCCCTCCCTCCCTTCTCTCCGTCCTTCCTTCCCTCCCTCCCTCCCTCCCTTCTCCCGCCCTTTTCCTTCCCCCCCTCCCTTTTCCCTTCTCTCCGTCCTTTCTTCCCTCCCTCCCTCCCTCCCTCCCTTCTCTCCGTCCTTCCTTCCTTCCCTCCCTCCCTTCTCTCCGTCCTTCCTTCCCCCTCCCCCCTTCTCTCCGTCCTTCCTTCCCTCCCTTCTCTCCGCCCTTCCTTCCTTCCCTCCCTTCTCCGCCGTCCTTCCTTCCCTCCCTCCCTCCCTTCCTTCCCCCCCGCCCTTTTCCCCTCCTTCCTCCCTTCCTTCCCTCCGTCCCTTCCCTCCCTTCCTCCATCCCTTCCCTCCGTCCTTCCTTCCCTCCCTCCCTCCCTTCTCCCCCTCCTTCCTTCCCTCCCTCCCTCCCTCCCCCCCCTTCTCTCCGTCCTTTCTTCCCTCCCTCCCTCCTCCCTCCCTTCTCTCCGTCCTTCCTTCCTTCCCTCCCTCCCTTCTCCCCGTCCTTCCCTCCCTCCCTCCCCCCCTTCTCTCCGTCCTTCCTTCCCTCCCTAAATCCCTCCCTCCTCTCTCTCCCTCCTTCCCTCCCTCACTCCTTCCCTCTCCCTACCTTCTACTGTGTATTCTTCGCTTCCTGCACTAATCCTTCATTACTCATAACACCGAGAACTTGTTTTCTAATATTCCTGAGAGACATTTGGGTTTTGAATTTCCAACTATATACCTCTTGATCTTCCAACGCTGGAAGACGATCCTCCTCTACCCTGTCTGTCCCCAGCAGTATGATGTATAAAGTGAACAACATGGTCCCTATGCTTATTCATTCTCTCTTTGATGAAATCTCTCTCTCTCTCTCTCTCTCTCTCTCCTTTTCTCTCCTCTCCTCTCTCTTTTCTCTCCCTCTCTCTCTCCCCTTTTCTCTCCTCCTCTCCTCTCCTCTCTCTCTCTCTCCCCTCTCTCTCTCTCAGTACCTCATTCTCCAGGGCTAGGGAAGGTTGAAATGGATTGACATTACAATGGTTATGGTCGTCGGCCGGTTGGCCAAGAGCAGTGTCCTGACCTCAGCACCAGTATGGTGGGTGAGGGAGGGGACAACACTAACCTCAGCACCAGTTTTGGTGGTGAGCGAGGGTAGCAACACTGACCTCAGCACCAGTATGGGGGGTGAGGGAGGGTAGCAACACTGACCTCAAAACCATATGGTGTGTGAGGGAGGGTAGCACACGACCCTCAGCAACCATATGGTGTGTGAGGGGGGGTAGCAACACTGAAACCCCAGCACCAGTATGGTGGGGGAGGGAGGGTAGCAACCTGACCTCAACACCAGTATGGTGGGTGAGGGATTGTAGCAACACTGACCTCAACACCAGTATGGCGTGTGAGGGAGGGTAGCAACACTGACCTCAACACCAGTATGGTGGGTGAGGGAGGGTAGCAACACTGACCTCAGCACCAGTATGGTGGGTGAGGGAGGGTAGCAACACTGACCTCAACACCAGTATGGTGGGTGAGGGAGGGCAGCAACACTGACCTCAACACCAGTATGGTGGGTGAGGGAGGGTAGCAACACTGACCTCAGCACCAGTATGGTGGGTGAGGGAGGGCAGCAACACTGACCTCAGCACCAGTATGGTGGGTGAGGGAGGGTAGCAACACTGACCTCAACACCAGTATGGTAGGTGAGGGAGGGTAGCAACACTGACCTCAGCACTAGTATGGTGGGTGAGGGAGGGTAACAACACTGATCTCAACACCAGTATGGTGGGTGAGGGAAGGTAGCAATACTGACCTCAACATCAGTATGGTGGGTGAGGGAGGGTAGCAACACTAACCTCAACACCAGTATGGTGGGTGAGGGAGGGTAGCAACACTGACCTCAACACCAGTATGGTGGCGAGGGGGTAGCAACACTGACCTCAGCACCAGTATGGTGTGTGAGAGAGGGTAGCACCACTGACCTCAACACCAGTATGGTGGGTGAGGGAGGGTAGCAACACTGACCTCAACACCAGTATGGTGGGTGAGGGAGGGTAGCAACACTGACCTCAGCACCAGTATGGTGTGTGAGGGAGGGTAGCAACACTGACCTCAGCACCAGTATGGTGTGTGAGGGAGGGTAGCAACACTGACCTCAGCACCAGTATGGTGGGTGAGGGAGGGTAGCAACACTGACCTCAACACCAGTATGGTGGGTGAGGGAGGGTAGCAACACTGACCTCAACACCACTATGGTGTGTGAGGGAGGGTAGCAACACTGACCTCAACACCAGTATGGTGGGTGAGGGAGGGTAGCAACACTGACCTCAACACCAGTATGGTGTGTGAGGGAGGGTAGCAACGCTGACCTCAACACCAGTATGGTGGGTGAGGGAGGGTAGCAACACTGACCTCAACACCAGTATGGTGGGTGAGGGAGGGTAGCAACACTGACCTCAGCACCAGTATGGTGGGTGAGGGAGGGTAGCAACACTGACCTCAGCACCAGTATGGTGTGTGAGGGAGGGTAGCAACACTGACCTCAACACCAGTATGGTGGGTGAGGGAGGGTAGCAACACTGACCTCAACACCAGTATGGTGGGTGAGGGAGGGCAGCAACACTGACCTCAACACCAGTATGGTGGGTGAGGGAGGGTAGCAACACTGACCTCAGCACCAGTATGGTGTGTGAGGGAGGGTAGCAACACTGACCTCAGCACCAGTATGGTGTGTGAGGGAGGGAAGCAACACTGACCTCAGCACCAGTATGATGGGTGAGGGAGGGTAGCAACACTGACCTCAACACCAGTATGGTGGGTGAGGGAGGGGGGCAACACTGACCTCAACACCAGTATGGTTTGTGAGGGAGGGTAGCAACACTGACCTCAACACCAGTATGGTGGGTGAATGAGGGTAGCAACACTGACCTCAACACCAGTATGGTGTGTGAGGGAGGGTAGCAACGCTGACCTCAACACCAGTATGGTGGGTGAGGGAGGGTAGCAACACTGACCTCAACACCAGTATGGTGGGTGAGGGAGGGTAGCAACACTGACCTCAGCACCAGTATGGTGTGTGAGGGAGGGTAGCAATACTGACCTCAGCCCAGTATGGTTGTGAGGGGGTAGCAACACTGGCCTCAGCACCAGTATGATGGGTGAGGGAGGGTAGCAACACTGACCTCAACACCAGTATGGTGGGTGAGGGAGGGGGGCAACACTGACCTCAACACCAGTATGGTTTGTGAGGGAGGGTAGCAACACTGAGCTCAACACCAGTATGGTGGGTGAGGGAGGGTAGCAACACTGACCTCAACACCAGTATGGTGTGTGAGGGAGGGTAGCAACACTGACCTCAACACCAGTATGGTGTGTGAGGGAGGGTAGCAACACTGACCTCAACACCAGTATGGTGTGTGAGGGAGGGTAGCAACACTAACCTCAACACCAGTATGGTGGGTGAGGGAGGGTAGCAACACTGACCTCAACACCAGTATGGAGGGTGAGGGAGGGTAGCAACACTGACCTCAACACCAGTATGGTGTGTGAGGGAGGGTAGCAACACTGACCTCAACACCAGTATTGTGGGTGAGGGAGGGTAGCAACACTGACCTACTCGGTATTAGTGTTGACCACAATAATACAGCCATAAAGTCTTCCTCGCTCTTAACAGGAAACAAAACAGTTCCTGTTGTGAAAGTCAGATGAAAACAGTCGCCGTTGTGAAGGTCAGAAGAAAACAGTCGCCATTGTGAAGGTCAGATGAAAACAGTCGCCATTGTGAAGGTCAGAAGAAAACAGTCGCCATTGTGAAGGTCATAAGAAAACAGTCGACGTTGTGAAGGTCAGATGAAAACAGTCGCCATTGTGAAGGTCAGAAGAAAACAGTCGCCATTGTGAAGGTCAGATGAAAACAGTCGACGTTGTGAAGGTCAGAAGAAAACAGTCGCCATTGTGAAGGTCAGAAGAAAACAGTCGCCCATGTGAAGGTCAGAAGAAAACAGTCGCCCATGTGAAGGTCAGAAGAAAACAGTCGCCCATGTGAAGGTCAGAAGAAAACAGTCGCCATTGTGAAGGTCAGAAGAAAACAGTCGCCATTGTGAAGGTCAGAATTAAAAAGTCTTGTTGAGTTAAAGTCATTATGGTGTTTTATAAGTGTGTTCATGCTTATGTACTCACAGTGTTGTTCACTCAGTATTGTACTGCCAGATATATACTACGTATTGTACTGCCAGATATATACTCAGTATTGTACTGGCAGATATATACTCAGTATTGTACTGCCAGATATATACTCAGTATTGTACTGCCAGATAAAATACTCAGTATTGTACTGGCAGATATATACCTCAGTATTGTACTGGCAGATATATACTCAGTATTGTACTGGCAGATATATACTCAGTATTGTACTGGCAGATATATACTCAGTATTGTACTGCCAGATATATACTCAGTATTGTACTGGCAGATATATACTCAGTATTGTACTGGCAGATATATACTCAGTATTGTACTGCCAGATATATACTCAGTATTGTCTGGCAGATATATACTCAGTATTGTACTGCCAGATATATACTCAGTATTGTACTGCCAGATATAAAACTCAGTATTGTACTGGCAGATATATACTCAGTATTGTACTGCCAGATATATACTCATATTGTACTGGCAGATAAAATACTCAGTATTGACTGCCAGATATATACTCCAGTATTGTACTGCCAGATATATACTACGTAGTATTGTATTGGCAGATATATACTCAGTATTGTACTGCCAGATATATACTCAGTATTGTACTGCCAGATATATACTACGTAGTATTGTATTGGCAGATATATACTCAGTATTGTACTGCCAGATATATACTCAGTGTTGTACTGCCAGATATATACTCAGTATTGTACTGGCAGATATATACTTAGTATTGTACTGCCAGATATATACTCAGTATTGTACTGCCAGATATATACTCAGTATTGTACTGCCAGATATATACTCAGTATTGTACTGCCAGATATATACTCAGTATTGTACTGCCAGATATATACTCAGTATTGTACTGCCAGATATATACTACGTAGTATTGTACTGGCAGATATATACTCAGTATTGTACTGCCAGATATATACTCAGTATTGTACTGGCAGATATATACTCAGTATTGTACTGCCAGATATATACTCAGTATTGTACTGCCAGATATATACTCAGTATTGTACTGCCACAGATATACTCAGAGTTGTATTCAAAAGTCAGTACTTGCAAAATTGTATTTGGTATAGTATATATTGTGCCGAGTATTGTACTAACAGCATTGTACTGAGTATTGTACTAACAACATTGTATTCAGTATTGTGCTAACTGCATTATGCTCAGTATTGTTCTTACAGAGCTACGCGTAGTATTGTACTCAGAACCTTACTCAGTATTGTACCCACAACTATATTCGGTATAATATTGCAGTGGTTGAGTCTCTCCTCCCGGTACCTCATCTTAACGTAAAATCGACTGTTGCTCTGTAGCTCCTAGCCTCTTGTGCTGTATCATATCCAGTCTTGAAACTGCGTGTGCAGTTTGCATTCACTGCCTCCCCATCCAGCTCTTTCCACTTTGTCTTAAAGATACATACTGTGATTGATCTAGGTTCTCATCATCTATCTTTGATCCGTGTTAATGACCCTCTCACGAAACCGTAATTACCTAACCATCTTTTCAGTTCCTTTGAGTACTAGTATATCATGATTATATCTCCTCTAATTGTTACCTGCACAACAGATAGGTTTTTAATTAGTACAAGTTATACACTGTTTACAGTCACAAGAAACACGGTATTGATCCTTATCTATGTTGACAACCACAAGGAACTTGGTAAGGATCTTTTCCTGTGTTTATAACCACACAGAACACACCTGTGTGTAAACATCGTGACTCGCTTATGTTTTATATATCACAGTAATCTATGGTACATGATACTTGACACATCCTCATCACCTTTACCCAAGTCTTAATTAGTCACGCGCTTTCTGACTCCACACATTTTCATTCTCTCTCTCTCTCTCTCGCTCTCTCTCTCTCTCTCTCTCTCTCTCTCTCTCTCTCTCTCTCTCTCTCTCTCTCTCTCTCTCTCTCTCTCTCTCTCTCTCTCTCTCTCTCTCTCTCTCTCTCTCTCTCTGTACCCACGATTAAGAAGAGAAAAGCACTTTGCCTGTAATACATTGCTAGTAAATATGTCGTGCGTAATCCCGGTGACAAGCCAAGATAAACCACGACGAAGAAGGCTTCAAACTGTAGGTTGTTGTGTGCAGATGTTCCCTCCCGCCTTGAGTCATTACACCTGAGTAAGACTGCAATAGCAATAGCAAGCACCTTGGTCATCTCTCACATTATAAAATAATAGTAATATTACTAAAGCAACAAGTATCTTATATAGCAGAGATATAGGCAAGTGCAGCTGGATGAACACAACTAGGTGAGTACAACTAAATGAGTACACACAAGGGAATACAGATGAAGCGAGTACATTCAAGGACTGTTCACAATCTGTGGCCTCCCTCTGAAAAGTAAAGAAGATGAAGACAATAATATACCCAGGGTTACTACACCTGCTGCTCACCTTAACCTCAACCTCGTGACCGCCATCTTTAAAGGGAAACTCTCACCCAAAATCCTTCCTGAAAGCAAGCACCACACGAGGCATTCACACACACTCACATCCCTGCCCACGATATTGTCTTCCACCCCCTCCTCCTCTCTCTCCTCTCTCTCTCTCTCTCTCTCTCTCACTGCCTTCCACACAATAGACAGCACTTCCGCAGCTCGCGTGGTATACATGCATCTTCTTGATCACTCTCGCCTCACATGCAGGTTCAGGGCAGCCATGGCAGACATGCAGGCTGGTGGAAGTCATGCAGATTCTCGGCAATTATGGGCTTATCGAATCTCCATTAATAAATATAGATCCTTATAATGTGACACTTCCCTCCCTCACAGCATCACTGGTTAGTTGATTTCCATCTCCCTCTATAAATTATATTTAAAATGACAATTATGTTCACTTGGTTGGCACTTTAACTAGCGGGTAAGAAGGTATGACGTCAGAATAATGAAGGTAAAGAAAGCGCGGAGAGTCGAAGCTTTCACAGTGACTCTTCTGGTATAAGCAAAAAGAATTTTTTTCATTTCTGAGATAAGGAGTTTTCTGGCTTTCATGTTAGAAATGTTATCATGTTTGAGCGGTGGCCGCCAGGCAAGGTGTGAAAAAGAGATCTTAGAAAGAGATAAGAAGTGAGTTGAAAGAAATAAAAAAAAATGAGAGAGAGAGAGAGAGAGTTGTGCAGTGTTAGCTTCTTAGTTACATCTGCTACAAGCAAAGTGCTGAAGAAAGGAGCCATCTAGAGAGTGACATTGTGTTGAGTGAAGCACTTACTGTGCTCAAGATCTTCCTTATATGAACATCAGTCAAACTTTCTCGTCAACTGAGCATCGTTATCAACATTACATCGCACACACAGTGACCAGACTTCAACTAGAATTGTTTTAGCAAGAAGAAATAGATTCTTAGATTATTTTTTTTTGTTTATATTCATAGACGATTAACATCTAACTCACATATTAGAGACTAAAATTTGGAATACACTTTGGTCTCCAGAAACATTATTAAGTCACTATGGTACTGATCCACTGTGTATCCCTGTGTTTACAATCCGTATCGTAGTAATTAAAGCACTCTTAATTGGTGGTCAACAAGTTCCATGCAAAAGGACACAAATATAACTAATGTGACATTTTATTGTAACATTTTATGTCACATTAGTTACATCTGTGTTCTTTTACCTAATATTTTATCGGTAATTCTACCATCATTACTATGTTACAATGGAACCCTAACTTTTCTAGTTGTTGGTCGCAAATGATCATTGTTCCAGCCACTCTACTGTGATTTTTATTTTACAAACGTATGTCTGTCTTCAGTGTGTTAGTGACGAACAGGTGCAAGGTGTTAGTGACGAACAGGTGCAAGGTGTTAGTGACGAACAGGTGCAAGGTGTTAGTGACGAACAGGTGCAAGGTGTTAGTGACGAACAGGTGCAAGGTGTTAGTGACGAACAGGTGCAAGGTGTTAGTGACGAACAGGTGCAAGGTGTTAGTGACGAACAGGTGCAAGGTGTTAGTGACGAACAGGTGCAAGGTGTTAGTGACGAACAGGTGCAAGGTGTTAGTGACGAACAGGTGCAAGGTGTTAGTGACGAACAGGTGCAAGGTGTTAGTGACGAACAGGTGCAAGGTGTTAGTGACGAACAGGTGCAAGGTGTTAGTGAAGAATAGGTGCAAGGTGTTAGTGAAGAACAGGTGCAAGGTGTTAGTGACGAACAGGTGCAAGGTGTTAGTGACGAACAGGTGCAAGGTGTTAGTGACGAACAGGTGCAAGTGTTAGTGAAGAACAGGTGCAAGGTGTTAGTGAAGAACAGGTGCAAGGTGTTAGTGAAGAACAGGTGCAAGGTGTTAGTGAAGAACAGGTGCAAGGTGTTAGTGAAGAACAGGTTGTTAACAAACAAGTGCAGCTGTGATACGAACTCACAAACAAAAGAGAAATAAACAAGAGGAGTCCCACCTATAGTTGACTTTGTATCACACCTGCACCTGTCTGTTAACAGCGTACCTGTTCTTTACTAACACCTTGTACATGTTCTTCACTAACAATAAATAACAAAAAGGCACAATACCGTGACTGGAACAATACACAAATAACCCGCACATAAAAGAGAGAAGCTAACGACGACGTTTCGGTCCGACTTGGACCATTGACAAAGTCACACTGTGACTTTGTCAATGGTCCAAGTCGGACCGAAACGTCGTCGTTAGCTTCTCTCTTTTATGTGCGGGTTATTTGTGTATTCTTCACTAACACCTTGTACATTTTCTTCACTAACACCTATTACTTGTTCTTCACTAACACCTCATACATGTTCTTCACTAACACCTTGCACATGTTCTTCACTAACACCTCATACTTGTTCTTCACTAACACCTTGCACATGTTCTTCACCAACACCTACACAACATAAACTTTACAACATGGCTCCAGATTGGTCTTCGGATAAACACTCTTCCCTTCACCACGATAAATATTTCTTTAATGCTAATTATTTGGGTAAATATTGTGTGAGTGACGTGGTGATGGCCACCACCTCACCTTCCCTCACATCATCCTTTGAGGTGCTGTCGTGCTTTTGATCCCAGGATTTTGAGCTACTCTCCCATTGCTTGGTATAAACCTGAATACCTTCCATTCTGCAGGTTTTTATGATCCCTGTGTTTAGCTCTCCATCATGATCACAAGAAGAGTGACGAGAGCTAGAGTAGTTGCTCCCACAGCACCAGTACCTAGTATACTCACAAACAATAGCACCAGTACCAAGTATACTTACAAACAATAGCGCCACTACCAAGTATACTTACAAACAATAGCACCAGTACCAAGTATACTCACAAACAGTAGTATCAGTACCAAGTATACTCACAAAGAATAGTACCAGTACCAAGTATAACTCACAAACAATAGCACCAGTACCAAGTATAACTCACAACAATAGCACCAGTACCAAGTATAACTCAGAAACAGTAACACCAATACCAAGTATACTCGCAACAATAGCACCAGCACCAAGTATAACTCACAAACAATAGCACCAGTACCAAGTGCGCTCACAAAAAATAGCACCAGTACCAAGTATAACTCAGAAACAGTAGCACCAATACCAAGTATACTCGCAACAATAGCACCAGCACCAAGTATAACTCACAAACAATAGCACCAGTACCAAGTGCGCTCACAAAAAATAGCACCAGTACCAAGTATAACTCACAAACAATAGCACCAGCACCAAGTATAACTCACAAACAATAGCACCAGTACCAAGTATAACTCACAAACAATAGCACCAGTACCAAGTGCACTCACAAAAAATAGCACCAGTACCAAGTATAACTCACAAACAATAGCACCAGCACCAAGTATAACTCACAAACAATAGCACCAGTACCAAGTATAACTCACAAACAATAGCACCAGTACAAAGTATAACTCACAAACAATAGCACCAGTACCAACAATACTCCACCATCCCGTCAGTTTCACTCTTATCTAACAAAACTATTAAGAAAACTAATCACAATACCGTGGCTGCAACAATTCACAAATAAGCTTCACTTCAGAGAGGAAACTGTACACGATGTTTCTGTCCTTCTTGGTTGATAAGACGCTGCTGACGTCTATAAGACGCTGCTGTCGTCTATAAGACGCTGCTGACGTCTATAAGACGCTGCTGACGTCTATAAGACGCTGCTGACGTCTATAAGACGCTGCTGTCGTCTATAAGACGCTGCTAGACGTCAAAAGACGCTGCTGACGTCTATAAGACGCTGCTGACGTCTATAAGACGCTGCTGACGTCTATAAGACGCTGCTGACGTCTATAAGACGCCTTCCTGACAAGAATAGTGTCAACGCTCAGTAAGGAAGAAGAGTGACTGAGGATCAAATATTGACCACAATGATTTTGACAAGTTTGTAGTCTAGCTGAGTGAACTGACACACTCTTAATGTGACGCTACAGACAGAGCAAGAGGAGCAGCAAGAAGAGGAACGACAAGCATAAACAGGAGGAGAAGAGAGAGAGAGAGAGACAGAGACAGAGACAGAGACAGAGACAGAGAGACAGAGAGAGACAGAGAGAGAAATGTAAGGAGGAATTAGAAACAAAGAGATAAATGGAAATGATACTGTATACAGAGAGAAAGATGACTACGAAGAAGATAAAAAGTGAAATATAGAGATGTTAGAAGATGTTAAGAAGGGAGCATGGAAGAGAGCACATGATGGAAGACGAGACACAGGGATGAGAGGGAAGTAGAGAATGACACATAATGAAAACTAGAACTGGAAAATATTAAGTGAGAGGGGAGAGTGGAGAAAGGATTGATAGAGAAAATGAGAGATAGATGAGAAAAGTTAAGATATATATATATATAAAATATATATATATATATATATATATATATATAATATAATATATATATATATATATATATATATATATATATCAACAGTGACGTAACAATTACAAAGTAATAAATATAAGACACTGAAAGTGGAATGTTTGTGTGTGAGAGAGAGAGAGAGAGAGAGAGAGAGAGAGAGAGAGAGAGAGAGAGAGAGAGAGAGAGAAGAGAGAGAAGAGAGACCTCAAAAGATAACTTTCAACATTTCACTTCAACCATTGACTAAACCACGCCCTAACAATCATTCCCCTCCCCTCCCCACAACCCCTCTACTCCCCCTCTCACTCCCCATCACCCCTCTCCCCAAGAATTACCACCACTCCTTCCCTCCCCTCCCCACCCCTCTACATCCCCTTCCCACCTCCACTCATCTCCCACAACCCCTCTTCTCTCCTTCCCTTGTCTTCTTACCTCTTCTCTCTTTTTCTCTTTCCCTACTCCCTCTCCTATTATTTTATCCTTTCCAATTCTCTCTTCTCTCACCCTTGTATTCTTCTCCATTTCCTTCACCTATCGCCTTCTCTCTCCTCTCCTCTTCTTCACCTTTAACTCTGTACCGGTTCTGATAATTCAGTGAGAACCTCAGGACAGCCATAACACAGGTCATCTCAAAGATAATGTTAATGGTAGTGACAGTAGCAAGGGAAGACTATGGTAGTGGCAGTAACTAGGGAAGACTGTGGTAGTGGCAGTAGCAAGGGAGAACCATGGTAGCGGCAGTAACCAGGGAAGTCTATGGTAGTGGCAGTAGCAAGGAAAGACTATGGTAGTGGCAGTAAACAGGGAGGACTATGGTAGTGACAGTTACCAGGGAAGATGTATGGTAGTGACAGTAGCAAGGAAAGACTATGGTAGTGGCAGTAAACAGGGATGACTATGGTAGTGGCAGTAGCAAGGAAAGACTATGGTAGTGACAGTTACCAGGGAAGATGTATGGTAGTGACAGTGGCCAGGGAAGATGTATGGTAGTGACAGTGGCCAGGGAAGACTATGGTAGTGGCAGTAGCAAGGAAAGACTATGGTAGTGAGTTACCAGGGAAGATGTGTGGTAGTGACAGTAGCAAGGAAAGACTATGGTAGTGGCAGTAAACAGGGATGACTATGGTAGTGGCAGTAGCAAGGAGAGACTATGGTAGTGACAGTTACCAGGGAAGATGTATGGTAGTGACAGTGGCCAGGGAAGACTGTGGTAGTGACAGTAGCCAGGGAAGACTATGGTAGTGGCAGTAGCAAGGAAAGACTATGGTAGTGACAGCTACCAGGGAAGATGTATGGTAGTGACAGTTACCAGGGAAGACTGTGGTAGTGACAGTAGCAAGGAAAGACTATGGTAGTGACAGTTACCAGGGAAGACTCATTCCTGACCAGCAGTAAACTGCAGCATCCGCCTGCTGACTACCATCTGACCAGCAGTAAGCAGCAGCACCCACCTGCTGACCAGCAGTAAGCAACAGCATCCACCTGCTGACCACCACCTGACCAGCAGTAAGCAGCAGCACCCACCTGCTGACTACCATCTGACCAGCATAAGCAGACACACCCACCTCTGACCACCACCTGACCAGCAGTAAGCAGCAGCCACCCACCTGCTGACTACCATCTGACCACAGTAAGCAGCAGCACCCACCTGCTGACCACCACCTGACCAGCAGTAAGCAGCAGCACCCACCTGCTGACTACCATCTGACCAGCAGTAAGCAGCAGCACCCACCTGCTGACCACCACCTGACCAGCATAAGCAACAGCACCCACCTGCTGACTACCATCTGACCAGCAGTAAGCAGCAGCACCCACCTGCTGACCACCACCTGGCCAGCAGTAAGCAACAGCACCCACCTGCTGACTACCATCTGACCAGCAGTAAGCAGCAGCACCCACCTGCTGACCACCACCTGACCAGCAGTAAGCAACAGCACCCACCTGCTGACTACCATCTGACCAGCAGTAAGCAGCAGCACCCACCTGCTGACCACCACCTGACCAGCAGTAAGCTGCAGCACCCACCTGCTGACCACCATCTCACCAGCAGTAAGCAGCAGCACCCACCTGCTGACCACCATCTGACTAGAACTAAGCTGCAGCACCCACCTGCTGACCACCATATGACCAGAACTAAGTAGCAGCACCCACCTGCTGACCACCACCTGACCAGCAGTAAGCAGCAGCACCCACCTCCTGACTACCATCTGACCAGCAGTAAGCAGCAGCATCCACCTGCTGACTACCATCTGACCAGCAGTAAGCAGCAGCACCCACCTGCTGACCAGCAGTAAGCAACAGCACCCACCTGCTGACCACCATCTGACCAGCAGCACCCACCTGCTGACCACCATATGACCAGAACTAAGCAGCAGCACCCACCTGCTGACCACCACCTGACCAGCAGTAAGCAGCAGCACCCACCTGCTGACCACCATCTGACCAGCAGTAAGCAGCAGCACCCACCTGCTGACCACCATCTGACTAGAACTAAGCTGCAGCACCCACCTGCTGACCACCACCTGACCAGCAGTAAGCTGCAGCACCCACCTGCTGACCACCACCTGACCAGCAGTAAGCTGCAGCACCCACCTGCTCACCACCTGCTGACCACCTTCTTCCAACTTTATATCCACTAAGTTACAGGATTTTCCACAAAGTTCGTAAAGTTTCCCAACATTTGCCGTACTTGTAACTCCCACCTGACTGGCAAAGAGAGACTTATAACCTTAAGTAACTTCTTACAGCAGTTATAGTCTTACAGTAACTTCTTACAGCAGTTACAATCTTACAGTAACTTCTTACAGCAGTTACAATCTTACAGTAACTTCTTACAGCATTTACAATCTTACAGTAACTTCTTACAGCAGTTACAGTCTTACAGTAACTTCTTACAGCAGTTACAATCTTACAGTAACTTCTTACAGCAGTTACAATCTTACAGTAACTTCTTACAGCATTTACAATCTTACAGTAACTTCTTACAGCAGTTACAGTCTTACAGTAACTTCTTACAGCAGTTACAATCTTACAGTAACTTCTTACAGCAGTTACAGTCTTACAGTAACTTCTTACAGCAGTTACAATCTTACAGTAACTTCTTACAGCAGTTACAGTCTTACTGTAATTTCTTACAGCAGTTACAGTCTTACAGTAACTTCTTACAGCAGTTACAATCTTACAGTAACTTCTTACAGCATTTACAATCTTACAGTAACTTCTTACAGCATTTACAATCTTACAGTAACTTCTTACAGCAGTTACAATCTTACAGTAACTTCTTACAGCAGTTACAGTCTTACAGTAACTTCTTACAGCAGTTACAGTCTTACTGTAACTTCTTACAGCAGTTACAGTCTTACTGTAACTTCTTACAGCAGTTACAGTCTTACTGTAACTTCTCACAGCAGTTACAGTCTTACAGTAACTTCTTACAGCAGTTACAGTCTTACTGTAACTTCTCACAGCAGTTACAGTCTTACTGTAACTTCTCACAGCAGTTACAGTCTTACAGTAACTTCTCACAGCAGTTACAGTCTTACAGTAACTTCTCACAGCAGTTACAGTCTTACAGTAACTTCTCACAGCAGTTACAGTCTTACAGTAACTTCTCACAGCAGTTACAGTCTTACAGTAACTTCTTACAGCAGTTACAGTCTTACAGTAACTTCTTACAGCAGTTACAGTCTTACTGTAACTTCTCACAGCAGTTACAGTCTTACAGTAACTTCTTACAGCAGTTACAGTCTTACTGTAACTTCTCACAGCAGTTTACAGTCTTACAGTAACTTCTTACAGCAGTTACAGTCTTACTGTAACTTCTCACAGCAGTTACAGTCTTACAGTAACTTCTTACAGCATTTACAATCTTACAGTAACTTGTTACATCAGTTACAATCTTACAATAACTTCTCACAGCAGTTACAGTCTTACTGTAACTTCTCACAGCAGTTACAGTCTTACTGTAACTTCTCACAGCAGTTACAATCTTACAGTAACTTCTTACATCAGTTACAGTCTTACTGTAATTCTCACAGCAGTTACAGTCTTACTGTAACTTCTCACAGCAGTTACTCTTACAGT
>NC_069437.1:8397528-8408072 GCF_026875155.1 Cherax quadricarinatus | reverse complement strand
GGGGTTTTTGACAGTGCAGGCTTTGTGGAAACCAGTTTTTTGTAGTGTCAACATTGTGGCACCAGTTGTTGTTGTGTCAACATTGTGGCACCAGTTGTTGTGTCAACATTGTGGCACCAGTTGTTGTAGTGTCAACATTGTGGCACCAGTTGTTGTGTCAACATTGTGACAACAGTGTTGTGTGTCAACATTGTGGCACCAGTTGTTGTTGTGTCAACATTGTGGCACCAGTTGTTGTTGTGTCAACATTGTGGCACCAGTTGTTGTTGTGTCAACATTGTGGCACCAGTTGTTGTTGTGTCAACATTGTGGCACCAGTTGTTGTGTCAACATTGTGGCACCAGTTGTTGTAGTGTCAACATTGTGGCACCAGTTGTTGTTGTGTCAACATTGTGACAACAGTTGTTGTAGTGTCAACATTGTGGCACCAGTTGTTGTAGTGTCAACATTGTGGCACCAGTTGTTGTGTCAACATTGTGGCACCAGTTGTTGTGTCAACATTGTGACAACAGTTGTTGTGTCAACATTGTGGCACCAGTTGTTGTAGTGTCAACATTGTGGCACCAGTTGTTGTAGTGTCAACATTGTGGCACCAGTTGTTGTAGTGTCAACATTGTGGCACCAGTTGTTGTAGTTCAACATTGTGGCACCAGTTGTGTAGTGTCAACATTGTGGCACCAGTTTTTTGTATGTCAACATTGTGGCACAGTTGTTGTAGTGTCAACATTGTGGCACCAGTTGTTGTAGTGTCAACATTGTGGCACCAGTTGTTGTAGTGTCAACATTGTGGCACCAGTTGTTGTGTCAACATTGTGACAACAGTTGTTGTGTCAACATTGTGGCACCAGTTGTTGTAGTGTCAACATTGTGGCACCAGTTGTTGTAGTGTCAACATTGTGGCACCAGTTGTTGTAGTGTAAAACATTGTGGCACCAGGTTGTTGTAGTGTCAACATTGTGGACACCAGTTGTTGTAGTGTCAACATTGTGGCACCAAGTGTTGAGTGTCAACATTGTGGCACCAGTTGTTGTTGTGTCAACATTGTGACAACAGTTGTTGTAGTGTCAACATTGTGGCACCAGTTGTTGTAGTGTCAACATTGTGGCACCAGTTGTAATTTCAACACCTTCATATTACCGCTATAATGGACTGGTAAAGCCACTGGTTAGATGAACGTCACCAAATAAAGATACCCAGGTTATGAATGTGTCCATTATATATATATATATTATATATAATATATAAATAATATATATATATAATATATATATATATATATATATATATATAATATATATTTTACGATGTATCGTAATATTTCTTTGCTTTTATCATCCAGATAATACTACCTCGCTAGCTGCTTCGGTAATAGCTAAACCGAAGCCACGGACGCCCCATAGTATTATCAGTCATCCTTCATCATTTGTGTATATATGTAGGGTTTAAAGGGTATAAAAAGCTCGACTTTGTCCAAGAGTTGGGTTGTTTATGACGTCATGATTGGCACCTACTGTTTACCTGCCATTCACGAGGATTGTTCCCGGCAGTGTCTCTCGGAGAAGCTCTGAGGACAGTCCTACTTAGCTTTGGGCTTTTCCCTCGTCTACCTGTGAGGGGGGAACAGAAAAAACTCATCTATTCGAGGATTATTTTACAGTGTTTGATAAAATCTCCCTAATGCAAGGACGAGCTTGGGAAAATTTGGGTTGTTTTCTCAGTTTTTGGGGAAAAGTGGTAACCTTTTTTAACTGAGCTGTAAGGAAGTATATATATAGTAATTTAAATAGTATGTACAAAGATTATTAAATTGGGTATATTTAAGCATTGAAATTGCTTAGTAATTAATGGGCCCCAATTCATAAGAATTTGAATATACCTTTATTGTATATTCTGAATGAAGATAAATTGTTCACTAAAGTTAAATAGTATAGACGGCTTTGTCTTGATTTACCACTTATGATTAAGATTGATATAAACGAAACGTGAAGAAATTTGTTTCAAAACTGTATTAGAAAAAGGAAAGACCCCCACCCCATCTTCTCCTTGAGAAGAAACGTAACCCGGGTAATCCTGATCCTTTTAGAAAAGATCTCCTATTCGTATATATTATATATATATATATTATATATATTTAAAATATATATATATAATTATATATTATATATATATATATATATATATATCGCAAACAAGCGATAGGAGATACAAAACAACTACAGGGGGATTTAATGATGGCTCTAAGCCTTTGTATTTGCAATCAACACATCAGCTTGCAGTGTTGCTTTAATGAGTAGTAGGTCCCAGCAGATTCGTTCGATGGATCGTTCTTTGGGCCAAGAGTGAGGTTGTTAGGCAAGAGACACTTTGTGCCCCAGGCTTAACAGTGCCGGTGCCAGCAAGACTGAGTATTATAGGAAGATAAGATAGTCAGCCCACAAGAACTGGTAATAGTGATGACGTAACTAAAGTTCTGTGTGAGGGAAAAGTTCAATAGATAGGAGTAGCGATATAAATAACAATAGTTTCTTGCCGGCTACTTGTTAAGGTAAGGTAAGTCAAGCTCCCGCTATCCTTCCCCTCCTTCCCCCCCCCCGAAAGGTGACGTGTGGGGCTCCGGCCAAAACAGTATCACTAGCCACAGCTCCCGCACTACTGTAAGTTACTGCCTCCTTGTTTCTAGGGGATTTTTTGGGTTGAAAGCTTCACTTTTGACCAATAATAAACTTAGCCTTTCAGTCTTGCTTAATTTGATTTTGAAATAATACCAATTTTTTTGGGTATTGTACTTAATGGGAGAGGATTATTTAAGCAGTGGGTCCTGTTTATTTTCCAGCTTGGTGAAGAGAGGGTCACCCGCCCAAACAACGAGTAGAATTTGGGCGGACAACGTTTGAGATGTCCCCAAATTTGATCCCTTACCCCGTTTTTTGTATAAGTAAGATATAACCCCTCATTTGCAGTGGAGAAAAAACCCGCTTTCCCGTATTGGAAGGATTATTGAAAGCTAGAAAAATTTTGGAAGAACGAAACCCGTGGGTTTCAACCTGCGACCCCCCCCCCCCATTATCCCAACGGCTACGTTTCAACAACACGCAGTTCCCAACACCCGACACCCACGTTTTTTATACATTTATTTTTGAGTTGAATTAGTTTCATTTTTATTTTTCATTTTTCATTTTCTTTAATGTAGGGGATTAAGACTTCAATTTTTTAAATGTTTATATTTTATTTTCTAAATATAAGGTTTGTTTGCAGTTTTTTTTCTTTTTCTTACGTTATTTTCCTGAGGAGAAGCCGCCTTGGAATACTTCTGAAGTTTTCAGGGGTGATAAGCCCTTTTACAGTGGCGACCTTGCCCGGATCAACTCTATGAATCAAATTCAAATCCATCTCGAATCTACCATTTTGGGAACTTCAACGCCGCATACCCCAGACGGTACCACCAGCATGGTAATCATTTTCTTGGTAGGCTCAGTACAGGTATTTAAAAAAGATTTGGTGATTTTTTTATAGTCTCAATTTATTGTAAGTCAAGTCAAGGCGGAAAACTATTTAAAATTTCCCATTATTTTTGTGTGAGCTTGAAACATTTGGAGGTTTAAAACCTCTAGGGACCGAGTTTTTCCCTTTGACAATTTTGTTTCATTGACCTTTATTAAAAGGGGAACTGTCAAGGACACCTTGATTTTTTGGGTGAGAAAAATTGGTGGTCAAGTGACCCCATTCTATTACGTTTGCTCGTAGCCGGCATGAACCCTTCGTTTTAAAAATTTAATATTTTTAATTTAAAAAAAAGTAGGGATCGGCCTTGGTTTTTTTTACCGTTTGAGCAGAGCGGAATTGAACCCCCTGTTTTCTTTAATACCCTTTCATTTCCCTGATAGTTTAAGTTATCTTTCAAACTGGAGGAAAAACCGTTTTGGATGAAGCTGGAAGTAGTTTAAAAACAGGAAAAGTTTTGAATCTTTCATTAGTGCTAAGATCCAACAAGACTTGAAAGAGAGAATTGAGGAGAAAAGAGACATTTGGGAAAAAAAGGGAAGAAAAGGGAGAGAGAGAAAACGAAAGAGAAAGAAAAAGGAGAGTGAGAAATTTTAGAGAGAATCCCAAGAAAGACGGTTTGAAAAAAGAAGAAAAAAAAGGAGCGTGATAGACTTGATCGGAAGAAAGAGCTAGAAACGTGAGGAAAGGCTAAAATACGGAGGAAAAAGGCTAAAAAAACGGAGGAACGGCAAAATAAAAAACTTGAGGAAAGAGGAAAGGATAGAGAAATTGAGGAAAAACTAGGAAATTTAGTTATAGAGAGAGAAAAGGTCCGAGGGGTCGAAAAACTCGCCTTGAAATTTGAGAATAAAAAGTAACTCTTTCACAAAAAAATTAGAGGAAGGGGTAATTTTAAAATCAGGGCAGCTAGTGCAAATTTTCAACCCCCAAATTTACCCCCTTCACAGAGGGGGAAAAAAAAACTTATACATTATCAGGTTTAAAAAATTCCCGCTACCCTCTTTTGAAGGGCCCTCCCGACACGGGGGGCTACCGGTTTTGGGAAAATGTTATTTTCTGGCACCGCTTTGAATATCTATGCAACTTTGTCGCGGGGTATTAATGAAAATTTTTACCTATGAAAAAGGAAATTTCCAAAAAGCATAAAAAAAAACCCTAATTCTTACAGGAAAGTTTGTCGGTTGCCACCTTACAGCCTGGCCAGAACTTTCAGCAGTTTCACGTAACACTTTTTCGTTTTTTCCCCGGAATTTTTGGATAGAGAGTTAAGGAATTGATACAGTTATGAATCTTTTTGGACTTCAGGGTTTGGCGACCGTTCCTGAAAAGCTTTTTCTCCCCTTTTTCGAACATTCATTGAAAAAGAAACCCTGTTTAAAAGTGGGGAAAGTTGTGAGGCTGTTGACCTGTAGGGCTGAGGCTCAAAATTCCTAAAGGGATCAAAACCCAAAGGGCAAGGGTTCATCAGCCTTAAGAAATAAAAATTTCTAGTGGAAAGAAAAAATGCTTCTTTTTTTTGGGTTTGCCCATTTGTGTGGGGGTTAAGGGACATAAAGTCCGGGAATTGCCCTTCAAAAGAGGCCCAAAAAGTTGGAAGTTGTTTAAAAGACGGTAATGCCCAAGCACCTTTTTTTCCCAGGAAAAAGTTAAGGGACTTAATGTATTACCTTTTTACGAGCCCACTGGATGCACTTGTTAGTCATTTCTGATAACCTGTTCCCAAAACCTTAAGAAACTCATTCCTTGCTTTACTTTAGTTTCTTGGGCCGTACAGAAAAATTTTCCACCCCCGTTTTTTCCCTTAGGCAAAAATGGTTCACGGTTTGGGTTTCTAAAGCCGTACTAGCCCCCATCATTTCTTGTCCGTACAAATAGGAAATTTTAAAAAGGTCCCTTTTTCCTTTGGGGTTTGGGCCTTTTCATCGCCAAAGTTGGACATAAGCTTTTAAGACCCCTTTTCCCTTTGTGGGTTCAGAGAAGCCCCTTGAAAGTTCAGATGAGACAAGGGTCTCTGAGATTCATGGGGGATTAAAACCAGTGTTGTACTTCGAAAGCGAGGAAATTTGGCCCCGGGTTTTCACTTTTTTGATGAAAGTGAAGATTTTCACCTCCGAAAACCCATAAATGTTTGATTGGGCTCGGGCCCCAAACCCCAGGTTTCCCCCTACTGCCCATCCTTTGTTTTTCCCCTAAACTTTAAGCCTTTAGATATATCGAAGGACCCCTTTGTAAAATTTAAAACGTAATTGCCCTTTCTTCAGAATTTAATAATGCCGTTTAAAAAAATAAAGTTACCCAAAAGGAAAAACTTTTCATTAAATTTAATTTTTAAAAAGGGTTTATCTTGTACAAAATCAGTTATTAAAATTTTAAATTCGGGATGAGATAGACTTTTTCCATTTTTGTTTTTCCCAAAGGGTCAATGCGAGGGGACTGTTTTTAAAAATTTGGCTCACGACCTCCCAGTGCCCGGACATTTCTGCATCGAAAACCTTAAATAAAATTAGGGAAACCTATTTTTGGCCAAAAAATGCCCTCAGAGGGTCATTTACTATTGTAGATCGTTTTAAAGTTTGCCAACTGTCTTTCCTCCCGAGGTACCAGGCGAGTCCCTATGGCCCCAAAATTGCCAGTTTTTTTACGGTACCTTTTAAAAAGAGTAGCTTTTGCCATCGTAGGTCCTTTATCCCCACTTTAAATTGGGGGGGACTTATATATATATTTTATTTTATATATATATTTTATATATTTTTAAAAATTTATATATTTTTATTTTATATATATTTTAATATATTTTTTATATATATTAAAAAATTAGTTGTTTATGTTCGAGTTTCCCTAAAGGGTTCTCTTAAAGACCTTAATACTACAGGGGGGGCTGAACCCCTTTTTGCCCTTCTTCCCCCAGAGGGGGCATCCCTGGGAAAAATTTTGTCTGCCCCGTGGGACCAATTCACTTTTGATTTTTTTTCAAATCTATCCCAATTTTTGGGGAGTGAAGCCTTCTTCCCACCCTTTTCATCCCGTAAAAAGGGAGGATTGAGGCCAGCATTGGGTTTCTCAAGTCCTTTTTAAAAGGAAAACTTTGTTTCCCAAAAACCCTTTAAGGGTGGATCGTTCCCTCCCCTGTGCTTTGTTTGCCATGAGGGAATTTTCCCGTGACTTTTTGGGGGTTTTTTCCCCTTTTTAAAATTTTATGGTAGACGGGCCAGAGGCCCATTGTCCATCCTTCATGACTTATGGATTTAATGAGGAGGCCCAAATGCTGGGGGTTCCCCAAATCTTTTTTTTGTTCCTCCTTGACCTTAGACCCAAACTTGGGGGAGCCCTTTGACTTGTTTCGAAAAATTAAGTTTTTAAATGGCCCCGTAAAAAAAATTTTTTTTTTTTAAAAAAGTCGAGGAAAAGGGTTTAAAAGTAGGAGAGGGAATTTTTCTTTTTCTTTTCCCCTATCAAGTAAAATAAATTATTATTTAGCAGGGAAAAAAGGCCCATAAAAGTTTTAAAAAATTTGGGGGAAAGTGAAAATCATAGGAAGTAAAGGGGAAAACCTAATTTTTTATATCAACACCCTTTTAAGAAATATTCCCGAAAAATTTTGGGTTTTTAACTGCTTTTAATAACTTTAAACTTTGTTTTTCCACAAAACTTGGGAAAGAAAAATGAAGAATGTAAGGTGTTTTGTTTTAAAACCCCTCTAACTTAGACTTTTGATGAAGAACTACCATGCCTTGGGGGACTCTTAAACCACTCGGGCGCAAACCAACATTAAAAATTAATAAATTTTTGGGGATGCCCTAAGAGACTTAAAAATATTTCAATGTGTGAGTACTTTTCAGGACGTCTTTACTGTATTCCGGGGTTTTTACCCCCAAAGGGGAGCCCTTAAGTTTGGACTTGTGCGGCCCAATCCTATCAAATTTAAAATTTTCCCCTTTTCCCAGTTCCCCTTAAAAGGATGCATTTGCCCAAAAGAGGTAGACAAATTTTTTTAAAACTAAAGATCATTAAACCCTTCAGTATCTGAAAATTGCTCACCAGTAGTCATGGTTAAGAAGGAGGAAAATTTCCCATATAGATTGCTATTGTTTCAGAGGCCTTAATGCTATAACTCGGGGGGAATGCTGAGCCTATTCCCTTTTGGGATAGCGATCTACAAAAATTTTTTATGGATTCCCTTTTCTTTTCAGGACTGATGTTTCAGTACCCGCTTTTTTTAAAACCCAAGGACTGAGGGAATATAGAACTTTGCCCCTTTGGTTTTTGGGAATGCTGTGCTACCTACGTGAGACTGGGTGAGAAAGGGGCTTTGGGAAAAAGGGCCCAAAAGTTTCGTTTTTTTGAAAATTTTTTCGGGAATGACATCCCGTGGGGCGAACATATCCAAAAATTTTAAAATCAGGGTTTTTCGTAGGGTTTTCGCTCACTTTGGGCCCATGCCCAAACCGAAGAAATGCTTCCCTTTGGGGATAAAAAGATTAGATATCTTGGGGTGGTACTTTCTAATAATCTCGCAGCCTCTCCCCGAGGATCAAAAACTTTATTAGAATTTAAATTCCCCAAAACCAAAAAGCCATGCGTTTGCTTTCTTTTTTTTTTGTAAAATTTTTTTTGCAAAAGTTTATCCCGAAACCCTTAACTGATCTTACAGGCATCTTACCGTTCCTTAAAAAAGTCTGTGGGAAAGGGAAACCTTTTTGAACTTTCCAATGTAGCTCGGGGAAAAAAATCTAATGGATTAAAAGTTTTCTTTTTGAAATACCCTTTTACTTTAAAATTCGATATTTTAAAAAACATTTTGCTAAGAACTGATGGCCCCCAATATGGCTTAAGTGCGGTTTACTACAATACCATGATGGGTTCCCTTCCCTGTATGGGTTCCTAAGCCGGGAAAAATTTCCCCCAGAAAACAAGATAATCCAAAAATAAAAAAAGGAATGTTTAGCCCCTTTTGTGGGGGGATCTCAAAAATTTAAATTTTTTTTGGGTGGGGAAAAAAAATTATTTTTTGAAACGGACCCAAAACCTTTTATATACCTAGGAAAAATTTTAAAAAGGGGAAACCAAAAAGTCGCCTTTGAGGTGGACATTGGCATCCGGCTTCTAAGTTTCCCTTTTGTATATATCAATGGTTCATCCAATTATTTTTGGGTGGGGTTAAAATCGTGACAGTAGAAGATTTGTTGCCTTTCGCGCTTCCACATGTTAGAAATTTTTTCCTCGGGCCCATTTTCTTTTTATCCTTGATCTAAGTTTGGGTTTTGGGGGGTGTGAGGGGAAAAATTCAATAGATAGGAGTAGCGATATAGTAACAAAAAAAGTTTTATTGCCGGCTACTTGTTAAGGGGGCAAAATCCAGCCCCGCTTTTTTCCTGCCTTTTCCCCCCCCCCCCGAAAGTGATGTTTGATTGCCAGCTGCTTGGTTTTAAGGGAGGGGTCAAATCTAGGGTCCCGCTATCCTTCCCCTCCTTTCCCCCCCCCCGAAAAGGTGACGTGTGGGGCTCCCGTCCCAAAAGGTAATTTAATAGACTAAAAGCTCCCGCAATAGTAAGTACATGCCTGCCTTGGGTTTTTAGTGGATTTATTGGTTTAAAACTTCACTTTTGACCAATTTAAAAAACTTGGTCCTTTTTTGGCTTGCTTAAGTTGCTGTTGTAAAAATAACCCCCGTCTTTTAGGGGGATTTTTCTTATTCATAGAGTTTTTTTTAAGAAATGGGTAACTGTCTATCTTTCCAGCTTGGGGTGACAGGAGGGGCACCCGCCCCAAACAAAGGGGTAGAATTGAAGGAGACGGGGCTAAAGTTTGAGATGTCCCCAAAAAATTTGGTCCACTTTCCGTTTGTGTATGCAAAATAGCAGGATTTTAAAAACCCCATCTTGCAGTGGGGGGGAAAACCTGCTTTTCCCGTCATCTAGAGGATTTTTGAAAGTAAAAAATTGTGAAAAACGAAACCCGTGGGTTGTCATCAAAATCCTGCGAGCCCCCCCCCCCTTTATCAGCAAAGGGGTACCCATTTCAACAAACCGCAGTGTCACCAAAACCAGGGCACCCACGTTTTATAACATTTATTTTAGAGTTAATTCAGTTTTCCTTTATATTTTTCATTTTTCATTTTCTTTATTGTAGGTTAAGGGGTTTTTTTTAAGTGTTTTTTATTTTATATTTTCTAAAAATAAAAAGGGTTTTGTTTGTCGTTTTATTCTTTTTCTATACATTAATTTTCCTTTAGGAGGAGCCCGCCCTTTGGTTTAAAACTACTGAAGTTGTTACAGGGCTGGTAAGCCCTTTCCCTTCTGGAACCCCTTTTCATATCTGCAACATTGCTAGTTCCTGATGTAACCCAGTGCAACCGAAAGGGCCCAGACTATTATTAACTCTCCCCCTTTTTTTAAATTTATAAGTTAGGGAGGAAAACGGACTAAGGAGAGAGAAGGGGAAAAGGAGACGGAGGGCGGGAGGTTCAGGAGAAATGGGGAACCGGGGGGAAAAAAGAAAACAAAAATTTTTTTTAGGTAGGGAGGGCGGGGGTGAGTGGTGGGGGGTGAGGGTGAGGGGTGATGGGGGGAGTTGAGAGGGAAGCTCAGGGGATTGAGGGGGAGATTTGAAAGGGGGGGGAAAAAGAGATAAACATGTCAAACTTATGAGTAGGAAAGGAAAATAAAAAAATATGTCACTTCCCTTGGGCCCGGTGTCTTTCTTTCTTCCCCTCCCCAACAGAAGTTTTGGGAGTGTCCTGGGAGACGAGGTGCCCCGGGCGTCACCCCCAGAAACGGGGGGCAAATTTCAGGAAGAGTACCGGAAGGCCACACCAGGAGTGTTTTCAGTCATGGGGAAGGAGAGGAGAGTGGCACAAGGTAACAAAGGCGGTGGCTGGCATCCCAGGGAAAGGGGGGGTGCCACGAGTGCCCCAATGCGGGATTTACTTACCCAATGTTTTTGTGAATGTTCTTATGGCAACAGATTTTCCCAAAAAAATTTTTAATACTAATTTAAAAAAATAAAAATTACAAAAATTGTAGTAATCGTATTTAAAGATT
>NC_069437.1:8367528-8385028 GCF_026875155.1 Cherax quadricarinatus | reverse complement strand
AGTGTACTTGTGTTCACCCCTGGTAGGACGCCAGTGTTTTGTTTTACCATGGCAGGAGCGTCCAGTGTTGTTTGTTCACCAAGGTAGGAGCGTCAGTGTTTTTGTGCACCATGGCAGGACTCCCGTGTTTTGTGTTTCACCAGGCAGGAGCGTCCAGTGTACTTGTGTTTTTACCATGGAGGAGCGTCCGGGTTGTTGTGTTCACCATGGCAGGAGCGTCCAGGTTTTTTGGGTTTACCATGGGGGACGTCCAGTGTTTGTTCACCATGGCAGGGGCGTCCCTGTTTTTGTGTTTTACCCTGGCAGGAGCGTCCAGTGTACTTGTGTTACCAGGCAGGAGCGCCAGGTTTGGTTCACCATGGGAGGGGCGTCCATTTCTTGTGTTTACCATGGCAGGAGCGTCCCTGTTCTTGGTTCACCATGGCGGAGCGTCCAGTTACTTTTGTTCACCATGGCAGGAGCGCCAGTGTTGTGTTCACCCTGGCAGGGCGTCCCGTGTTCTTGGTTTACCATGCAGGACGTTTCCTGTACTTGGTTCACCATGGCAGGGCGTCAGTGTTGTGTTCCCACGGAGCGCCCGTGTTCTTGTGTTTACATGGAGGGGCGTCCAGGTTGTTGGTTTTACCATGGGAGGAGCGTCCATGTTGTTGTTTCACCATGGCAGGGGCGTCCGTTTTGTTTGTTCACCCTGGTAGGAGCGTCCCCGGGTTGTGTTCCCTGTGGGGGGCGCCGTGTTTTGGTTCCCCAGGCGGGGCGTCCGTGTTGTTGGTTCCCATGGTAGGGGGTTCCCCTGTTTTTGTTCACCAGGAGGGCGTCAGTGTTTTGGTTCACCATGGGAGGGCGTCCAGTGTTGTTTTGGTTTACCATGGTAGGGCGCCCGGGGTGCCGGGGGGCGTCCAGTGTTTTGTGTTCACCATGGGAGGGGGCGTCCATTTGTTGTGTTTAAAAACCCTGGGAGGAGGTCCATTTTTTTTGTGTTACCATTAGGAGCGTCCAGTGTTGTTGTGTTTTTACCAGGGGAGGGCGCCATGTTTTGTGTTACCAGGAGGGGGAGCGTCCAGTGTTTTTTTGTGTTCACCAGGAGGAGCGTCCAGTGTTGTTGTGTTTACCATGGTAGGAGCGTCCAGTGTTGTTGTGTTTACCATGGTAGGAGCGTCCAGTGTTGTTGTGTTTACCATGGTAGGAGCGTCCAGTGTTGTTGTGTTTACCATGGTAGGAGCGTCCAGTGTTCTTGTGTTTACCATGGTAGGAGCGTCCAGTGTTGTTGTGTTCACCATGGTAGGAGCGTCCAGTGTTGTTGTGTTTACCATGGTAGGAGCGTCCAGTGTTCTTGTGTTCACCATGGCAGGAGCGTCCAGTGTTCTTGTGTTCACCATGGTCAGGAGCGTCCAGTGTTGTTGTGTTTACCATGGTAGGAGCGTCCAGTGTTGTGTTCACAATGGTAGGAGCGTCCAGTGTTGTGTTTACCATGGTAGGAGCGTCTAGTGTTGTGTTCACAATGGTAGGAGCGTCCAGTGTTGTTGCGTTTACCATGGTAGGAGCGTCCAGTGTTATTGTTGTCACCATGGCAGGAGCGTCCAGTGTTGCTGTGGTCACCATTGTAGGAACGTCCAGTGTCGTAGTCACCATGACAAGAGCGTCCAGTGTTGTTTTGGTCACCATGGTAGGAGCGTCCAGTGTCGTGCTCACCATGGCAGGAGCGTCCAGTATTGTTTTGGCTACAATGGCAGGAGCGTCCTGTGTCGTAGTCACCATGGCAGGAGCGTCCAGTATTTTGATCACCATGGTAGGAGCGTCCAGTGTTGTTGTGGTCACCATGGCAGGAGCGTCCATTGTTGTTGTGGTCACCATGGCAGGAGCGTCCAGTGTTGTTGTGGTCTCCATGGCAGGAGCGTCAAGTATTTTGGTCACCATGGTAAGAGCGTCCAGTGTTTTGGTCACCATGGTAGAAGCGTCCAGTGTTGTTGTGGTCACCATGGCAGGAGCGTCCAGTGGTGTTGTTGTCACCATTGTAGGAGCGTCCAGAGTCGTAGTCACCATGGTAGGTCTGTCCAGTGTCGCAGTCACCGTGGTAGGAGCGTCAGTGTCGTAAGTTACCATGAAAGGAGCGTCCAGTGTTGGTTTTGAGTCTATCATAACAGGTGGTAGGAGCGTCCAATGTTGTAGTGGTCACCAGGACGTGGACTGGTATACACAACACTCTAGTGTTGTGGTCACCAGAACGTGGACTGGTACACACAACACTCTAGTGTTGTGGTCACCAGGACGTGGACTGGTATACACAACACTCTACAAGCATTTCTCTCTAACAACAGTGTAAACCTTCTAAAGTAGATTACACACGTGTTGAAAATTTTACGCTGATGAGTTTTTCTCAAATAATCACACGTAAACCAAAACCAGAAATGGTTTTACAAAATTGACAAAGGACACAGCCCATCCTCATAGATGCATAACGCTTTTCCAAGGTATAGGTCGTAGCTTTGAAAATTTGAAGCCAAAATGGAAAAAAATCTGTCAGCTACTCAACGTTATCCCCTACAGAGGATACCCCGACATGGTAGCCCACTGGCTCAGTGACGGACTACATCAAAAACGACCGCTGGTATACCACTCATTCTTTAATCAACGTAAGGTGTATTAATTTCATATTTAATGTTCGGAAGGGAGGGAAGTTATTCTCGGAGGATGTGAGGCTGTGCCATTCCTTTTGCACGAGGAATGGAACGTCACTGATGAAGAAGAGTGACCTTGTTAATGTGACTAACATCAAGAATAAATTAATAACAAAGAAGACACATAAATCACGAGGAATTACAAAGCCATTGTGATTACCTGGAGAGGCATATGCCTAGGCTCTTTATAATAACCGCATGCAGTACCTGGCAAGAGCATTAAAATGTAATGTATATATGTAGTCAAGGAACTTGAAGGTACATTAACTACAGGGAAAAAAATGCACAAACGGTGGAGTGCTGCGAAGCCCCGCTCTCCAGGATGGACGGGAGGTGAGCTGTCCAGACAGCCTCCACGAAGACTTTATTTCTCATTGATAGCACAGGAGGGGTAATTTCCCACGATAACCCAAGACAGCTAAGCAGTGTAGCTTATTTCCACCGACTTTTTAGGTCCTTTCCCAAGGTGCAAGGTACATTATGTTTATTAATTTCTAGGTATCTGTTTACTGCTAGGTAAATAGAGGTAGTAAGTATTAGGAGACTTGCCCATATGTCCCGCCTTGAACAAGATTGAATCCAGAGTCTTCGGTTGTGAGCCACACTCCCTACCTCTGAACTTTCTTTTCCTGTCACCTGTGGAAACAGTATTGCGCGTGAAGTCAGGTATTTCCTCTAGTATACACTGAGCATGTGAGAGGAAGAGCATCTCTGTCTTACCACTGATGGTTTCCAGGGTTACTTCCCCGCTCCTGGTTGCTAGCCGGATCAGTCAGTCTATTTGTGTTTGCAGTGTGCAGTCCAGCGTAAGTTCCGCAGCCTGGCTGTTCAGGAACTGTCTGGAGGAACCTTCCAAGATTCCCTCTTGAAAACAGTTAATGTTGGTATGTTAGTAATTCCCTTGTATATAAACTATTACACAAGAGTTGCAAAATGAATACATTAGCAACAGCAGAGTCAATGCAAGAGTGCCCTGGAGAACAAGTGTGGATGGAAAAATTTCATTATTTTTATGGATTATTTGTATTTTAGTTTTCAGTAACATGGTGTTCTAGGTAGGTGTGAGATATCTATGTTGGTGTGGAATTGATGTATGTGATGTTGCCACTGTAGTGTGTGGAGAAACTGGCGAGTGGAGGTGTTATAATGTTGATATGAAGAGGGAGATAGGTCGGTGGAAGAGGTGCTGATGTGTACATGGAGGGGAGGCAGGAGGGGGACACAGCGTATAACGACAGCAGAGAACATTATCAAGATTGATGTCACAGCCTGCAGCACCCATCGACCAGCGCACAACTAACGGCGTGAAAGATATAGATTCAATTGCCTCGCCAAGTGAAGGATAACCCCATGCTCTCCCAATACTTTCCACGATTTTATGGGCTGAGAGGTTTAGGGTTTGTGTTAGCTGAGGAAGGGCCCATGCTGAGAGGGGTCACAAATTCTGCATCCGCGAGTTCTCTACAAGCTGAGAGGGAGTTCTCAGGAACGCCGAAAGAGCACCGACTCTACACACCTGCGTTCTATACGAGTGACTGCACTGGAGAGTTTCTTACGAGCGAGAGGGGTCACTGGCTCTGCACTCGGGAGTTCTATACTGTGGAGGAGATACCAAGTTTGCTGCATCTCTTCCAATTCTCTCTTAAAAACCCAGCACCCTGTGTTAAGTAAACCGCTTCTCCACCACTGACCAAACGAAATTTGACACGAAATAAAAAAAATCGAATAAAGGGAAAACAGAACACAATATACAGAGATAAAAACAACTAAGACAGAATCCTCCTTTCAGGAAAGGAACTGTACAATGTTAGTCGAGCCACAACAGGAGATGCTTCACAGAAAGACATCCATATGTAAAGTAATAAAGTAATAAAGCATAATATTGTAATAAGGTTAAAGAAAGCCTAGTGCTAGGGGCTCTCAGGGTAGGCGTTTGTTTTGGGTATGAAGAGCAGGGTATTCTTGGTTTATCTGGGGGAGTTTAAGAAGGACTCCCTGTATAATCCTCCGGTTTAGCGCTTTCCCTTGATTATAATAATAATTAAGAGGGACTGGTCGATTTATTATTACCCTAAAAGACATGCATTAGATAAAAATAATTTTTTTAATATTTATTTTTATTTTAAAATGATTAACATTCTCTGCTATACATGCATAATCACTTTCATTGTGGCATACATAAATATAAATAATTAATTATATTCACAATAAGTAATACAGATGAGAGACGTAAAGGATACAATAGGTAAATATCTATTCTCGTAATGAAAAATATTGGAAATAATACAATGTAGGTACATAGACACGAGCGTCCCCCTGGTGTTACCATTCAGTCTAGTTCCGCAGTCTGTGGTTTTACAACTAAAAATAAATGCCATTGATTTATTTTGTGTAAGAAAGTATAAAATACTGACAATATGAAAGTTTAACCACATGTTAACACACATCTCTTTGGGAAGGACCTACTTCCACTGGGGAATCCCCGCCTACAGTGACTATGTCCCGTCTGCTGCCCGTCCCTATCCACTGACGCCATTATACTCGCCAGTCTCCTTGTCTTTGCTCCAGATTCTCCTCCACCACGGATTGCTGTAAACACTAACTCCAAGGCTGAGACTGATTTACCCTCATCTTTTGATAGATCTACTGTCTTCTAATTATGTCCTAGAATCATGTATTGATAAAGCCACGGATGGCGAAACGTCTACAATAAAGATATCCATATGTTGCACATGTGTCTTAACTTTCATGAATTATTTTATAATTTAAATGAATGACAAACTTACGCAAGTTACTAAAATAACATTTCTACAAATTTAATTTAGATATCGAAATTGATTAACTGAACCATTAAATCAGCCATCACATCAATGAGTTCATAGCCATACGTGGGGAGATGTAATATATTTACGATAAACCAATTCTACGGACTCAAACTCGTGTTATTTTACAAGATATATAAACGTAGGGGCAGAGGTGTAATTTGCCTCTGATATATAATTATGATGAAAATCACGTCAAATGTTTTCAAGGAAATTATTAAAAGAAAAATTGCACTGGTAAAATTGATACTTGGAAAAAGCAGCTTGGTGAGGGAAGCCTCGCTGAGACAATATTTGGATTTGTGTCGGCTTTTAGATGATATGGATCTGGAGTTCCAAAAAAAAAAGGTTGAGTCTGAGATGGATAGATTTTTCCCCTTTGTAGACTGAGGAGTGTGAGGCGTCCTCCGTATGTGAGAGTCTCACTAGAATAGTTTTAGAACATTATCTTGGAGGACACAACGGTATCATTAGTGAGAGTCCAAAATAGTTCCGGAGTCATATGGGATAATGCTAGTGGAGTGGGATAGCTCAGGAGTCATATGTTAGTGAGTGATCCTTCGAAATGGTACTAGAAGAGTTTTAGATGCTCCTGCAGGATACTAATGCTCCTTCTAGAGTCCTGGAATCGTTTAGTGCCGCTTCAGTGTGGATACTAATGCTCCTTTGAGAAAGCCCTAGAATATTTCCAGGCGCTGTCTTAGAGCAACTGTAGTTAGTCAAGTGTGGCGACAGTCTGAGCAATATTAATATGTGGAGATCAAGGTAATAAACCATTAGTAAAAAGAAAAGGAACTATGTGTAGATCAACCCTTCTTTATACGCGATCTTTTTCGCTCAAGTATAGCTAATCTTAGAGCTAAATATGGTGTTAAATAATCTTGTTTTCTGCACATTTTGTCTAACCGTCCGAGTTGTAGGAATAAGAAACAGTTTAGTGTAAAGACAGTGATGGTAAATAGTGTAAGAACAGTTAAGTATAAGGAAAGTGATAGACACCTGGTATAGAACAATTCACTATAGAAGTGATGTAAACATCTGGTGTAGAACACTACAGTGTAAACATAAGTGATAGAACGAACTAGGTGCGAGGTTGTTCAAAACACGATGACGCCCTTCAGAGGCATGACAACAAAGACAGACTACTGAAGTTTAAACGATTGAACGTTCAGAAGAGGATCGGCAACTGAAACAAAACTATCCAAGGCAGAATCTCTGAGAGTACACACACACACACACACACACACCACACACACACACACACACACACTCATACACATACCATATGTATCCTTATGCATGTATATTATGTATTGTCTCAGGGTATCACCTGAGGGAAGGTCTCTATTTAGACCAAAAGTATTTTCGCATTATTCTTTACTTTTAAATGTGGATTTTTCTTAATCTATGGTTCTTTAGTAATAAAATGGTGCATCAATAATGGCACTGGGGCTTTCGAAACAAAACCTCTATGACAGCTACGGAGGTTGGAACACTCTCAGACAGAAAAAGGGGATCGAACACATCATGAGAACTACAAAGGGTTCGAACACTTTCCCAAGCTTGACTACACCAAGAAAGACCACTGAGACTCCTGGACGTTCAACATTTCCAGAGAACTTAATGTAAGTCGAACACATCTAAAGGAGAATAACTTTTCCTATTCCTGCTTCTATATTGCTTCTCTTATTTACTTTTTTTTAAACAATCTTTCTCTTTAATCCCTTCCTTCCCACCTTCCTCCCTTCCCACATTCCCTCTCTTCCCCTTTCCTATCCCTTCCACTACCCTCCCTTCCCAATTCCTTACTTCCTCTTCCCTCTTCCCCCTCCCTCCCCACTTCCTTTCCCACTTCCCTTCCCACTATCCTTCCCACTTCCCATCCTTCTTTCTCACTTCCCCCACTTCCCTCCCTCCCCACTTCCCTTCCACTTACTTTTCTTCTCACTTCCCACTTCCCTCCTTCCCTCTTCCCACTTCCCATCCTTCCCATTTCCCTCTCTTCCCACTTCCCTTCCTTTCCTCCCTCTTCCACTTCCTTCCCACTCCCTCCCTTCCCACTTCCATCCCTTCCACTTCCATTCCTTCCTCCCACTTTCCATTCCCACTTCCCTTCCTTCTTCACTCTCCACTTCCCTCCCTTCCCGCTTCCCACTTCCCTTACGCACTTCCCAACTTCCCTCCCTTCCCACTTCCCTCCACTTCCCACTTCCCTCCACATCCCACTTCCCTCCACTTCCATTTCCCCTCCATTTCCCCACTTCCCTCCACTTCACCCCTTTACAAAAGTATTTAATTACATCAACGTTAAAATTGATTCTTTGAAAAAATTGGAATAAAATTTCCCGAATCACAGCGCCGACATTCCTGGAGAATTAGGCGCTGTATGCCCTTTTGGGGGGTTTTTTAGCGCTTAATTATCATTATAAAAATACAGAGGAAGCACACTGGACCCAATACTCATACACACACACGCTACACGTAAATGCAAGATCATGAAAAATGAGGAAGGGGCAAAAGACACATGGCTCTTTTGCTACGTACTCGCTCCACACGGGGGTGGGGGGTCGACCCCCGGGAAATGGGGAAGTTTAAGCATGTGTTTCCTTTAAAACGCCCCCCTGCTGCCCGTTCACCTATCAGTATAATAGGTACCTAGATGTTATCGACTGGTGTGGGTCGCATCCGGGGAAAAAAAATAATTTAAATTTACCCAAATTTTTCTCTGCATGTAGTATGTCTTTGTGTCAGTACCCCTGATACCTTGTACTTTTAAAATAAAGTTTATTTATTTTTAAATTATTATTATTATTATTTTTATTATTATTTTATTATTATGGGGGGATAGAGGCTGCAGACTCCACTCAGAGGGGAAAACCTAGGGGGTGGCAGAGTCCTTTGTAAAACGCCGGAGACTCACATCAGCCGAATAACCTCTGCAGCCAATACCGTCTGGTAAATCTAAAGCGTCTTCGGGAAAGGGGAACAGGACATTCCAGCCAGTATACAAACGTTAGGCCCATCTTGGAGTACGCAGCACCATATGGAACCCCACCTGAAAAAGCATGTTAAGAAACGGGAAAAGAGTGCAGAAGTTTTGAAACAGGGATTTTTTCCTGATTTTAAAGGGCATGAGCTTTGCGAGCGAGGCTAACAGAATTGAACCTAATCATTAGATGAAACAACTAGGGAAGGGGGACATAATTTAAACAACTAATATTTATGGGAAATTTGAGGTAACGGAAAAAGGCTGAAGGCGGGGAACGGAAACTGGGGCACCGAAGGGCACAAAATGTTAGGAAAGTTTTTTCTTCAGCCTCAAGTGACAAGAAGTCAAACGATTATGGTTAGGAAATGGGGAGCAGGTGAAACATAGTTTTAAAACGGGTATAATGGGACACAGACTAAGAGGGTGGAATCGGGAAAAGTGGTAAGTTAGAGGAGGCCAGGGTCCGAAAACCCCCCTCTTAAACCCCAAACGGTGATTAAAACGGTAAGAAAACGCCTCTCTCTCTCTCTCCCCTCTCTCCTCCTCTCTCTCTTTCTCTCCCTCTTCCTTCTCTCTCTCTCCTCTCTCCTTCTCCTTTTCCCTCTCTCTCTCTCTCTCTCTTTCCGTTTCATTGTGATTAGGGATAGTAGCTGTGGTGCTCCTCTGTTTTTGTTGTGTTACTATGTTGTACTGTTGCTACTGGCTTATTACCCCGGTTTTTTTTCTCGTCATTCTCCTTCAAAAAGGGAGGGTTTTTTCAAAGAAAAGAGTAGAAAATATAGGTGGTAAAAAACAATACTCAGCAGCTCTAGGAGAAACCTCCTCTTTTTTCTAAAGTATGTGTATTTCTTTTCTGATTACCACAAAACACACACACCAACACAATATAAATATATTATATTAATTATATATAATTATATATAATATATATATATAATAAAATATATATACAATATATAACATATATAAAATATATTATATATATACAATATATATATATATATATATATATACATATATTATATAAATATATATTATATATATATATATATATATATTATAAAATTTAAATATAAATATTACCTGGAGTTTACCGGAGAGGTTCCGGGGGTAAAACGCCCCCCGGGCCCGGTCGGACCAGGCTCATGGGGGATCAGGCCTGATCAACCAGGCTATTACGCTGCTGCACGCAATCCAACGTACGAGCCAAAGCCCCCGGTCAGGTACGACTTTGGGTTTCTTGTCCGTGCCTTCTTGAAGAAGCCAGGGGTCTTTTGGGTAATCCCCTTATGTATGCTGGGGGGCAGTTGAACCTCGGGCCCCTGACACTTATTGTATGGTCTCTTAAGGGTGCTATGACACCCCCTGCTTTCTTGGGGGGATTTGCATGTCCCGAGTTTTTGTTTTCGTTGTGAGTGTTTTCGGTGCAAGTTCGGTACGGTATAGTCCCCTAGGATTTTCCAGGTGTATATAATCGTGTATCCCCTCCCGCCTGCATTCCGGGGGAAATCAGTTCAGGAAATTAAGCGCCCAGTAATGAGGTTTTTTTATCTCCATTATGCGCGCCGTAAAGGTTCTCTGTACATTTTCGGTCAGCAATTTCACCTCCCTTTGAAAAGGGGTGTTAGTGTCCCAAAATATTCCACCCAGATAAAATAAGCGCCCTGAAGAGTGCTAGGGCTTGGCCCCCTGTTTTGAAGGTTCTCATTATCCCCCGTCTTTTTTTCTAGCAGATGCGATTGATACAATGTTATGGTCCTTGAAGGCGAGACCCTCCACATGATAAATCCCGGGTCTCTGACTTTTGGTTTTTTTCGTCTTTTTTTGGGGAAGGAATTTGTTTTGTAGTCTGATGAATTTTTAAAAATTTCCTCATGTTTACCAAATGGGAGTAATTGAAATTTCTCATCTTTGAACTTCTATTGTTTTCTGCACCCCACTAAAAAGTTTTGGGTTTGATGTCCGCCTGGACCCCCTTGCAGGTCTGCAATGGAAGACCTGTTATGCAGATTGGGTGTCATCTGCAAAGGACGACAGGGTGCTGTGGCTGAAAACCTTGTCATGTCAGATATAGGATAAAGAAAAACAAGATGGGAGCTAGTCTGTCCCTTGGGGGAAAGAGCTTTTCACCGTAGCCCCCTCAGACTTTACCTGTTGACTATCACTTTGTGTTCGTTTGTGGGGGAAAAATAGACCATCTACCAACTTTTTCTGTTATTTTTTTAGCCGCTTTTTATGCGCTTTACGCCATGGTCACACTTGTCGAAGGCTTTTCAAATCGTATATATCACTCTGCATTCTTTTTGTGTTCTAGTGCATCTAGGACCTTATCATGTCCAGTTGCCTTGGGTTGTGTAATTGAGGGGTTATCAGAGGGGTACGTTTTGCTTTTAGGCCCTTTCAAAGTTTTTTATATGTGGGGTTTAGTGCATCGGTCTGCAGTTTTTTCTATATATAATATATAATAAAAATATATATATATATATATATATATATATATTATATATTATATATATATATATATATATATATAATATATATATTATATAAAAATTAATAATATAATATATATATGTGTGTATGTGTGTGTGTGGTTGTGTGTGTGTGTGTGTGTTTGTGTGTGTTTGTGTTGTGTGTGTGTGTGTGTATAAATAAATATATAAAATTTTATAAATTATATATATATTATAATATATATATATATAAACGTAGTATATTTTGCGTTCGGGTATCTGTGAAGAAAAAAAACGTTATCTATGGAGGCAAAGAAAGGAATGTATGAAAGTAAGTATTTCCAAACACTCTTATATGGGTGTGAATTTGGGTTTTGGGGATCAGCAGCGAGGAGGGGGTTGGAGGCATGGGATGTCCTGTCTAAGGGAAATTTGTGGGTTAAATATTATGCGAAAATTCGGAGGGGGAAATTAGGAGGTGGGATTTACTAAAAGTTTTAGCAGGGGGCAAAAAAGGGGGTTGTTGGTTGGTTTGGTCTTTAGAGAAAATAGATAAAAGTAAATAATTTGGAAGTTTTAAAAATCTGTGGGGGAAGGAAGGAGGGGAAAGGGGTCCCTCAAAAGGTTGGAGGGGGGGGGTAAATGAGGTTTTGGGGGCGAGACTTGGACTTCCGCAGCGTGTGTGAGCGTGTTAGATAGGATAAAAGGGAGACGAATATTTTTTCGGGGACTTGACGAGCTTTGGATGTGAACAGGTTATTTATAAAGGGGTTTCGGGAAAAAACCGGTTATTATAGATTTACCCGGGACTTAGTCCGGGAAAATTGGAAGTATAATCCCTTCATTTTAAAAGGGGAGGAGTCTGGGATTTTACAGTTCGGAGGGATTCAAAAACTGTCGTATCTATATATATATAAAAATATATATAAAATATATATTAAATATATATATAATATTATATATATAATATATAATATATAAACAGCATGTGCAAGTCCCACTAAAATCCAACCCCTTTCACACACTGCAACTGTCTGCCTCTCACAATTTTACAGTGTTCCCAAAACTCGGGCCAACAGTGTTGGGTACACAACACTCAAAAACTCAAGGTGAACGACGAAATTCCACCGTTACAAAGTTTAAAAGTTTGAGTACAAGACTTCCCTGAAGCTTTGATCTTAGGCTTTCCTTACCTAGTGCTGCACGGTGGACCCCTTTGTAATCATGCGTTAGAATCTGAGGATTAGGGAAGCTTCTCTGCAGATTGGGTGTTGTTTTCACACACATCCCAGTATAAACCCGGCGGCGACTACTCAGAAAATGGATTTTGTTTTAAAAAAATAAAGGATAATTTTCTATCACCAGTGGAAACTAAAAAATCTAAAAAGATTTTTAGCTACAAAGAGTTGCTGTTCTTTTCTTAAAGAGTGTTACTACGGGAAACAAAAGGTACATTTAAATTCCCTTTATATTCGTTTTTTTTATATAATTTGCAGCCTGAGGGGGAGGGACTTCAGTGTGGTGGTGATGCGCCCGTACTCTGGTGGTGATGCCGCCCCGGTGACCCGGGGGTGATGCCCCCCGGGGGACTTGGTGGTGATGCCGCCCCGGTACCTGGTGGTGATGCCGCCCAGGTGACTCTGGTGGTGAGCCCCCCAGGTGACTTGGTGGTGTGCCGCCCAGGTGACTTGGGGGGTGATGCCGCCCAGTTGGGGCCCGGGGGGATCCCCCCCGGGGACTTGGTGGTGATGCCCCCCCGGTGACTCTGGTGGTGATGCCGCCCAGTGACTCGGTGTGATGCCGCCCAGGTACTTGGTGGTGATCCCCCCCAGGTGACTGGTGGTGAGCCGCCCCGGTGACCTGGGGTGATGCCGCCCAGGGGCTCTGGTGGGGGATGCCGCCCAGGGGACTTGGTGGGAAATGCCGCCAGGTAACTCTGGTGGTGAGCCGCCCCGTGACCTGGTGGTGATGCCGCCCAGGTGACTCGGTGGTGATGCCGCCCAGGTGACTCTGGTGGTGATGCCGCCCAGGTGACTCTGGTGGTGATGCCGCCCAGGTGACTCTGGTGGTGATGCCGCCCAGGTGACTCTGGTGGTGATGCCGCCCAGGTGACTCTGGTGGTGATGCCGCCCAGGTGACTCTGGTGGTGATCCGCCCGGGTGCTCTGGGTGATGCCGCCCAGGTGATCTGGTGGGATGCCGCCCCGGTGACTTGGGGGGATCCCCAGGGGGACTCGGTGGTGATTTCCCCCCCAGGGGACTCTGGTGGTGATCCCCCCAGGTGACTTGTGGTGATGCCCGCCCAGGGATCGGTGGTAGCCGCCCAGGGACTCTGGGGGTGATGCCGCCCCCGGGTACTCTGGTGGTGATGCCGCCCAGGGGGATCTGGTGGTGATGCCGCCCCGGGGACTCTGGTGGGTGATGCCGCCCAGGTGACCTTGGGGGTGAGCCGCCCAGGGACTCTGGTGGTGATGCCGCCCCCGGTGACTCTGGTTGATGCCCCCCAGGGACTTGGTGGTGATGCCGCCCAGGGGACTTTTGGTAAGCCCCCAGGTAACTTGTGTGAGCCCCCCCAGGTGACTCTGGTGGGGGATGCCCCCAGGTACTCTGGTGGTGATGCCGCCCCGGTGACTCTGGGGGGTGATGCCCCCCAGGTGACCGGTGGTGATGCCGCCCAGGTGACTCTGGTGGTGATGCGCCCAGGTACTCGGGGTATGCGCCCAGGGACTCTGGTGGTGATGCCGCCCAGGGACTCTGGTGGGGATCCCCCCAGGTTTTAAATCTGGTGGGATGCCCCCCAGGTGACTCTGGGGGTGATGCCGCCCCGGGGGACTCTGGTGGTGATGCCCCCCCAGGTGACTCGGTGGTGATCCGCCCAGGTGACTTGGTGGTGATGCCGCCCAGGGGCTTGGTGGTGATGCCCCCAGGTGACTTGGTGGTGATGCCCCCCCAGGTGCTTGGTGGTGTGCCGCCCAGGTGAATTGGTGGTGTGCCGCCCGGGTGATCTGGGGGTGATGCCGCCCGGGGTGACTTGGTGGTATCCGCCCAGGTGCTCTGGTGGTATGCCCCCCAGGTGACTCTGGTGGTGATGCCGCCCGGTGCCTTGGGGGTGATGCCGCCCAGGGGACTCTGGTGGTGATCCGCCCGGGACTCTGGTGGTGTGCCCCCCAGGGGACTTGGGGGTGATGCCGCCCAGGTGACCCGGTGGTGATCCGCCCAGGGGACTCTGGTGGTGATGCCCCCAGGTGACTCTGGTGGTGATGCCCCCCAGGTGACTTGGTGGGGATGGGGCCCAGGTGCCTGGTGGGGATGCCGCCCAGGTGATCTGGTGGTGATGCCGCCCAGGGGACTCTGGTGGGGATGCAGCCCCCCGGTGACTCTGGTGGATGCCGCCCCGGGGACTCGGTGGTGAGCCGCCCAGGTGACTCGGTGGTGAGCCGCCCGGGTGACTCTGGTTTGTGATGCCGCCCAGGTGACTTGGGGTGATGCCCCCCAGGGGCTCTGGGGGGGATGCCGCCCAGGTGACCCGGTGGGGATGCCCCCAGGGGACTCTGGTGGGGGATGCCCCCAGGGGACTCTGGTGGGGATGCCCCCCCCAGGTGACTCTGGTGGGATGCAGCCCCGGGGCTCTGGGTGATGCCCCCCAGGTGACTCTGGTGGTGAGCGCCCAGGTGACTCTGGTGGGGATCCGCCCCGGGGACTCTGGTGGTGATGCCGCCCAGGTGACTCTGGTGGGGATGCCCCCCAGGGGACCGGTGGTATTTCCGCCCAGGTGACCTTTGGGGGATGCCGCCCCGGTGACTCTGGTGGTGAAGCCGCCCAGGTGCTCTGGGGTGATTTCCGCCCAGGTGACTCTGGTGGGGGGCCCAGGTGACTCTAGGGTTATGCCGCCCAGGTGACTCTGGTGGAATGCCGCCCAGGGGACTTGGTGGGGATGCCCCCCCGGGGGATCTGGGGTGGCCCCCCAGGGACTCTGGGGGTGATGGCGCCCAGGTGACTCTGGGGTGAGCCCCCCGGGTGACTCTGGTGGGGATGCCGCCCCGGGGCTCTGGTGGGGATGCCGCCCCGGGACTTGGGGGTGATGCCGCCCGGGTTTACTCTGGTGGTGATGCCCGCCCAGGTGACTCTGGGGTGATGCCGCCCAGGTGCTTGGTGGTGATGCCGCCCAGGTGACTCTGGTGGTGGGGTGCCGCCCCGGGATCTGGTGGGGATGCCCCCCCCAGGGGACTCTGGTGGTGATGCCGCCCAGGTGACTCTGGGGTGATGCCCCCAGGTGCTTGGTGGTGATGCCGCCCCGGTGACCTTTTGGGGGTGACCGCCCAGGTGACTTGGTGGTGAAGCCGCCCAGGTGACTCTGGTGGTGATGCCGCCCCGGTGACCCCTGATGGGAATGCCGCCCAGGTGACTCGGTGGTGATCCGCCCCGGTGACTCGGTGGTTTATGCCCCAGGTGACTCTGGTGGGGATGCCGCCCAGGGGACTCTGGTGTAATGCCCCCGGGGGACTCTGGGGGTGATGCCGCCCAGGTGACTCTGGTGGTGAGCCCCCAGGGATCTGGTGGGGATGCCGCCCAGGGGACTCGGTGGGGATGCCCCCCAGGTGACCTGATGGTGATGCCGCCCAGGTGACTCTGGTGGTGATGCCGCCCAGGTGACTCTGATGGTAATGCAGCCCAGGTGACTCTGGTGGTGATGCCGCCCAGGTGACTCTGATGGTAATGCAGCCCAGGTGACTCTGGGGGTGATGCCCCCAGGGACTCGGTGGGATGCCGCCAGGTGACTCTGGTGGTGATGCCGCCCAGGGGACTTTTTTTGGGGGATGCCCCCAGGTGACTCGGTGGGGATGCCCCCATATCTGATGGTAAGCGCCCGGTGACTCGTGGGGATTCCCCCAGGTACTCGAGGTAAAGCAGCCCAGGGGACTCTGGTGGTGATGCCGCCCAGTGACTCTGATGGAATGCAGCCCAGGGACTCTGGTGGGGATGCCCCCCAGGTGACTTGAGGTAATGCAAACCCAGGTGACTCTGGTGGTGATGCCGCCCAGGTACCTGATGGTAATGCACCCAGGGACTTGGTGGTATGCCGCCCAGGTGACCCGGTGGTGATGCCGCCCAGGGTGACTCTGGGGGTGATGCCGCCCAGGTGACTCTGGGGGTGAGCCCCCCAGGGGACTCTGGGGGTGATCCGCCCAGGTGACTTGGTGGTGATGCCGCCCAGGGGACTCTGATGGGAATGCAGCCAGTGCTCTGGTGGTGATGCCGCCCAGGGATCTGATGGTAATGCAGCCCGGTGACTCTGGGGGTGATCCGCCCAGGTGACTTTGGGGGTGATGGCCCCCCAGGGACTCTGGGGGTGATGCCGCCCAGGGACTTTTTTGGTATGCCGCCCGGTGACTTTGGGTTTGTGCCGCCCCGGTGACTAGATGGTAATCAACCCCGTGATCTGGTGGTGATGCCGCCCAGTGACTCCCGATGGTAATGCAGCCCCAAAGGTGACTCTGGGGGTGATGCCGCCCCGGTGACTCTGTGGTAATGCAGCCCAGGTGACTCGGGGTGGATGCCCCCGGTGACTCTGATGGTAATGCAGCCAGGGGACTCGGTGGTGATGCCGCCCAGGGACTCTGATGGTAAAGCACCCAGGTACTCTGGTGGGGATGCCGCCCCGGTACTCTGGGGGTGATGCCCCCCAGGTGACTCCCACCTAACTTGCAGAAATCTACGGGGAAACGTCAGCCACATTTCATTAGTAAAATTTGTATTTTGCTTCATTGGGTTTAAAACTTGAAATTTTGCATGACCCTTTTTCTGATTATTATTATTATTATTATTATTATTATTATTATGATTATTTTATTTTTATTATTACTTTATTTATTATTATTTATTTTTATTATTTTTATTTTTATTATTTTATATTATTACTATATTATTATTAAATTTTTTTCTATTATTATTATTTTTATTATTATTATTTTTTATTTTTATTATTATTATTAATTATTATTTTTATTATTATTTTAATATTATTTTTATTTTATTTTTATTATTATTATTATAATTATTACTATTATTATTATTATTATTATTATTTTATTTGCTTGCAAATCACTAAACCCGTAGGGGCCCAAAACTCCCAGCGAGAGCTAATTTGACCCAAGCAAACGGCGAGTATCACCATTCCCGAATAAAGAATCTGAACCGGCATTTAAAGAAAACCTTTTAAAAAATCTGGTATCTTTAGGATGTTGTCTACAGCTCATGGACTTTTTTGAGGAATAAAAAACAAGGGCAGTAATTTTTTTATAATTTATCTGCTCTAGAAGCTTCCCACCGCCCCTCATTATCTCTTTTTCGTTGGGGATAAAGTGGGCTGGGGTTTGGAACGGAATACCTTTGTGGAGTCGGTCCGACCAAGTAACTCTAGTTTTCTTTATTCGATTGGGGGTTGAAATGGGCAGATTTGGTCGTTTTTTTCTCGCTATGTTTTTTAAGAGGGAGTATTAAATTTCAGGTGCAAAATTTCTTGGTCTGAGCTAAATCTCCAGGGTTCTTAAGGGGGTTGAAA
>NC_069437.1:8348786-8367028 GCF_026875155.1 Cherax quadricarinatus | reverse complement strand
AGTCACCATGGCAGGAGCGTCCAGTATTTTGATCACCATGGTAGGAGTGTCCAGTGTTGTTGTGGTCACCATGGCAGGAGCGTCCATTGTTGTTGTGGTCACCATGGCAGGAGCGTCCAGTGTTGTTGTGGTCTTCATGGCAGGAGCGTCAAGTATTTTGGTCACCATGGTAAGAGCGTCCAGTGTTTTGGTCACCATGGTAGAAGCGTCCAGTGTTGTTGTGGTCACCATGGCAGGAGCGTCCAGTGGTGTTGTTGTCACCATTGTAGGAGCGTCCAGAGTCGTAGTCACCATGGTAGGTCTGTCCAGTGTCGCAGTCACCGTGGTAGGAGCGTCCAGTGTCGTAGTTACCATGAAAGGAGCGTCCAGTGTTGGTGTTGTCACCGTGGTAGGAGCGTCCAATGTTGTAGTGGTCACCAGGACGTGGACTGGTATACACAACACTCTAGTGTTGTGGTCACCAGGACGTGGACTGGTACACACAACACTCTAGTGTTGTGGTCACCAGGACGTGGACTGGTACACACAACACTCTAGTGTTGTGGTCACCAGGACGTGGACTGGTATACACAACACTAGAGTGTTGTGGTCACCAGAACGTGGACTGGTGACCACAACACTCTAGTGTTGTGGTCACCAGGACGTGGACTGGTACACACAACACTCTAGTGTTGTGGTCACCAGAACGTGGACTGGTATACACAACACTAGAGTGTTGTGGTCACCAGGACGTGGACTGGTATACACAACACTCTAGTGTTGTGGTCACCAGGACGTGGACTGGTACACACAACACTCTAGTGTTGTGGTCACCAGGACGTGGACTGGTTACACAACACTAGTGTTGTGGTCACCAGGACGTGGACTGGTACACACAACACTCTAGTGTTGTGGTCACCAGGACGTGGACTGGTACACACAACACTCTAGTGTTGTGGTCACCAGAACGTGGACTGGTACACACAACACTCTAGTGTTGTGGTCACCAGGACGTGGACTGGTATACACAACACTAGTGTTGTGGTCACCAGGACGTGGACTGGTACACACAACACTCTAGTGTTGTGGTCACCAGAACGTGGACTGGTGACCACAACACTCTAGTGTTGTGGTCACCAGGACGTGGACTGGTGACCACAACACTCTAGTGTTGTGGTCACCAGGACGTGGACTGGTATACACAACACTCTACAAGCATTTCTCTCTAACAACAGTGTAAACCTTCTAAAGTGGATTACACACGTGTTAAAAATTTTACGCTGATGAGTTTTTCTCAAATAATCAAACGTAAACCAAAACCCGGAATGGTTTTACAAAATTGACAAAGGACACCAGCCCATCCTCATAGATGCATAACGCTTTCCAAGGTATAGGTCAGTAGCTTTGAAAATTTGAAGCCAAATGGAAAAAAATCTGTCAGCTACTCAACGTTATCCCCTACAGAGGATACCCCGACATGGTAGCCACTGGCTCAGTGACGGACTACATCAAAACGACCGCTGGTATACCTCTCATTCTTTAATCAACGTAAGGTGTATTAATTTCATATTTAATGTTCGGAAGGGAGGGAAGTTATTCTCGGAGGATGTGAGGCTGTGCCATTCCTTTTGCACGAGGAATGGAACGTCACTGATGAAGAAGAGTGACCTTGTTAATGTGACTAACATCAAGAATAAATTAATAACAAAGAAGACACATAAATCACGAGGAATTACAAAGCCATTGTGATTACCTGGAGAGGCATATGCCTAGGCTCTTTATAATAACCGCAGGCAGTACCTGGGCAAGAGCATTAAGAATGTAATGTATATATGTAGTCAAGGAACTTGAAGGTACATTAACTACATGGAAAATGCACAAACGGTGGAGTGCTGCGAAGCCCCGCTCTCCAGGATGGACGGGAGGTGAGCTGTCCAGACAGCCTCCACGAAGACTTTATTTCTCATTGATAGCACAGGAGGGGTAATTTCCCACGATAACCCAAGACAGCTAAGCAGTGTAGCTTATTTCCACCGACTTTTTAGGTCCTTTCCCAAGGTGCAAGGTACATTATGTTTATTAATTTCTAGGTATCTGTTTACTGCTAGGTAAATAGGGGTAGTAAGTATTAGGAGACTTGCCCATATGTCCCGCCTTGAACAAGATTGAATCCAGAGTCTTCGGTTGTGAGCCACACTCCCTACCTCTGAACTTTGTTTTCCTGTCACCTGTGGAAACAGTATTGCGCGTGAAGTCAGGTATTTCCTCTAGTATACACTGAGCATGTGAGAGGAAGAGCATCTCTGTCTTACCACTGATGGTTTCCAGGGTTACTTTCCCGCTCCTGGTTGCTAGCCGGATCAGTCTATTTATGTTTGCAGTGTGCAGTCCAGCGTAAGTTCCACAGCCTGGCTGATCAGGAACTGTCTGGAGGAACCTTCCAAGATTCCCTCTTGAAAACAGTTAATGTTGGTATGTTGGTAATTCCCTTGTATATAAACTATTACACAAGAGTTGCAAAATGAATACATTAGCAACAGCAGAGTCAATGCAAGAGTGCCCTGGAGAACAAGTGTGGATGGAAAATTTCATTATTTTTATGGATTATTTGTATTTTAGTTTTCAGTAACATGGTGTTCTAGGTAGGTGTGAGATATCTATGTTGGTGTGGAATTGATGTATGTGATGTTGCCACTGTAGTGTGTGGAGAAACTGGCGAGTGGAGGTGTTATAATGTTGATATGAAGCGGGAGATAGGTCGGTGGAAGAGGTGCTGATGTGTACATGGAGGGGAGGCAGGAGGGGGACACAGCGTATAACGACAGCAGAGAACATTATCAAGATTGATGTCACAGCCTGCAGCACCCATCGACCAGCGCACAACTAACGGCGTGAAAGATATAGATTCAATTGCCTCGCCAAGTGAAGGATAACCCCATGCTCTCCCAATACTTTCCACGATTTTATGGGCTGAGAGGTTTAGGGTTTGTGTTAGCTGAGGAAGGGCCCATGCTGAGAGGGGTCACAAATTCTGCATCCGCGAGTTCTCTACAAGCTGAGAGGGAGTTCTCAGGAACGCCGAAAGAGCACCGACTCTACACACCTGCGTTCTATACGAGTGACTGCACTGGAGAGTTCTTTACGAGCGAGAGGGGTCACTGGCTCTGCACTCGGGAGTTCTATACTGTGGAGGAGATACCAAGTTTGCTGCATCTCTTCCAATTCTCTCTTAAAAACCCAGCACCCTGTGTTAAGTAAACCGCTTTTCTACCACTGACCAAACGAAATTTGACACGAAATAAAAAAAATCGAATAAAGGGAAAACAGAACACAATATACAGAGATAAAAACAACTAAGACAGAATCCTCCTGTTTCAGGAAAGGAACTGTACAATGTTAGTGGAGCCACAACAGGAGATGCTTCACAGAAAGACATCCATATGTAAAGTAATAAAGTAATAAAGCATAATATTGTAATAAGGTTAAAGAAAGCTTAGTGCTAGGGGCTCTCAGGGTAGGCGTTGTTTTGGGTATGAAGAGCAGGGTATTCTTGGTTTATCTGGGGGAGTTTAAGAAGGACTCGCTGTATAATCCTCCGGGTTTAGCGCTTCCCCTTGATTATAATAATAATTAAGAGGGACTGGTCGATTTATTATTACCCTAAAGACATGCATTAGATAAAATAATTTTTTTAAATTTATTTTTATTTTAAAATGATTAACATTCTCTGCTATACATGCATAATCACTTTCATTGTGGCATACATAAATATAAATAATTAATTATATTCACAATAAGTAATACAGATGAGAGACGTAAAGGATACAATAGGTAAATATCTATTCTCTAATGAAAATATTGAATAAATACAATGTAGGTACATAGACACAGGAGCGTCCCCCTGGTGTTACCTTCAGTCTAGTTCTCGCAGTCTGTGTTTACAACTAAAAATAAATGCATGAATTATTTTGTGTAAGAAAAGTATAAAATACTGACAATGTGAAAGTTAACACACATGTTAACACACATCTCTTTGGGAAGGACCTACTTCCACTGGGGAATCCCGCCTACCAGTGACTATGTCCTCGTCTGCTGCCCGTCCCTATCCACTGACGCCTATATAACCGCCAGTCTCCTTGTCTTTGCTCCAGATTCTCCTCCACCACGATGCTGTAAACACTAACTCCAAGGCTGAGGGACTGATTACCTCATCTTTTGTATAGTTCTACTGTCTTCTAATTATGTCCTAGAATCTGTATTGATAAAGCCACTGGATGGCGAAACGTCTACAATAAAGATATCCAGATGTTGCACATGTGTCTTAACTTTCATGAATTATTTTATAATTTAATGAATGACAAACTTACGCAAGTTACTAAAATATCATTCTACAATTAATTTAATATCGAAATTGATAACGAACCATTAAATCAGCCATCACATCAATGGCTTCATAGCCATACGTGGGAGTTGTAATATATTTACGATAACCAATTCTACGGACTTCAAACTCGTGTTATTTTACAAGTATATATAAACGTTAGGGGCAGAAGTATTGCTCTGATATATATATGTGAGAAAATCACGTCAAATGTTTCCAAGGAAATTATTAAAAGAAAAATTGCACTGGTAAAATTGATACGTTGGAAAAAGCAGTTTGGTGAGGGAAGCCTCGCTGAGACATATATGTTGGATTTGTGTCGGCTTTTATATGAAATGGATCTGGAGTTCCAAAAAAAGGTTGAGTCTGGAGATGGATAGATTTTTCCCCTTTGTGACTGAGGATGTGAAGGCGTCCTCGTATGTGAGAGTCCTAGAATAGTTTAGACATTATCTTGGAGGACACTAACGAGTAATCATTAGTGAGAGTCCAAGAATAGTTCCGGAGTCATATTGGATAATGCTAGTGAGTGGGATAGCTCAGGAGTCATATTGTTAGTGAGTGATCCTTCGAAATGGTACTAGAAGAGTTTAGATGCTCCTGCAGGATACTAATGCTCCTTCTAGAGTCCTGGAATCGTTTAGGCGCTTCAGTGTAGGATACTAATGCTCCTTTGAGAAAGCCCTAGAATAATTCAGACGCTGTCTTAGAGCAACTGTAGTTAGTAAGTGTGGAGACAGTCTGAGCAATATTAATATGTGGAGATAAAGTAATAAACCATTAGTAAAATAAAAGGAACTATGTGTAGATCAACCCTTCGTTTATACGCGATGTTTCGCTCAATGTATAGCTTAACTTAGAGCTAAATATGGTGTAAATAGAATCTTGTTCTGCACATTTTGTCTACCGTCCGAGTTGTAGGAATATAGGAAACAGTTTAGTGTAAAGACAGTGATGGTAGATAGTGTAGAACAGTTAAGTATAAGGATAGTGATAGACACCTGGTATAGAACAATTCACTGTAGATAGTGATGGTAAACATCTGGTGTAGAACACTACAGTGTAAACATAGTGATGAACGAACTAGGTGGCGAGGTTGTTCAAACACGATGACGCCCTCGAGGCATGACAACAAGACCAGACTACTGAAGTTTAAACATTGAACGTTCAGAAGAGGATCGGCAGCTGAAACTAAACTATCCAGGTAGAACTCTGAGAGTACACACACACACACACACACACACACACACACATACACACACACACACACACACACACACACACACACACACACACACACACACACACACACACACACATACACATATGTATCCTTATGCATGTATACTTATGTTTGTCTCAGGGTATCACCTGAGGAAGGTCTCTATTTAGACCAAAAGTATTCGCATTATTTCTTTACTTTTAAATGTGGATTTTTCTTATCTATATTCTTAGTAATAAATGGCATCAATAATGGCACTGGGGCTTCGAACAAAACCTCTAGGACAAGCTACGGAGGTTGGAACACTCTCAGACAGAAAAGAGGATCGAACACATCAAGGAGAGACTACAAAGGTTCGAACACTTCCCAAGCTTGACTACACCAAGAAAGACCACTGAGACTACTGACGTTCGAACATTTCCTAGAGAACTTATGTAAGTTCGAACACATCTAAAGGAGAATAACTTTCCTTATTCCCTGCTTCTATATTGCTCTCTTATTTACTTTTTTTTAAACAATCTTTCTCTTTAATCCCTTCCTTCCCCCTTCCTTCCCTTCCCACTTCCCTCTCTTCCCCTTTCCTTCCCTTCCCACTTCCCTCCCTTCCCAATTCCCTTACTTCCCTCTTCCCACTTCCCTCCCTCCCCACTTCCCTTCCCACTTCCCTTCCCACTTCCCTTCCCACTTCCCTTCCCACTTCCCTTCCTTCTCACTTCCCACTTCCCTCCCTCCCCACTTCCCTTCCCACTTACTTTTCTTCTCACTTCCCACTTCCCTCCCTTCCCACTTCCCTTCCTTCCCTCTTCCCACTTCCCTCCCTTCCCATTTCCCTCTCTTCCCACTTCCCTTCCTTCCCTCTTCCCACTTCCCTTCCCACTTCCCTCCCTTCCCACTTCCCTTCCTTCCCACTTTCCTTCCCACTTCCCTTCCTTCTCACTTCTCACTTCCCTCCCTTCCCTCTTCCCACTTCCCTCCACTTCCCACTTCCCTCCACTTCCCACTTCCCTCCACTTCCCACTTCCCTCCACTTCCCACTTCCCTCCACTTCCCACTTCCCTCCACTTCCCACTTCCCTCCACTTCCCACTTCCCTCCACTTCTTACTCCCTTTACTAAAGTATTTAATTACATCAACAGTTAAAATTGCTTCTTTGATAAAAATTGGAATAAAATTTCCCTGAATCACAGCGCCGACATTCCTGGAGAATTAGGCGCTGTATGACTCTTGTGGGTTTAGCGCTTAATTATCATTATAATAATGACAGAGTGAAGCTACACTGTGACCCAATACTCATTATACACACACACGCGTACACGTAAATGCAAGATCATGAACACTGAGGAATGGGCAAGAACACACATGGCTCTATTGCTAGCGTACTCAGCTCACACACTGAGGTCCGGGGGTCGATCCCCGGTATGGGTGGAAGCATTAGCATGTGTTTCCTTTAACGCACCTGCTGTCCCTGTTCACCTATCAGTATAATAGGTACCTAGATGTTAGTCGACTGGTGTGGGTCGCATCCTGGGGACAAAACTAACTTAATTTACCCGAATTTCTCTGCATAGTAGTATGTCATTGATGTCAGCTACGCCTGTATACCTTGTACTTTTAGAAATAAAGATTATTATTATTATTATTATTATTATTATTATTATTATTATTATTATTATTATAGGGGGATAGAGGCTGCAGACTCCACTCAGAGAGAAAGACCTAGGGGGTGAGCAGAGTGCCTTGTATAACGCCGGAGACTCACATCAGCCGAATAACCTCTGCAGCCAATACTCGTCTGGTAAATCTAAAGCAGTCTTCAGGAATGTCAACAGGATCATTCCAGACCATGTATACAACACGTTAGGCCCATCTTGGAGTACGCAGCACCAGTATGGAACCCGCACCTGAAAAAGCATGTTAAGAAACAGGAAAGAGTGCAGAAGTTTGCAACAGGGATTGTTCCTGAGTTAAGGGGCATGAGCTGCGAGCAGAGGCTAACAGAATTGAACCTAACTACATTAGATGAAACAACTAGGGAAGGGGGACATAATTTCAACACACATAATATTTATGGGAATTGATGAGGTAGACAGGGAAAGGCTGAGAGGCGAGGAACGGAAACTCGGGGACACCGATGGGCTACAGGAATGTTAGGAAGTATTTCTTCAGCCTCAGAGTGATCAAGAAGTCAAACGATTATGGTTAGGAAATGGTGGAGGCAGGCTGTATACATAGTTTTAAAAGCAGGTATAATAGGGCACACGAGACTAAGAGGGTGTGAATCTGGAAAGTGGTAAGTTAAGAGGCAGGGCCAGGGTCCGAAAACCGACCTCTTCAACCCAAACAGGTGATTATAAACAGGTAAGAACACACGCTCTCTCTCTCTCTCTCTCTCTCTCTCTCTCTCTCTCTCTCTCTCTCTCTCTCTCTCTCTCTCTCTCTCTCTCTCTCTCTCTCTCTCTCTCTCTCTCTCTCTCTCTCTCTCTCTCTCTCTCTCTCTCTCTCTCTCTCTTTCCGTTTCATTGGTGATTATGGATGAGTAGCTGTGGTGCTCCTACTGTTGTTGTTGTGTTACTACTGTTGGTACTGTTGCTACTGGCTCTATTACCCCGGATGTTTTTTCTCTGTCATTCTCCTTCACACAGGATGGTTTTCTCAAGATAAAGAGTAGCATATAGGTGGTAGAAACAAATACTCAGACAGCTCCTAGGAGAAACCTCCTCATTTTTTCTGAAGTATGTGTATTCTCTTTTCTGATTACACACACACACACACACACACAATATATATATATATATATATATATATATATATATATATATATATATATATATATATATATATATATATATATATATATATATATATATATATATATATAATATATATATATATAATATATATATATATATATATATATATATATACATATATATATATATATATTATATATATATATATATATATATATATATATATATATATATATATATATATATATATATATAAATATATACCTGGAGTTTACCTGGAGAGGGTTCCGGGGGTCAACGCCCCCGCGGCCCGGTCTGTGACCAGGCCTCATGGTGGATCAGAGCCTGATCAACCAGGCTATTACTGCTGGCTGCACGCAATCCAACGTACGAGCCACAGCCCGGCCGGTCAGGTACCGACTTTAGGTGCTTGTCCAGTGCCTTCTTGAAGACAGCCAGGGGTCTATTGGTAATCCCCCTTATGTATGCTGGGAGGCAGTTGAACAGTCTCGGGCCCCTGACACTTATTGTATGGTCTCTTAACGTGCTAGTGACACCCCTGCTTTTCATTGAGGGGATGTTGCATCGTCTGCCGAGTCTTTTGCTTTCGTTGTGAGTGATTTTCGTGTGCAAGTTCGGTACAGTACTAGTCCCTCTAGGATTTTCCAGGTGTCTATAATCGTGTATCTCTCCCGCCTGCGTTCCAGGGAATACAGGTTCAGGAAATTCAAGCGCTCCCAGTAATTGAGGTGTTTTATCTCCATTATGCGCGCCGTGAAGGTTCTCTGTACATTTTCTAGGTCAGCAATTTCATCTGCCTTGAAAAGTGCTGTTAGTGTGCAGCAATATTCCAGCCTAGATAGAATAAGCGACCTGAAGAGTGTCATCATGGGCTTGGCATCCCTAGTTTTGAAGGTTCTCATTATCCATCCTGTCATTTTTCTAGCAGATGCGATTGATACAATGTTAAGGTCCTTGAAGGCGAGATCCTCCGACATGATCACTCCCAGGTCTCTGACGTTGGTTTTTCGCTCTATTTTGTGGAAGGAATTTGTTTTGTAGTCTGATGAAGTTTTAATTTCCTCATGTTTACCATATCGGAGTAATTGAAATTTCTCATCGTTGAACTTCATATTGTTTTCTGCAGCCCACTGAAAGATTTGGTTGATGTCCGCCTGGAGCCTTGCAGTGTCTGCAATGGAAGACACTGTTATGCAGATTTGGGTGTCATCTGCAAAGGACGACACGGTGCTGTGGCTGACATCCTTGTCTATGTCAGATATGAGGATGAGAAACAAGATGGGAGCTAGTACTGTGCCTTGTGGAACAGAGCTTTTCACCGTAGCCGCCTCAGACTTTACTCTGTTGACTACTACACTTTGTGTTCTGTTTGTGAGGAAAATATAGATCCATCTACCAACTTTTTCTGTTATTCCTTTAGCACGCATTTTATGCGCTATTACGCCATGGTCACACTTGTCGAAGGCTTTTGCAAAGTCTGTATATATCACATCTGCATTCTTTTTGTGTTCTAGTGCATCTAGGACCTTATCGTAGTGATCCATGTTGCCTTGGGTTGTGTAATTGATGGGTATCTAGATGGGTAGCGATCTTGCTTCTTAGGACCCTTTCAAAGATTTTTATGATGTGGGGTGTTAGTGCTATCGGTCTGCAGTTCTTTGCTATATATATATATATATATATATATATATATATATATATATATATGTGTGTGTGTGTGTGTGTGTGTGTGTGTGTGTGTGTGTGTGTGTGTGTGTGTGTGTATATATATATATATAAAATATATATATATATATATATATATATTATATATATATATCATATATATATATATATATATATATACGTATGTATATTTGTGCGTTCAGGTATCTGTGAAGACAAAAAACGTTATCTATGTAGGCAAAGAAAGGAATGTATGAAAGTATAGTAGTACCAACACTCTTATATGGGTGTGAAGCTTGGGTTGTGGATGCAGCAGCGAGGAGGCGGTTGGAGGCAGTGGTGATGTCCTGTCTAAGGGCAATGTGTGGTGTAAATATTATGCAGAAAATTCGGAGTGTGGAAATTAGGAGGTGGGAGTTACTAAAAGTATTAGTCAGAGGGCTAAAAAGGGGTTGTTGAGTTGGTTTGGTCATTTAGAGAGAATAGATCAAAGTAGAATAACTTGGAGAGTGTATAAATCTGTAGGGGAAGGAAGGAGGGGTAGGGGTCGTCCTCGAAAAGGTTGGAGGGAGGGGATAAATGAGGTTTTGTGGGCGAGGAGCTTGGACTTCCAGCAAGCGTGTGTGAGCGTGTTAGATAGGAGTAAATGGAGACGAATAGTTTCTGGGACTTGACGAGCTGTTGGAGTGTGAACAGGGTAATATTTAGTGAAGGGATTCATGGAAACCGGTTATTATAGATTTAGCCGGACTTGAGTCCTGGAAATTGGAAGTATAATACCTTCACTTTAAAGGAGGAGTCTGGGATATTTACAGTTCGGAGGGACTTCTAAACTGTCGTTATATATATATTTATATATATATATATATATATATATATATTTATATATATTTTTTTATATTATATTATATATATATTTATATATTTATATAAACAGCATGTGCAAGTCCCACTCAAATCCAACCCCTTTCACACACTGCAACTAGCTCTGCCTCTCACAATTTACAGTGTTCCCAACTCTGGCTCAACAGTGTTGGTACACAACACTCACAAACTCAAGGTGAACGACGAGAATATCCAGCATGTTACAAAGTTTCAAAGTTTCGAGTATTCAAGACTATCAGCCTGAAGTCTTTGATACTTAGGCTTTCCATTACCTAGTGCTGCACGGTGGATCCCTTTGGTAGATCATGCGCTTAGAATGCTGAGGATTAGCGAAGCTTCTCTGCAGATTGGGATGTTGCTTGTCATCACTACATCCCAGTATAAACCTGGCGGCGACTACATCAGAAAATGGATTAGTTTTAAAAAAAATAAAGGATAATGTTCTATCACCAGTGGAAACTAAAAACTCTAAAATAGATTTCAGCTACAAAGAGTTGCTGTTCTATTCTATATGAGTGTTACATAGCGGAAGCAAAAGGTACATTTAATTCCCTTTCATATTTCGTTTTATTATATAATGTTGCAGCCTGAGGTGAGAGACTTCAGTGTGGTGGTGATGCCGCCCAGGTGACTCTGGTGGTGATGCCGCCCGGGTGACTCTGGTGGTGATGCCGCCCCGGGTTGACTCTTGGTGGTTGATGCCGCCCAGGTGGACTCTGGTGGATGGATGCCGCCCAGGTTGACTCTGGTGGTGATGCCGCCCGGGTGACTCTGGTGGTGATGCCGCCCGGGTGACTCTGGTGGTGATGCCGCCTCGGGTGACTCTGGTTGTGGTGATGCCGCCCGGAGGTGACTCTGGTGGTGATAGCCCGACCCAGGTGGACTCTGGTGGTGATGCGCCCAGGGTGGGTGGGGGGAGACTCTGGTGGTGTTGCAGGCGGCGGTGACTCTGGTGGTGATGCCGCCCGGGTGACTCTGGTGGTGATGCGCCCAGGGACTCTGTGGTAAATTGCGCCCAGGTGACTTGGTGATGTGATGCCGCCCAGGTGGACTCTGGTGGGGATGCCGGCCAGGTGACTCTGGTGGTGATGCGCCCGGGTGGACTCTGGTGGGTGATGCACGCCCGGGTGAACTCTGGTGGTGATGCCGCCCGGGGTGACTTGGTGGTGATGCGCCGGAGTGACCTCTGGTTGGTGATGCCGCCCAGTGCTCTAGTGGGTGATGCCGCCCGGGTGACTCTGGTGGTGATGCCTGACCGGGTGCTCTGGTTGGTGATGCGCCACATGGGTGTCTTGGTGGTGATGCCGCACGGGTGACTCTGGTGGTGATGCCGCCCGGTGACTCTGTTGGTGATGCCGCCCAGGTGTACTCTGGTGGTGATGCCGCCCGGGTGGACTCTGGTGTGATGCCGGCCAGCTGACTCTGGTGGTGAGCCGCCCAGGTTGACTCTGGTGGTGATGCCGCCCGGGATTGACTCTGGTGGTGATGCGCCCCCCAGGTGACTCTGTGGTGATGCCGCCCGGGTGAACTCTTGGTGGTTGATGCCGCCCGGGTGACTCTGGTGGTGATGCGCACCGGGTGACTCTGGGTGGTGTATGGCCGCCGGGTGGGACTCTGGTGAGTTGTTTGCCGACCCGGGTGACCTCTGTGTGATGATGCCCCGGCCCGGGTGACTCGGGTGGTGATGCCGCCGGGTGGACTCTGGTGGTGATGCCGCCAGGGTAGACTCTGTGTGGTGATGCCGCCCGGGTGACTCTGGTGGTTGATGCCGCCGGCTAGTGACTCTGGTGTGATGCCGCCGGGTGGACTCTGGTGGTGATGCCGCCCGGGTGACTCTGGTGGTGATGCCGCCCGGGTGACGTGGTGGTGATGCCGCCGGGTGACTCTGGTTGGTGATGCTCCGCCCAGGTGATTCTGGTGTGTGATGACCCCAGTGTGACTCTGGTGGTGATGCCCGCCCAGGTGACTTTCTGGTGGTGATGCGCCAGGTGACTCTGGTGTTGATGCCGCCAGGTGACCTCTGGTGGTGATGCCGCCCAGGTGACTCTGGTGGGGATGCCGCCAGGTGACTCTGGTGGTGTTGCCGCCCAGGTGACTTGGTGGTGATGCCGCCCAGGTGACTCTGGTGGTGATGCCGCCCAGGTGACTCTGGTGGTGTGATGCCGCCCAGTGGTGACTCTGGTGGTGATGCCGCCAGGTGACTCTGGTAGGTGATGGCCTCCCTGGTGACTTGGTGGGTGGATGCCACCCAGGTGGACTCTGGTTGGTGATGTTGTCCCAGGTGACTTCTAGTGGTGTGACGACCAGGTGACTCTTTTGGTTAAGCGCCAGTGACTATTGTGTGATGCCGCACCCAGGTGACTCTGGTGGTCATGCTGCCCCAGGTGACTCTGGTGGTGGTGATGCCCGCCCAGGTGACTCTGGTGGCTGATGCCTGCCCCAGGTGACTCTGGTATTGATGCCGCCCAGGTGACTCTGGTGGTGATGCCGCCCAGGTGACTCTGGTGGTGATGCTGCCCACTTGACTCTGGTGGTGATGCCGCCCAGGTGACTCTTTTGGTAATGCCGCCCAGGTGACTCTGGTGGTGATGCCGCCCAGGTGACTCTGGTGGTGATGCCGCCCAGGTGACTCTGGTGGTGATGCCGCCCAGGTGACTCTGGTGGTGATGCCGCCCGGGTGACTCTGGTGGTGATGCCGCCCGGGTGACTCTGGTGGTGATGCCGCCCAGGTGACTCTGGTGGTGATGCCGCCCGGGTGACTCTGGTGGTAATGCCGCCCAGGTGACTCTGGTGGTGATGCCGCCCAGGTGACTCTGGTGGTGATGCCGCCCAGGTGACTCTGGTGGTGATGCCGCCCAGGTGACTCTGGTGGTGATGCCGCCCAGGTGACTCTGGTGGTGATGCCGCCCAGGTGACTCTGGTGGTGATGCCGCCCAGGTGACCTGGTGGTGATCCCGCCCGGGGTGACTCTGGTGGTGATGCCGCCCAGGTGACTCTGGTGGTGATGCTGCCCAGGTGACTCTGGTGGTGATGCCGCCCAGGTGACTCTGGTGGTGATGCCGCCCAGGTGACTCTGGTGGGTTTGCCGCCGGGTGCCCTTTGGTGGTTGATGCCGCCCAGGTGACTCTGGTTGTGATGCCGCCCAGGTGACTCTGGTGGTGATGCCGCCCAGGTGACTCTGGTGGTGATGCCGCCCGGGTGACTCTGGTGGTGATGCCGCCCGGGTGACTCTGGTGGTGATGCCGCCAAGGTGACTCTGGTGGTGATGCCGCAAGGGGGACTCTGGTGGTGATGCCGCCCGGGTGACTCTGGTGGTGATGCCGCCCAGGTGACTCTGGTGGTGATGCCGCCCAGGTGACTCTGGTGGTGATGCCGCCCAGGTGACTCTGGTGGTGATGCCGCCCAGGTGACTCTGGTGGTGATGCCGCCCAGGTGACTCTGGTGGTGATGCCGCCCAGGTGACTCTGGTGGTGATGCCGCCCAGGTGACTCTGGTGGTGATGCCGCCCAGGTGACTCTGGTGGTGATGCCGCCCGGGTGACTCTGGTGGTGATGCCGCCCAGGTGACTCTGGTGGTGATGCCGCCCAGGTGACTCTGGTGGTGATGCCGCCCAGGTGACTCTGGTGGTGATGCCGCCCAGGTGACTCTGGTGGTGATGCCGCCCAGGTGACTCTGGTGGTGATGCCGCCCGGGTGACTCTGGTGGTGATGCCGCCCAGGTGACTCTGGTGGTGATGCCGCCCGGGTGACTCTGGTGGTGATGCCGCCCGGGTGACTCTGGTGGTGATGCCGCCCAGGTGACTCTGGTGGTGATGCCGCCCAGGTGACTCTGGTGGTAAATGCAGCCCGGGTGACTCTGGTGGTGATGCCGCCCAGGTGACTCTGGTGGTGATGCCGCCCGGGTGACTCTGGTGGTGATGCCGCCCAGGTGACTCTGGTGGTGATGCCGCCCAGGTGACTCTGGTGGTGAGCCCCCCAAAGGTGACTCTGGTGGTGATCCCGCCCAGGTGACTCTGGTGGTGATGCCGCCCAGGTGACGGGTGGTGATGGCCGCCCGGGTGACTCGGGGTTGTGATGCCGCCGGGTGACTCTGGTGGTGATGCCGCCCGGTGACTCTGGTGGTGATGCCGCCCAGGTGATCTGGTGGTAAATGCCGCCCGGGGGGACTTGGTGGTGATGCCGCCCGGGTGACTCTGGTGGTGATGCCGCCCAGGTGACTCTGGTGGTGATCCCGCCCCAGGTGACTCTGGTGGTGATGCGCCCCAGGGGACTTTTGGTGGTGATGCCGCCCAGGTGATTGGTGGTGAAGCCCCCCAGGTGACTTTGTTGGTGTGCCCCCCGGGTGACTTGGTGGTGATGCCGCCCAGGTGACTCTGGTGGTGATGCCGCCCGGGTGACTCGGGGTTGGTGAATGCCGCCCGGGTGACTCTGGTGGTAATGCCGCCCGGGTGACTCTGGTGGTGATGCCGCCCGGGTGACTCTGGTGGTGATGCCGCCCAGGTGACTCTGGGGGTGAGGGCCAGCCCGGGTGATCTGGTGGTGATGCCGCCCGGGTGCTCTGGTGGGTGTTGCCCCCCGGGGTGACTTGGTGGTGATGCCGCCCAGGTGACTCTGGTGGTGATGCCGCCCAGGTGACTCTGGTGGTGATGCCGCCCAGGTGACTCTGGTGGTGATGCCGCCCAGGTGACTCTGGTGGTGAATGCCGCCCCAGGTGAATCTGGTGGTGATGCGCCAGGTGACTCTCACCTCAACTTGCAGAAACTCTACGGAATCGTCAGCCAATTCATTTAAGAAATTGTATTTTGCTTCATTGGGGTTTAGAACTTTGAAATATTCAGCAGTGATCTTTGCCTGATTATTATTATTATTATTATTATTATTATTATTATTATTATTATTATTATTATTATTATTATTATTATTATTACTATTATTACTATTATTATTATTATTATTATTATTATTATTATTATTTTAATTTGCTTGCAGAACTAACCCGTAGGGACCATACAGCATCCTAGTAGGGAGAGCTAATTTGACCAAGCAAACGGCGGTATCACCATTCCCTGAAAAAAAGAATCTGAAACCCGGGCATTAACAAACCCTCCTTTAAATAGCTCTGGGTATCTTGAGGATGTTGATCTACAGCTCATGGACTTTTTTAATGGAATTAAAATACAAGTGGCAGTAATTTTATATAATTTATCTGCTCTAGAAACTTGCACCGCACCCTGCATTATCTCTTTTTCGTTGGAGATAAAGTGGGCTGGGGTTGTGAGAGACGGGATACCTTCGTGGGGGTCGGTACGACCAAGTAACTTCTAGTTTTCTTTATTACGATTGTGAGTTGAAGAATGAGGCAGATTCGGTCGTTTTTTTCTCGCTATGTTGTTAAGAGGGAAAAAATATTAAATTACAGGTGCAAGATTTCTTGTGTGCTGAGCTAAATCTCCAGGTTCTCTTAAGGGTGTTGAACCAAGGTTTTAGGATCTTGGGGAATTATTTAGTTTAACGCCTGAGTTTCTTTCAGGGAGTGGACTGCTGTTTTTCTCACTGTTCAATTAAGAGGACAGCTGTCTGCCTGAGTTATGGCACAGGGAGCCAGGATGGTTTGGCCAGGGGGCCAGGGTGAGTTATGGCACAGGGAGCCAGGTGAGTTATGGCACAGGGAGCCAGGTGAGTTATGGCACAAGGAGCCAGGCGAAATTATGGCACAGGGAGCCAGGCCCGAGTTATGGCACAGGAGCCAGGGCTGTGTTACGGGAGGGACCAGGCTGTGTATGGCATAGGAGCCAGGCTGAGTTATGCACAAGAGCCAGCCCCGAAAATTTTGGACAGGGAGCCAGGCTGAGTTGTGGCACAGGACAGGCTGAATTTTGCCAGGGAGCAGGCTGAGTTATGGCACAGGACCAGCTGAGTTTGGAAGGAGACCATGCTTGAAATTATGGCCAAAAGGGAGCCAGGCTGAGTTATGGCCAGGGAGCCAGGCTGTGTTTTTGGCATAGGGAGCCAGGCTGTGTAATCCCGAGTGTAGATTTTCCTGGATGCCCAGTGACAGAAACGCAGTATCCCTTAAATTCACAAATTTTTTAACCCCGTATTACAACCTAGGATTTCAAATGGGCCCGTTATCCAGGTGTAAATGGGAGCAAATAAACACGTAGAAAAAGTTAGGGCTTATATTATCCTTCACCAATTTGAACAGCAATTGTACATATGTACTGAAAATATAGTGCATCCACGGTAAACAGGCCGAAATGTAAGCCCCAGATAGCAGACCCCCTGCTTCAACCAGCTCTAAATGGGAAGCAAGGGCGCAGGAGAGGTATCCACATAACCCCTGCGATTGTCCCAAACCACCTTCTTTTTGGCTAGAACCCTTGGTCATAGTTGAACGATGGGGCCCCTCATCAACTTCTTAGGGACCTGGTTCGTGGTTTTGGGGGGGATAGCCCGTATGAGGTGTGTCCATGCGCCGAATAAAGGTTACGTTCTTTGCATTTCACACCCCTTGTCGGTAATTCTGTTTCCCGTTTTTAAAAAAAAGAAATTTTTTCAGATTGTTTTTTTTTTAATCTATTTTAATTTATATGTTAAAATACTGTCCCCTCCTCCTCCCCTCTCCTTTTTTTAAAGGCAGAATAATGACGTGCTTAGAAAAATCGACATGCAAAGTTGGGGTTCAGGAAACTGTAGCTCAGCTCTCACTCAATCATCACTCACTTATATCACTCACCCCCACTCATCAACTCACTCATCCATCACTCACTCATCACTCACTCCTCTCTCTCTCTCTCTTCTTCTCTTCCCCTCTCTTCTACTTCTCTCTCCTCCTCTCTCTCTCTCTTTCCCCTTTCAAAACAACACCAGGAGCTTGATCGACCCTGTAACCCACAATAGGTAAGAAGCCCCCACACACCCCAAAAGCTAGTGAGTTTCAAACGCAGTTTTAGTGTTTTTTATTCACAAAAAGTGTAAAGCCCTATTGATACAGCTGTAGTATTTAAAGGGTCCGGCTGGGGCATACCCCAGCACCCCTACTTGCTGGACTTTTTTTTCTTTCATGTTGCCCAAAACTTTACTTTGTTGTCACCCACGCGACCTTCCCTACCTATTGTGAAGTTCTCTTGTCACCCCTGCAAACTTCCCCCACACTGTGAAGGTCTCGTGTCACTCCTCGATAACATTTCTTCTCCTTAATGTCTTTCATCATCCTCTTCAATATACCTTCACTCTCCTTTCCCTTTGCCTTCAAAGGGCTGGCAGTACCCCTCACTTTAAATTTTGGGGTTTCTGGGGGATTCGCAACTCCCGAGCACAGTGAAGTCTCCAGCTATATT
>NC_069437.1:8318786-8343786 GCF_026875155.1 Cherax quadricarinatus | reverse complement strand
TCTCTCTCTCTCTCTCTCTCTCTATCTACTTTTTCCCCCTTTCTTTCCCCCCTTCACATCATCTCTCGCCCATCTGCTTTCTTCCCCTTACCTCTTTTTATCCTTACATATTTATCGTCTTTCCCCCACCACTGCACCCCATAGAGACCACCCCCACTAATATTATACCTTTACTCGCCCCCGAAACCAGCCCCTTGATAGAATTATATGATTCTGAGTGAGAGAGTGAGCGCACATCCAGTAGTATAAAACAGACCCGCAAAACCCAACACAACAGTATACACCTACCACCACCAGCGCAACCAAAAACACATGAGAGTCGTTAACTCATAAAACACTAATATCTAGAGTATAACATTCAAACTTTCGCCCCTGTAATGACCACCCAAATACAATACCTGAGTACCCAATACATGCTTATCAGATTGTACTGTCCAAGAGTCCTAATAAACATTTATCTCTCGAAAACAGTTGACCTTGCTTTAAGATCCCATAAGTCCTTCTCCTACAAAATTTATCTTCCTTCCTACAGCTCGGTTTTGTGTGTATAAGATAAACGCTCCGGATGCATGTTTAGATAAGCGCGCCACCAGAGACCGCAGGCAGCACTACAGCACTACCACTCAGACTTCCCGCCAACCACAAACCAGGTGAAATGTACGATACTCATAGTGGACGACCATCCAGATGCCTGTATGTACGATGCACCACTGTACGATGACTCGTTTTATGTGCGATGACTTCGTACACCTCGCCCTTCCACCGCTGACTTCTTCGCTATTCTTTTCCTCGTTGCCCTTTGTGAGTCCTCATTAACTCACACATATCATTGTATACTGTACTAATATAATTTACCCAACTTCACTTTTGGTAAGTACACTACTTATTTGTGATGACACCCAACCTGTTATGGCGGCGCTACTCACTCATGCCTACTGCGGCCACACCTCAGCTTATAAATATTTATGTATATGTAAGTTAAATATATATATCCCCTTTCTGGCTAGCTTGTTCACGCTGTTGGCTACATCACATTTTGTCAGTAACTCACCCTCTCCTTAATTACTATTGGTCTTTTTCTCTTCGTCACTCGCTTGTACATTGATATTTGTAACAAAGTGCAACAGTTGCCAACTATGCCGCAACGAACTGCACTTTTGAAATTTTTTGTAATAATTTCAGGCTTTCTCTCAGCCTTTTACTTTATTTATTTTTTCTAATCCAATGGTAATCACATGTTAGGGTTGTTCACTGACTGTTGACACTAACACTGTTGCTTTCAACTGCTGAAACACGCCCTAAAAGCACTAAGATCCTCGGAGCCAGCGCTTGTGACCCACATACACTGTCTCCACCACTGTGTTGTGTGTATTGTGTGATGTGTGTGTGTGTGTGTGTGATGTGTGGTGTGTTTGTGTGTGTGTGTACTACCTAGTTGTACTCACCTAGTTGAAGGTTGCGGGGTCGCGTCCCCGAGCTCCTGTCCCGCCTCTTCACTGAATCGCTAACTAGGTCACTCTCTCTGAGCCGTGAGCTTTTATCATACCTCTGCTTAAAGCTATGTTATATCCAGCCTCCACTACATCGCTTCCCAAACTATCACTTACTGACTACTTCTTGTGGCATAAGAAATAGCTTCCAACATCCCTCTGTGATTCATCTTGGTCTTCATCTTCCAACTGTGTCCCTTGTAACTGAGTCCCAAATCTCTGAACATCCTGTCCTTAGTCCACCTGTCAATTCATCTCAGTATTTTGTATGTCGTTATCTGTCCCCCCCTTCTCACCAGTCCTCCAGTGTCGTCAGTTGATTTCCCTTAACCTCTCCTCGTAGGAAATACCTCTTAGCTCTTGGACTAGTCTTGTTGGCAAAACCTTTGCACTTTCTCTAGTTTCTTTCGTGCTTGGCTAGGGTGTGTTCCAAACTGGTGCCGCATAACTCCAATATGTGGCCCGAAACGTATATGGTGACAGGGTCCTTAACGTTCCTTATTAAGAATGTCGGAAGGCTGTTCTAGGTTTTGCTACGCCCTAGCTGCAGCAGGTTATTTGGTTGATGTGCGCTTCAGGAGATGTGCCTGTCTTAACTCACCCCAAGATCTTTTTCCTTGAGTGAGGTTTGTAGTCTCTGACCCCCTTTAGACTGTACTCCGTCTGCGCCTCTTTGCCCTTCCCCAATCTTCATGACTTTGCACTTGTGCGATTGAACTCCAGGAGCCAATTGCTGGACCAGGTCTCATCCTGTCCAGATCCCATTGTAGTTCTGTCGCCTGGTCTTCGATGCGAGTGTATTCCTTCTCATCAACTCTTCACGACATCTGCAAACAGGGACACCTCAGAGTCTATTCCTTCCGTCATGTCGTTCACAAATACCAGAAACAGCACTGGTCCTAGGACTGACCCCTGTCTGCGGACCCGCTGTCACAGTGCCACGTCTGACAACCTCGCCACGTACCATGACTCGCAGCAGTCTTCCTGACAAGTATTCCCTGATCCTTGTAGTGCCCATTCCTATTATCCCTGCTTGGGTCCTCCCAGTTTTTGCACCAATCTCTTTGGTGCAAAAACTGAAAAGGAATAACACAATAGTAATAGGATTTTTTTTTCGTCTCGAAGTGTTTTCCTTAAAAAAATTGAATGGCTGTTTTGTGGTTGTCCCGAAGTATAAACGAGGATGCTTCCAGTGTTGGTTGTTATTTATAATGGGAGCGCAAATCGTAAAGATTATAAAGCGCCTGTGGGGGAGGAGGGAAGGCAATTCATGCTTGATTCAGATAACTGGAGCACATATCCAATTCCTAGATCAAGAGCCCCCACACCAGTCATCAAGGAACCTCCCTTAATGATCACATTCTTTGTAGACGTATTTGCACATCTGGTAACGTTTTTAATTTATTTATTAACCAAAGTGGTACTTTATCAATAAAAATCAAGAGAAAAGCACTAAAACCCGTGGGGAATGGGGGGTCGTACAGTGCCTGGAAATAGAATCTATGAGATTTGAGCCCCAAGGGTACGATGGGGCCAATCCCTTGGATCATGAGCCCCATCACTGGCACTCAAGAACTCCCTCCGATGAGAGTAAAATTACCACAAAATTTACTGAGAATGTGTATGAAGGCCTCACACTGCAACTATCACACAATAACGCCCGTCACAATTATCCCCTGCAGATCCACTTGGTTTACTGTGAAAATCAAAACTAAACGCTAAACCCACAAGGGTCATACAGCAGCACGTAATAATTTTAGAATGAAATGGGGAGATGATAAGAAAGGGCAGGAACAGAGTTAATGCTTGAATCAACGTGAACACTTTGGAAAACAAGGCTGGAGTCTACTAGAGCAATTGGTGGCTTCTTTTCGGCAGATGCAGCATCCATGGTTGATCCAGTAATCACACTATTATTATGGTAAGGGGAACAAGGCCCAAACTGATAGAGGTCCTACACTGCCCGGGAAATGAGTGGCATTTAGGTTCGAGTCAAGGAAGGAGAGAACAAGTCCATTTCTTGAGTCAACAACCTTAAACTGGCATCAAGGACTCTCCCCCTTGAAAGGATTAATTATTATTATTATTATAATCAAGTGAGAACCTAAACCCGAGTCTCCCCTGAGAAAGCACGAGAAATGGGAAGAAAAATGTCTCTCTGAGGGAAGACAGTTCAACTCATTGGATCACCAGCCTCACACTGGACATCAAGAATCGTCCCCAGAAAAGTCCAGTTAATTAATTATATTCCAAAACAAATGCCAAACCTGTATGGGTCACAACACAGCTCCAGTGATCATAGCTCATGTTCCCATACAGTAGCTTTTTTTTGGTGACCAAGCAAGTCCAGGAGGATACACACACTCACTGCGGTGTTTTTGAATTCCTTCTGCACTTCCACATTATTTACTTCTGTATTCCCTCTCAGAAAAATAATGGTTCAACGAACTTGCACACGAAATCACCTCACTACGAAAGCAAAAAACTTGGCAGACGATCACCATCCCCCCATGAAAATGCAGGGGTGTCACTAGCACGTTAAATAGACCATACAATTAAGTTTAGGGCCCGAGACTGGTTCAACTGGGGCCTCCCAGCACACATAAGGGGGATTACCAACAGACCCCTGGCATCTTCAAGCTGGCACTGGACAAGCACCTAAAGTCCATTCCGGATCAGCCGTGCTGTGGCTCTAACGTTGGTTTGCTGCAGCCAGCAGCAACAGCCTGGTTGATCAAGCTCTGATCCACCAGAGTCCTTTTTGTGGTCACAGACGGGGGCCGCGGGGGCGTAGACCCCCCGGAACTCTCTCCAGGTAAACTCCAGGTATCGAACTTCATCCTGCTTATTTTAATCAAGGGGTCATACAGCATCTGGTTGATGGAAGGCATTCAGGTTCAATCCAATTATGTGATGGCAGTCCAATTCCTTGTACAAGAAGGAAGAATAAAAAATCCAAAAATGCATAAATCAAAGAACCCCCAACGGGCTTAAAGGGGAATAAAGTTGGATCAGACGGAAGGATGGCTTTAATTCCTTGGATCAAGTCCCCTTCACCAGCCGCAAGGTAACCCTACAGTCAAGAGCTTGAGAAATGGAGATACCCTCAAAGCTTAGATTGGTTTGGATCCGATTATTATTATAAGGTGGACGCTTAAGCTATAGGTATTATACATTATTATATAATAATCAAGGGGAAGCGCTAAACCCTAGGATTATACAAGCGCCTGGGGGGGAATGTGGAAGGTATTCAGGCTTAATTCAGGGAACTGGAGCACGGATCCAATTCTCTAGATTATTATTATTATAATCAAAAAAGAAGCGCTAAGCCACAAGGGCTATACAGCCCAATTCTCTAGATCAAGAGCCCCCACCAGTATCATTGAACCTCCCTGAGGAGTGGACTTGGATCCTGAAGCTAATACGAGTGTAGAGGACGATGTTAATTACCATGATAAATATAGAAGAAATCGTATTTTTACTGGTTGGTCAGAGAATGTAGGGATGGTAGTGCTGTTGCGAGTCTCGAGGCGGAAGACTTTGGTGGTCTTTGGGGTTGTGGATTAAGTGACATCTGAAGAGGACTAGATATTATTATAATCCAGAGGAAGCGTTAAACCCATAGGGATTATATAGCTTCTGTAAGGGGGAAGGTGGGTTATGGTAGGTATTTAGGCTCAGTTCAGGGAACTGGAGCACAGATGGAATTTCCTAGATCAAGAGCCCCTCACCAGTGTCAAGGAACCTCCCTTGAGAGGAGAGGACTGGATAAATTGAAGGCGGTAAAGGTAACAGATGTAGAAACATCAGCAGTGTTAAAGACTGACAAAAAAAAAAATTGGGGCATGAATGTGGCAAACTACTACTGGACATTTCGGGTGTCAGGCAGCTCTAGAGTAAGAGATATGTGGTATGGATCCTCCCTAGTAGTTTGTGTTACATTATTATATTATTATAATCAAAAAGAATGCGCTAAGCACAAGGAACTATACAGCGCTGCAGGGCAGGAAGGAAGCGAGGGCATCAGGTGGCAAAAGGGAGATGGATGAGCAACAGGTTACGGATAACAGCGGGCAGTGGATGGTGAAAGGTAAATGGCAGCAAAACTGAACGCAGAAAGGGCTGAGGGGAGTGTGAAAAGTACATCAGAGTTTGTGGAGTAAATCAGTCAGTTGTGCATGTTGGTCATGAGAGAGTCAGGATTAAAGGAGGGTCCATCAGCAAGAGGGAAGGTAAAGATAGAGTAGGAGAACGAAGACGACGTTGGAGGTAAATTCTGCGTGGCCACGGTGATAAGATGGCAGTCCTAACAAATGTGGCTATCGATACGGAACTTGACACTGCTCACAGAGATGAACAGGGTGCTCTCATGAGATACCCCATGATTAAAGACGAAGTGTGGCCAATGCGAAGGCGGGAGGAGAGTTGGTCTCTCCAACCTCGGCACTGATGACAAGAAGACGGCCATAACCCTATGCTCGTTTTTAATAGAAAGAAGTTTGGTGACCGAGCATATTTTGACCAACGTGTTGCCAACGGTGTGCGAAGGTGTGTAGCTATGCAGCAAAATATGTCTAGAAATGGAACACCTCGATAGGAAAATGGTTAGGCATATACTGCTGACCGCGCAGCAGTGTCTGCTGTTCATTGCCCTGAACTCGACATGACCGAGGGACCAAACCAACAAACAACAATACTTTATAGTTTGGTATAGATACGGGTCGTAGCCAAAGTGGATACGGATAACTAGGGGATGAGATGTATCAAATTTTAGTATATGCCTGTAGAGCACTAAGGGAGTCAGAGACTACTACAAATGATGACACAGGCATAGATTGCTATATGCTCGTCTGCAAGAATGGCATACAGTTCAGCAGTAAAATGCTATCTGAAGATAGTAAATGCCTCTTACGAGAACAACGCTGCCGAAACACTGGCTGCGAATGCCGACGCCGTCTGAAGTAACTTAGAGCCATCTGTGTACACAGCGGTGGCATGAGAATTTTAGTGGAATGATCAAGACAAAAAGAGAGCGGAAGCCACCGTAGGCAGTTGTGAGCCTTTCGAGCAAGGGAGTGAGAAAGAAAAGACACCGAAAGCTGGAACTCCAGGGGGGTTAGAGAAAAGTGAGATGCCCTACATAACATAAAAATGTGGTAACTGAAGGGAAGACAAGAGTGAAAGTAGGCGAAGAGAAAAGGGACGGACAAAATGGCGGCGAACGAATAAAGAATGTCTACTAATATCAAGTGACCATTCATATAAATGGAAGGATTTGATGTAGAACGTGAGATCGTACATAGTAATCGAAGGCAATGGCATCACGGCGAATCAGACAAGGATGGAACATTTGCTTCTGTATATAGGCTCTCAACAGGGGACGAGCGAAAAGCACCAAGGCAACAAACTAAGCCTTGGTGATGGTTAGAGTTAAGGCTATAGAGAGTAGCAGTAGAGCCCGCGGAATTAAAAAAAAAACTCCCACCCTTTGGCACCATAATCGAGTTCTTCGGAATAAAAATCGAGGGCTGAATGTAGGCGAAGCAGAGTTCGACGATCAGCTCCCCAGGAAAGATTAGCAGGTTTTAAGAGGGTTTAGCCTGCTGTGACAAGTAGCCTTCAGAGAGGTAATGTGAGGTTTTCCAGAGTTAACCGACCGGTCAAAGAGAAGGCCTAGAAACTGACTGTATCAACGTTCGGAAACGAGCCAAAGAGATACAAAGGATGAATCGGAGATAACATAGCGTCTAGTGAAAAGTAATTTGGTGAGTTTTTTGGTACTTGAAAATTATAAACCCATGTGTGTGGGCCCAATGAAACACGTCGACCGCATGCTGGAGAGAAACTGCAATAAGGTTACAGTCAGCGCCTGCACAAGCAATATCGAGTCATCAACATAGAGTGAATGACCAAATATTGGGTGGAAGAACAGAGGCCCAAATCATTTATAGCTAGGAGAAAAAGTGTATTTGCTTAGAACACATCCCTGAGGACAAACCTTCAGGCCCTTGGAAGAAGTCCCGGGGAAAGAACATTATTGACTCGAAACACGGAAATTATGTCAGTTAAATTGGGAGTAAGGAGGATGGTAGATTATTGCCTCGGAGGCCTAAGGAACTGGGTCCTGGTTATTTTAGTAACACAACGCCTGATTTCTTCATGGAGTTGTGACTGCTGCTGACTCTCATCACTGTTCAAGTTAAGTGAGTCACCAGCTGTTCCTTTAGCCTGAGTTATGCATCAAGGCGGGGGAACCCAGGCTAGAACATAGGGCACAGGAGCCAGTTCTGACATATATGGCCACAAGGAGCTCAGGCTAGAATTATGGCACAGGGATGCCAGGCTGAGTTATGGCACAAGGAGGCCAGGCTGAATTTTACTGGCACAGGAGAGTCCAGGCTGCTAATTATGCACAGGAGCCAGGCTGAGATTTGGCACAGGTGAGCCAGCAGAATTATGACTCACAGAGAAGCCAGGCTCTGAGTTAAGGGGGGGGGGGGGGGGGGGGGGGGGCCAGGGATGCCATGCTGTGTTATGGCACAGGGAGCCAGGCTTGTAATACCCGAGTGTAGATTTCCTGATGGCCCAGTGACAGAAACGCTGTGCATTAAATTCACAAATTTTTTTTAACGCCCGTGTCGGTAAATTCAATGTTACAGTTTTAAAACAAAGAATTTATTTCTAGATTGGTTTTTCTTTTTTTTTCTAATATATATCTGTAGATGTATAAAATACTGTCCCCCGAACTACCTCCTCCTACTCCTCTTCTCGATTCAAGGAACAGAATCAAAGACCTGCTAGATAGATCGACATGCAAAGTTTGGGTATCACAGGAGCTGTAGTACTCATGCATCTCACTCACTCACTCACCACATTACTCACATCACTCCTCACCCACTACACACACTCTCCGTCTCTCTCAAACCTCACTACTCTACTCCTCTCGTCTACAAACACACACACCAGAGCTAAGACACGCCCACCTGTAACCACAAATAGGTAGAACCCCCCCCCCCCACACACACACACAGCTAGGTGAGTGCACACGCAAGTTTTAGTGTTATTATATTCACCAAAAATTTAAGCAATAATTGATACAGCTGTAGTAATAATGGGATCCGGCTGGGACATACCTCCAGCACTCTAACTCTGCTGGACTTTTTCTTCTTTCATGTTTGCCTCAGAAACTTACTTGTTTCCACCCACGCAGACTCCTAACACTATTGTGAAGTTCTTCTTTGTCACACCCTGCAAACTTCCCACACCCACTGTGAAGTTCTCGTGTCATTCCTCGATAACACTTTCTTCTCTCCTTATGTCTTTCATCAACCTCCCTCATCATACCTCTCACTCGTCCTTTCCTTCGCCTCAAACTGTGGCTGGCAGATACGCGAGGCGACTTATTAGGAGTTGCAGGGTCGATTCGAACACCTGAGCACAAGAGAGTCTCCCATCTATACTTATTTATACATGTAAATCTCATGAACAATAGGAGGAGGAAACAGAACATGTACTGTAACCTTTGTTGTGTCGAGTTAGTCATTGACTTAAACCTGTGGGAAGGGGGGGTGGTACTTGTAACAAACTGTAAATACTGATTCTACACTTAGCTGCTTGAGGATTATTCTCAATGTCAATCGTGAAATTCCCAGCATTCATTACTGCCTAGTGAATGCCTCAGTTCTATTAACATTGTTATTATTTAAAAAAAATCACAAGGCTATAGTGACCTGCATTGTTATCTACTACAGTATATATTGTAGGTATATAAACATTATACATCTAAAATTCCTTTTCTTCCTCTCTTTCTATTGTCTCCTACGTTTAATTTATCTTTCTCGTTTTGTGTATCGGATAGACTATCCTAGTAATTCCAAAGTGAAAGTAACTCCAGCTCCACCGGAACAAAATCTTGAAACTCCATAGCTGCTGAACCTTTATGGAACATTTCACAATATCTTCAGTGCCCGACTAGTCTATTCCCAGCGCAGGCTGCTGCATTATACAACCTTGTATGAGCCCCTGATGGAGTATGAACAGGTTAAACATAGCCAGCTTTTGTGATCTAACCACTGGCTTTTACTATCATAAAAAAACAGGGAAATGCAGCACACCGCTGATCGCATCACAGTTTTAGTAATAAAATGTAGTCCATTAGTTGCCACCTATGCGGCTCCCATACTCTTGAATTCCTTCCTTTCATTTCCTCGCCTGTATATTTCCCACTCCTTTCTTCCACTTCATGCTTTTTCCTTCCCCCAACACCCTTCCCTTTAACCCCTTCCACATCATAGTCTCTTGATTCAATACTTTTTTCATCGACTGTACATCTTCATGAGTCAGTAAACCCTGTAATAATCATAGAAAGTCAGGGAGAAATGAAGCAATAGAAAGAGCCTTCCTTGAGGGAAAGAAAGTTTAGTGATCTGTGAACTCTTAGTCGATGTTATGACGGTATCCTCAACGTCCTAATTAAGTTTTCCTGCTCAAGCTGGACACATGTTACTGTGTATCTGCCCTGAAAAAGAGCAGCAACAACAACAAGCACGACAATCAAACAAGTCATCAATTAAGGAGCTACCTTGATGTCCGCTGTAAGCTCACATCAACACTTCGAGAGCCATCTAAAAAATTTATATAAATATATATATATATATAATATATATAATATATATATATATATATATATATAATAAATGTGTGGTGTGAGTGTGTGTGTGTGTGTGTGTGTGGTGCGTGTGTGTGGCGTGTGTGTGGCCTCACAGCGTGTGTGGGTGTGCGTGTGCGTGTGCGAGTGTGTGCTGTGCGTAGTGTGTGTGCGTGTGTGACGTGTGTCGTTGTGTGTGTCGTGCTTTGTGCTTGTGCGCTGTCGATGTGCGTGATGCGTGCGTGTGTTGTGCGTGTGTGTGCCGGTGTGTGCGTGTGTGTGTGTGTGTGTGTGTGTGTGTGTGTTGTGTGTTTGTGTTTGTACTCACCTATTTGTGGTTGTCAGGGGTCGATCTTAGCTCCTGGCCCCGTGAGGTGTGTGTGCGTGTGTGAGAGTGTGCGTGTTGTGTGGTGGTGTGTGTGTTTGAGTGTGTGTGTTGCGTGTGCGTGTGGCGTGTGTGTGTGTGTGTGTGAGAGGTGTGGTGTGTGTGTGCGTGGTGTGCTTGTGCGTGTGTGTGTGAGTGTGTGTGTGAGTGGTGGTTGTGTTTTGTGTGTGTGGGTGTACTCACCTAGTTTGTACTCACCTATTTGTGGTTGCAGGGGTCGAGTCATACTCCTTGCCCCGCCTCTCACCGATGCAACTGGGCCCTCTCTCTCGCCCGCTCCAGTGAGCTTTTCAAACCTAACCTCGTCTTAAAACTGTGAATGTTCCTGCCTCCACTACGTCATTTTCTAGGATATTTCACTGTCCTGACAACCTATGACTGAAGAAATACTTCCTACTATTCTCTGACCAATCAGAGCGTGTCTTCAAAGCATAATGAGAGGTGTGGCTTCTTGTTTCTGTGTCCCCTCCCTGGAACATCCTTCTTGTCCACCTTGTCTATTCCACCAGTAATTTATAATGTCGTTTTCTGTTTTTTTTTCTCCCCTGACCCTCCTTCTCCAGTGTCGCAGGAACGATTTCCCTTAATCTTTCTTTCTATCATAGGACATTCCCTTAGCTCTGGAACTAACCTTGTAGCCCGCAAAACCTTTGCTACTTTCATCTAGTTTCTGTGACGTTCTTTATCAATGCGGGTTTCCAAACAGTTGCTGCATACTCCATAATGGGCCTGACATACTCATCGTTTTGGCGGGATGTACAGTGTCTTGGATTGATTCCTTTACTAAGGTATCGGAATGCTTTCTCAGGTTTGCCAGGCGACCCATAAGCTGCAAGCAGTTCTGATTGATGTGGTGCTTCCGAGACATGCTCGGTGTTATTACTCACCCAAGATCTTTCTCCTGAGTGATGGGTTGCAGTCTTTGGCCACACCTAAGCAGTGTAGAGGTCGGGGTGGGCTTCTGTGCCTTAATAGCCAATCTTCATGACTTTGCATTTGGCAGGATTAAATACGAGAAGCCATTTGTGCTGGACCAGGTGTCCAGCTGTCTAGGTCTCTTTGGAAGTCTGCTGTCCTCATCAGAGTTTAATTCACCCCATCATTAACTTCACATGCATCTGCAAACAGGGACACTTCTGAGTCTAACCTTCGTCAATGTCGTTCACATATAACCAAAAATAGCACCTGGTCCCTAGACCGACCCCTGTGGGACCCTTAGCTCGACACAGGCTGCCCACTGTGATTAACCATCATTATGTACCATGACTCAAGTAGTTGCCTCCCTTTCAGGTATTCTCCATGATCCATTGCAGTGCCCTTCCTGTTATAGCTGCCTGATGCTCTAGCTTCTGCACTAATCTCTGTGAGGAACTATGTCAAAGGCCTCTTGCAGTCAAGAAGAATGCAATCAACCACCCCTCTCTCTCTTGTCTTAACTTCTGATTATTTATATCCATAAAACTCCAGAAGGTTTGTGACACAGGATTTGCTTCCGTAGAATCCGTGCTGGTTTGCATTTATAACCCCGTTTTCCGGGTTCCAGGTGCTCCACGCACTCTCCTCCTGATAACTCTCCATAATTTTGCATACTATAACACGTCACGATGACACAGCTATAGTTTAGTGCCTCTTTTCTGTCTCCTTTTTTAAAATGGAACTTACATTTGCCGTCTTTACATACCTCAGTAGTTTGCCCAGTTTCCGGGATGTTGTTGAAGATTGTGGTAAGTGGCCACGCACAAAATATCTGCGCCCTCTCTAAGGACCCACGGGGAGATTGTTTGTCCGGTCCCATTGTCCTTTGAGTTATCGATGTCCCTTAGCATTTCTTCACTCTCCTCCTCATCTGTAATGTATGTCGTCAACCACTTGTTGGTGTATTCCTTGCTGGTGTCCCAATCGGTCTGTTCCCCCAGAGTCCTTCCTTTCTCTACTGTAAATACATCCTTAAATCTCGTGTTGAGGCTCCTCGCATACCTCTTGATCGTTTCTTGTGAGTTCTCCACCTTCTTTTACCTCAGCCTTATCACCTTGGTCCTACTGTTGTCCTTTCCTTCCTAATGTGGCTATACAGCAGTACGGGTCAGATTGACTTCGATGCTATGCGTTTCATACTGTCGCTGGGCCTCCCTCCTTATCATGTGCATACCTCGTTTCAGGCTCCATCTACTAATCTCCTTGTTTTCCCTTTCCTGGGTTCCTATCCTCCTGTACCTTACCATTTCTCTGTTTTGCAGCTTATTTTATTGCCTCCCAACACACTCGGGTAAACCAGGACTCTCGTTTTGGTCCTTCCTATTATTTCTGTTTCCCTTGGGAACAAAACTTCCTCTGCCGTCCTGCACTTTGTTGCCACAATATTCCATCATCAACGTTACTGGGGGGGAGGGGCACCTTCCATTTCTCTGTCCCCACTGAACCTCCTGCGGAAGTTTCTCATAACCTGTGTAGATCCCCCTTTATAGTTTAGGCCTGTCCCCATTCAGTTCCTGTTTACCTTCTCCACCCCCACTTACTCAACTATATAGTCAAAAAACTCAGACACACATGATCGCTAGCTCCAAGGGGCCTCTCGTAAAGTGATGTCCTCAATGTCCAGAACTTCTCAGGTGAACACAAGATCCCGTCTTGCTGGCTCATCCTCCCTCTCTCTCTGGTTGATGTCCCTTACATGTTGATTGCATGAATGTTTTCAAGTACACATCCATCATCTTGCTCTCCATGTTACGGGACCCCATGTGGCTTCCAGTTTTTTTCCAGTCGATCTCCCTGTGTTAAATCGCCCATTACCAGTAACTTTGCTCGTGCTCGAGTGAGCTCTGTATGGCCACTTTGTAAAAATTTAATATTAAGTAATTGGGTTATAGTGAAAGGGGGTAAACGCATAATGCGGAGGGGGGAAAAAAAGATAATGGGTAATAATGAATAAAGGGTGGGAGTAATCATAAGAGAGGGGAATAATGAAGGATTTGGTGTTGAAAGATATAATTGTATAATGGTTGTATATAATAGGTTGTGTAAGTATTTGGTAAGGAGAATTGATTTAATGAATTAATTTTAATATTTAAAATTAGTGGTTTTTAATTGATAAAAATAATAAATATTACATTATATCTTTATATGGTACTGATTTAATGTTGAAGATTGTGTGATTTTTTGTATATGAAAGTTTGTTTTCCCCTGTGACTGCTATGATGTCTGGGGATTCTTCACTGATTCTTTCATTCCACTCCTCAAATTTTATATTCGTTATTCCTCCGCGTTTGTGTATCAAATCCTTTAGTTTCTTCTGCTATCATTGTGGTCATGCAGGTATATTGGGTTGGGAGCGAGAGCCTTTGTGGGGGCCTATATGGGGCTGTAGGTGTAGTGGGGTTTGTGTTGAATGGGGGTGGGGTCAGAATGCCCCATAAGGGACAGCTGTTGGGTGAGGTTTGTGAATGGGGTTTGGTGGCAAGGGAACAGTGAGTGGGTTGTAGTATAGGTTGCTCAGTTGCGTTGGGAGTGTCGCGGGTGGATTCTTTTGGTGGGATATTCTGTGGGGTTGTGTTTGCCTTCCTCCTGTGTCTGGGTCCTGCCTCATTTCATTGCTTCTCTCGTTCCTCCTTGCGTTCTCTCTACCCTCTCTTTCAGTGTAGTCCTTTCCATCTTGTGTTCTGTCGCGGTCGAGTATACTCACTCTGTTACCCCCTTTGTCCCTCAGTCTTGCTTTCTCTTGCAGAATCCCTGATTTCGAACTGATTCTTATCCTTGAAAGTTACTCTGACAGGCCTTACCTTCCACTCGCAAACCACCCAATTCTCTGAAAATTTGTAACCTGGTCATATTGCCCTCCCCTATTGTTTTCATGATGCCTTCAATCATTTTTTTTCTCCTCCTTTTTTTTATTTCTCAAAGTTGGCCCCCTTGGCTTTCTTGGAGCCCGTACACAAAACTGACCTCAGCCTTCCCTCTCCCTCAGAGTCCTCCATCTGCTTCCTCTGAGGTCATTTATTTCCTATCCATTGACAGTTCTTGCTTCATGTCCTGTCATATCTGAAACTTCTATTCTCAGTGACTGCTTTCACTGACAACTGTCTCCCTTTGCTACTGCAGTTGGCTGTTAGAATCTCTGCATATAGCATACCTTTCATTGACTTCGGACCTGTCGTTTGATCATAGTGTGCTCATGACCTTATTCCCTGCCCCACGTGGGTCTGATAGGGCCTTCGGTACGGCATGTCTCCGTTGTTGCTTACCATCCATCTCCCCTTTCCCCCCCTGGCCTGACTTTGAAATTTCCTATGTCACATCTGAATTGTATTAGTCTCTCTAATCCTGTTTCAGGCTTTGCAGTTTCTCTCTAAGCACCTGTATCCTAGCTCTTCTGCTGCAAGACCTTACTTTCCCACTTCCTGCCTCTTCAGCTATCCACATCCCCATTTCTTTACCAAGCTCTACAATCTCCTTCCCTCACTCTACCTCCTTTTGGAGCTCTAACACCCAGTCTTTCCTCCCTGTTTCGTCTTCCAGATCTCTGGTTTTCCGTCCTCTAAGGCTACCCCATTTTTTTTTTTTTTTTTTTTTTTTTTTTACCACAGACAGAAGGCTATAGGAGGGAGAGGGTGTGGGTGGGGAGAGAGAAAGGGTAGAAAAGAGGGAGAGAGAGGAGAGAGAAGGGGTAGAAAAGAGGAGGAGAGAGATGAAGATATGGGGGTGGGATAATACCAAGGGAGAGAGAGAAAGTGAGGGGAGAGAAAGTGTAGAGAGAGGGAGAAAGAGAGGGAGAGAGTAGAGGGAGAGAAAGAGAGAGAGAGGGATGAAAGGAGGGCGAGGAGAAAAGGCTAAGAGAGAGAGAAATGAGAGATGGGAGAGAAAGCCTATATAGAGAGAGGAGGGGTGAGAGATTGGGTTATGGGAGTGAGGGAGAGAAGAAGAGTGGAGAGAGAGAGGGAGAGAGAGAGGTAAAGAGAGAGCTCGAGAGAGAGAGAGAGAGAGATAGAGAGAGAGAGAGGAGAGAGAGATAGAGAGAGAGAGATGAGAGAGAGAGAGAGAGAAGAGAGAGAGAGAGGGAGATAGAGCGGGAGAGAGAGAGTGGGAGAGAAAGGAATAGAGAGGGAGAAAGAGAGGGAGAGAGAGAGGAGAGAGAGAGGAGAGAGAGAGGGAGAGAGAGAGAGGTAGAGAAGAGGGAGAGAGAGAAAGAGAGCGAGGAGAGAGAGAGAGGGATAGTAGAAGGGAGAGAGAGAGGGAGAGAGAGATGGGGAGAGAGAGGGAGAGGAAGAGGGAGAGAGAGAGAGAGAGAGAGGAGAGAGAGGAGGGAGAGAGAGTGGGTGGAAGGGAGAGATAGAGGGAGAGAGAAGGGAAGAGAGGGAGAGAGAGAGGGAGAGAGAGAGGGAGATAGAGTGGGATAGAGGGAGAAGAAGAGGGAGAGATAGAGGTAGAGAGGAGACATGGTGGGAGAGGAGAGAGGGAAAGAGAGAGGGAAGAGAGAGGAGAGAAGGAGGGAGTAGAGAGAGGGAGAGAGCTTTGCTCTCGCTGCGTCTCCGTCGTTGCTCGTCTCTCGGGCGCTCTCTCTGGCTCTCTTCTCTTTCCCTCTCGTCTCTTTCTCTCTCTCTTTCTCTCTCTTTCTCTCTCCTCTTTCTCTCTCTCTGTCGCTCTCTCTTTCGCTTTCTCTGCTTTCTCTCTCTCCTTTCTCTCTCTCTTTCTCTCTTTCTTTCTCTTCTGTTCTCGCTCTCTGTTCGCTCTCTGCTCTCTTTATCTCTCTGTCTTTCTCTCTCTCTTTTCTCTCTCTCTCTCGTCTCTTTTCTCTCTCTTCTCTCTCCCTCTCTCTCTCTCTCTCTCTCTCTCTCTCACTCTCCTCTCTCTCTCTCTCTCTCTCTCTATCTACTTTTTCCCCCTTTCTTTCCCCCCTTCACATCATCTCTCGCCCATCTGCTTTCTTCCCCTTACCTCTTTTTATCCTTACATATTTATCGTCTTTCCCCCACCACTGCACCCCATAGAGACCACCCCCACTAATATTATACCTTTACTCGCCCCCGAAACCAGCCCCTTGATAGAATTATATGATTCTGAGTGAGAGAGTGAGCGCACATCCAGTAGTATAAAACAGACCCGCAAAACCCAACACAACAGTATACACCTACCACCACCAGCGCAACCAAAAACACATGAGAGTCGTTAACTCATAAAACACTAATATCTAGAGTATAACATTCAAACTTTCGCCCCTGTAATGACCACCCAAATACAATACCTGAGTACCCAATACATGCTTATCAGATTGTACTGTCCAAGAGTCCTAATAAACATTTATCTCTCGAAAACAGTTGACCTTGCTTTAAGATCCCATAAGTCCTTCTCCTACAAAATTTATCTTCCTTCCTACAGCTCGGTTTTGTGTGTATAAGATAAACGCTCCGGATGCATGTTTAGATAAGCGCGCCACCAGAGACCGCAGGCAGCACTACAGCACTACCACTCAGACTTCCCGCCAACCACAAACCAGGTGAAATGTACGATACTCATAGTGGACGACCATCCAGATGCCTGTATGTACGATGCACCACTGTACGATGACTCGTTTTATGTGCGATGACTTCGTACACCTCGCCCTTCCACCGCTGACTTCTTCGCTATTCTTTTCCTCGTTGCCCTTTGTGAGTCCTCATTAACTCACACATATCATTGTATACTGTACTAATATAATTTACCCAACTTCACTTTTGGTAAGTACACTACTTATTTGTGATGACACCCAACCTGTTATGGCGGCGCTACTCACTCATGCCTACTGCGGCCACACCTCAGCTTATAAATATTTATGTATATGTAAGTTAAATATATATATCCCCTTTCTGGCTAGCTTGTTCACGCTGTTGGCTACATCACATTTTGTCAGTAACTCACCCTCTCCTTAATTACTATTGGTCTTTTTCTCTTCGTCACTCGCTTGTACATTGATATTTGTAACAAAGTGCAACAGTTGCCAACTATGCCGCAACGAACTGCACTTTTGAAATTTTTTGTAATAATTTCAGGCTTTCTCTCAGCCTTTTACTTTATTTATTTTTTCTAATCCAATGGTAATCACATGTTAGGGTTGTTCACTGACTGTTGACACTAACACTGTTGCTTTCAACTGCTGAAACACGCCCTAAAAGCACTAAGATCCTCGGAGCCAGCGCTTGTGACCCACATACACTGTCTCCACCACTGTGTTGTGTGTATTGTGTGATGTGTGTGTGTGTGTGTGTGATGTGTGGTGTGTTTGTGTGTGTGTGTACTACCTAGTTGTACTCACCTAGTTGAAGGTTGCGGGGTCGCGTCCCCGAGCTCCTGTCCCGCCTCTTCACTGAATCGCTAACTAGGTCACTCTCTCTGAGCCGTGAGCTTTTATCATACCTCTGCTTAAAGCTATGTTATATCCAGCCTCCACTACATCGCTTCCCAAACTATCACTTACTGACTACTTCTTGTGGCATAAGAAATAGCTTCCAACATCCCTCTGTGATTCATCTTGGTCTTCATCTTCCAACTGTGTCCCTTGTAACTGAGTCCCAAATCTCTGAACATCCTGTCCTTAGTCCACCTGTCAATTCATCTCAGTATTTTGTATGTCGTTATCTGTCCCCCCCTTCTCACCAGTCCTCCAGTGTCGTCAGTTGATTTCCCTTAACCTCTCCTCGTAGGAAATACCTCTTAGCTCTTGGACTAGTCTTGTTGGCAAAACCTTTGCACTTTCTCTAGTTTCTTTCGTGCTTGGCTAGGGTGTGTTCCAAACTGGTGCCGCATAACTCCAATATGTGGCCCGAAACGTATATGGTGACAGGGTCCTTAACGTTCCTTATTAAGAATGTCGGAAGGCTGTTCTAGGTTTTGCTACGCCCTAGCTGCAGCAGGTTATTTGGTTGATGTGCGCTTCAGGAGATGTGCCTGTCTTAACTCACCCCAAGATCTTTTTCCTTGAGTGAGGTTTGTAGTCTCTGACCCCCTTTAGACTGTACTCCGTCTGCGCCTCTTTGCCCTTCCCCAATCTTCATGACTTTGCACTTGTGCGATTGAACTCCAGGAGCCAATTGCTGGACCAGGTCTCATCCTGTCCAGATCCCATTGTAGTTCTGTCGCCTGGTCTTCGATGCGAGTGTATTCCTTCTCATCAACTCTTCACGACATCTGCAAACAGGGACACCTCAGAGTCTATTCCTTCCGTCATGTCGTTCACAAATACCAGAAACAGCACTGGTCCTAGGACTGACCCCTGTCTGCGGACCCGCTGTCACAGTGCCACGTCTGACAACCTCGCCACGTACCATGACTCGCAGCAGTCTTCCTGACAAGTATTCCCTGATCCTTGTAGTGCCCATTCCTATTATCCCTGCTTGGGTCCTCCCAGTTTTTGCACCAATCTCTTTGGTGCAAAAACTGAAAAGGAATAACACAATAGTAATAGGATTTTTTTTTCGTCTCGAAGTGTTTTCCTTAAAAAAATTGAATGGCTGTTTTGTGGTTGTCCCGAAGTATAAACGAGGATGCTTCCAGTGTTGGTTGTTATTTATAATGGGAGCGCAAATCGTAAAGATTATAAAGCGCCTGTGGGGGAGGAGGGAAGGCAATTCATGCTTGATTCAGATAACTGGAGCACATATCCAATTCCTAGATCAAGAGCCCCCACACCAGTCATCAAGGAACCTCCCTTAATGATCACATTCTTTGTAGACGTATTTGCACATCTGGTAACGTTTTTAATTTATTTATTAACCAAAGTGGTACTTTATCAATAAAAATCAAGAGAAAAGCACTAAAACCCGTGGGGAATGGGGGGTCGTACAGTGCCTGGAAATAGAATCTATGAGATTTGAGCCCCAAGGGTACGATGGGGCCAATCCCTTGGATCATGAGCCCCATCACTGGCATCAAGAACTCCCTCGAGGAGAGTAAGAATTACCAGCAAAATTTACTGAGAATGTGTATGAAGGCCTCACACTGCAACTATCACACAATAACGCCCGTCACAATTATCCCCTGCAGATCCACTTGGTTTATGTGAAAATCACAACTAACGCGTAAACCCACAAGGGTCATACAGCAGCACGTAATAATTTTAGAATGAAATGGGGAGATGATAAGAAAGGGCAGGAACAGAGTTAATGCTTGAATCAACGTGAACACTTTGGAAAACAAGGCTGGAGTCTACTAGAGCAATTGGTGGCTTCTTTTCGGCAGATGCAGCATCCATGGTTGATCCAGTAATCACACTATTATTATGGTAAGGGGAACAAGGCCCAAACTGATAGAGGTCCTACACTGCCCGGGAAATGAGTGGCATTTAGGTTCGAGTCAAGGAAGGAGAGAACAAGTCCATTTCTTGAGTCAACAACCTTAAACTGGCATCAAGGACTCTCCCCCTTGAAAGGATTAATTATTATTATTATTATAATCAAGTGAGAACCTAAACCCGAGTCTCCCCTGAGAAAGCACGAGAAATGGGAAGAAAAATGTCTCTCTGAGGGAAGACAGTTCAACTCATTGGATCACCAGCCTCACACTGGACATCAAGAATCGTCCCCAGAAAAGTCCAGTTAATTAATTATATTCCAAAACAAATGCCAAACCTGTATGGGTCACAACACAGCTCCAGTGATCATAGCTCATGTTCCCATACAGTAGCTTTTTTTTGGTGACCAAGCAAGTCCAGGAGGATACACACACTCACTGCGGTGTTTTTGAATTCCTTCTGCACTTCCACATTATTTACTTCTGTATTCCCTCTCAGAAAAATAATGGTTCAACGAACTTGCACACGAAATCACCTCACTACGAAAGCAAAAAACTTGGCAGACGATCACCATCCCCCCATGAAAATGCAGGGGTGTCACTAGCACGTTAAATAGACCATACAATTAAGTTTAGGGCCCGAGACTGGTTCAACTGGGGCCTCCCAGCACACATAAGGGGGATTACCAACAGACCCCTGGCATCTTCAAGCTGGCACTGGTACAAGCACCTAAAGTCAGTTCCGGATCAGCCGGGCTGTGGCTCTAACGTTGGTTTGCGTGCAGCCAGCAGCAACAGCCTGGTTGATCAAGCTCTGATCCACCAGAGTCCTTTTTGTGGTCACAGACGGGGGCCGCGGGGGCGTAGACCCCCGGAACTCTCTCCAGGTAAACTCCAGGTATCGAACTTCATCCTGCTTATTTTAATCAAGGGGTCATACAGCATCTGGTTGATGGAAGGCATTCAGGTTCAATCCAATTAGGTGATGGCAGGTCCAATTCCTTGGATCAAGAAGGAAGATTAAAAAATCCAAAAATGCATAAATCAAAGAACCCCCAACGGGCTTAAAGGGGAATAAAGTTGGATCAAGAAGAACGGAAGGATGGGCTTTAATTCCCCTTGATCTAAGTCCCCTTCACCAGCCGCAAGGTAACCCTACAGTCAAGAGCTTGAGAAATGGAGATACCCTCAAAGCTTAGATTGGTTTGGATCCGATTATTATTATAAGGTGGACGCTTAAGCTATAGGTATTATACATTATTATATAATAATCAAGGGGAAGCGCTAAACCCGTAGGATTATACAAGCGCCTGGGGGGGAATGTGGAAGGTATCAGGCTTAATTTTCAGGGAACTGGGAGCACGGATCCAATTCTCTAGATTATTATTTATTATAATCCAAAAAGAAGCGCTAAGCCACAATTGGCTATACAGCCCAATTCTCTCTAGATCAAGAGCCCCCACCAGTATCATTGAACCTCCCTGAGGAGTGGACTTGGATCCTGAAGCTAATACGAGTGTAGAGGACGATGTTAATTACCATGATAAATATAGAAGTAAATCGTATTTTTACTGGTTGGTCCAAGATGTAGGGATGGTAGTGCTTGTTGCGAGTCTCGAGGCGAAGACTTTGGTGGTCTTTGGGTTTGTGGATTAAGTGACATCTGAAGAGGACTAGATATTATTATAATCCAGAGGAAGAGTTAAACCCAATAGGGATATAATAGCTTCTGTAAGGGTGAAGGTGGGTATGGTAGTTATTTTATGCCTCAGTTTCAGGGAACTTGGAGCACAGATGGAATTTCCTCTATCAAAGCCCCTCACCAGTGTCAAGGAACCTCCCTTGAGAGGAGAGGACTGGATAAATTTGAAGGCGGTAAAGGTAACAGATGTAGAAACATCAGCAGTGTTAAAGAACTGACCAAAAATAAAATTGGGCATGAATGTGGCAAACTACTACTCAGGACATTTCGGGTGTCCATATGCAAAGCTCTAGAGTAATAGAGATATGTGGTATGGATCCTCCCTAGTAGTTTGTGTTACATTATTATATTATTATAATCAAAAAGAATGCGCTAAGCACAAGGAACTATACAGCGCTGCGGCAGGAAGGAAGCGAGGGCATCAGGGTGGCAAACAGGGAGATGGATGAGCAACAGGTTACGGATAACAGCGGGCAGTGGATGGTGAAAGGTAAATGGCAGCAAAACTGAACGCAGAAAGGGCTGAGGGGAGTGTGAAAAGTACATCAGAGTTTGTGGAGTAAATCAGTCAGTTGTGCATGTTGGTCATGAGAGAGTCAGGATTAAAGGAGGGTCCATCAGCAAGAGGGAAGGTAAAGATAGAGTAGGAGAACGAAGACGACGTTGGAGGTAAATTCTGCGTGGCCACGGTGATAAGATGGCAGTCCTAACAAATGTGGCTATCGATACGGAACTTGACACTGCTCACAGAGATGAACAGGGTGCTCTCATGAGATACCCCATGATTAAAGACGAAGTGTGGCCAATGCGAAGGCGGGAGGAGAGTTGGTCTCTCCAACCTCGGCACTGATGACAAGAAGACGGCCATAACCCTATGCTCGTTTTTAATAGAAAGAAGTTTGGTGACCGAGCATATTTTGACCAACGTGTTGCCAACGGTGTGCGAAGGTGTGTAGCTATGCAGCAAAATATGTCTAGAAATGGAACACCTCGATAGGAAAATGGTTAGGCATATACTGCTGACCGCGCAGCAGTGTCTGCTGTTCATTGCCCTGAACTCGACATGACCGAGGGACCAAACCAACAAACAACAATACTTTATAGTTTGGTATAGATACGGGTCGTAGCCAAAGTGGATACGGATAACTAGGGGATGAGATGTATCAAATTTTAGTATATGCCTGTAGAGCACTAAGGGAGTCAGAGACTACTACAAATGATGACACAGGCATAGATTGCTATATGCTCGTCTGCAAGAATGGCATACAGTTCAGCAGTAAAATGCTATCTGAAGATAGTAAATGCCTCTTACGAGAACAACGCTGCCGAAACACTGGCTGCGAATGCCGACGCCGTCTGAAGTAACTTAGAGCCATCTGTGTACACAGCGGTGGCATGAGAATTTTAGTGGAATGATCAAGACAAAAAGAGAGCGGAAGCCACCGTAGGCAGTTGTGAGCCTTTCGAGCAAGGGAGTGAGAAAGAAAAGACACCGAAAGCTGGAACTCCAGGGGGGTTAGAGAAAAGTGAGATGCCCTACATAACATAAAAATGTGGTAACTGAAGGGAAGACAAGAGTGAAAGTAGGCGAAGAGAAAAGGGACGGACAAAATGGCGGCGAACGAATAAAGAATGTCTACTAATATCAAGTGACCATTCATATAAATGGAAGGATTTGATGTAGAACGTGAGATCGTACATAGTAATCGAAGGCAATGGCATCACGGCGAATCAGACAAGGATGGAACATTCGCTTCTGTATAGAGGCTCTCAACAGGGGAAGAGCGAAAAGCACCAAGGCACAAACGTAATCCTTGGTGATGGATAGAGTTAAGGCTAGAGAGAGTAGCAGGAGAGGCCGCTGAATAAATCTGGTCACCATAATCGAGTTTCGATAAAACGAGGGCTGAATGTAGGCGAAGCAGAGTTCGAGGGATCAGCTCCCCAGGAAAGATGAGCAAGGGTTTTAAGAAGGTTTAGCCGGCTGTGACAAGTTGCCTTCAGAGAGGTAATGTGAGGTTTCCAGGATAACCTACGGTCAAAGAGAAGGCCTAGAAACCTGACTGTATCACGTTCGGGGATACGGGAGCCATAGAGATACAAAGGATGATCGGAGATAACAGAGCGTCTAGTGAAAGTAATTTGGTGAGTTTTGGTACTTGAAAATTTAAACCCATGCGTGGTGGCCCAAGTGGAAACACGGTCGACCGCATGCTGGAGAGAAACTGCAATAAGATGACAGTCAGCGCCTGCACAAGCAATAGCGAAGTCATCAACATAGAGTGATGACCAAATATTGGGTGGAAGAACAGAGGCCAAATCATTTATAGCAAGGAGAAAAAGTGTTGTGCTTAGAACACATCCCTGAGGGACACCTTCAGCTTGGACGAAGTCCGGGGAAAGAACATTATTGACTCGAACACGGAAATGTCTGTCAGTTAAAAAGTTCTTAAGGAAGGATGGTAGATTGCCTCGGAGGCCTAAGGAATGGGCCTGGGCCAAAATATTATACCTCCAAGTTGTGTCATATGCCTTCTCAAGGTCAAAAAATATGGCAATAACTGAGTGATTATTCGCAAAGGCATTACGAACATACGTATCCAAGCGTAGTAAGGGGTCTATGGTAGAACGACCCTATGAAAGCCATATTGACTAGCGGAGAGACTGTTGTGTGTCTCTAAATACCACATTAAACGTCGATTTACGAGACGTTCCATCACTTTGCAAACTGCACTAGTAAGAGCGATGGGACGATAGTGGGAGGCATCATGTCCTGTAGTACCCGGTTTGCGGAAAGGGAGAACAATGGCAGATTTCCACAGCTGGGGAAGAACTCCTTGTGCCCAAATAAGATTGAAGAGGTGTAAGAGGACTACAAGGGCTGACCGATGTAAATGTTGTAACATACGAATATGAATGTCGTCAGGCCCAGCTGCCGATGATCGGCAAGCTGAGAGCGTTGCCTCAGTTCTTGAAGTGTAAAAGGCACATTATACTGTTCTTCTCTGAGAGAAGAAAAGTCCAAGGGTACTAACTCTCTGGCAGACTTTGAGGAAAGAAACGAGGGGCATAGATGGAGCCCTCGGGAAATACGGACCAGATGTGTGCCAAGTTCAATGGCAACGTCGAGAGGGTTTGCTACATCAACACCAGCGACCCGTAGAACAGGAGCCGGGTCAGGAGAGTATTTACCACTCAATTTCCTCACTTTTTCCAGACTGCACTCATAGAAGAAGCAGAGGTGATGGTGGAAACATAGTCTCGCCAAACAAGTGCGTTTAGCTTCACGGATGACACGGCGAGCGATCGACGCTTCTGCTTAAAATCAAGAAGTCTCTCAGCGGTTCTATTGTACCGGTACCTGCCCCATGCAGCGCTTTCAAACGTACTGCACGAGCACAAGCAGGAGACCACCAAGGCACACTTCTGAGAATGCCTGCCTGAGGTTTGGGGTATAGAATGAGAAGCTGCGGTTAATAAACTGACGTCGAAAGAGTGTAAGCTCATCAATAGGTAGAGGA